>OZ036005.1:1924177-2251423 GCA_964035015.1 Corallium rubrum | reverse complement strand
CCAAGAAGGCTAATTAGTATTCTTAACTTTTGATACAGATCACTTTGTCCAAAAGATGATCTTTATTGGGATTTACAGACGTATACATGTGACTTGAATGCTACATTTTGATTGCTTCTTAAGGTGGCTCCACACAGTTTCTTGAAAAATGGAAAATACAAGTCTGAGAGTCCAAAACACGTGCATAAACAATTCGGAAAAAAAATAAACCTAAATGTTATGCATAGTTAAACAGTCTGACAATCAAAAACTGTTACCAAATAAATAGCAACAGTTGTTGCTATGACAACAATGACGTTTCGAAATGGCTGCCAATTTCCATTCAAACTAATTTAATTCGAAAAAAACTTTGGTGACCCCCATTTTTTTTCATCAAAACTTTTCTTGAAGTATGAGTAATCAATAGGCCGATTTAAAAAAAATTCTGTAGAACGAATAATGTTTTTTCCGGAAAAATCATGTTTGTTAATTTTTAAAAACTTTTGTTCTACAGAATTTTTTTAAAATCGGCCTATTGATTACTCATACGTCAAGGAAAGTTTTAATAAAAAAAAAATTGGGGGTCACCAAAGTTTTTTTCGAATTAAATTAGTTCGAAGGGTAATTGGCAGCCATTTTGAAACGTCATTGTTGCCATAGCAACAACTGTTGCTATTTATTTGGTAACAGTTTTTGATTGTCAGACTGTTTCATTATGCATAACATTTAGTTTTATTCTTTTTACGAATTGTTTAATCACGTGTTTTGGACTCTCAAACTTGTACTTTCCATTTTTCAAGAAACTGTATGGAGCCACCTTAAATTATTCATGAATTTCACAAGAAATTATAAAGATCAGTTTTTACAGTTGTGCTGTATCTCACTTCTTACATTCTTGGTTTTCTTGAAATATGAGAGTGTCTAATACTGACCCAACGTCTTAACGTTAAAAAAAACTTAGCATATTGTCCACCGTCTGCTTACTTAGACATTTCTGCGTGGTCTTCAGCTTGAAATAAGTAATTCCGATTGTCTAAATCAACAAATAAAATCAAAATGAATCTAAAAAGCTAAAAGAGAATCTCTTAATCTATTTATGTATTTTAAAATGTTTCTAAAACATGCTTGTGAAAGTTGTATGTGTAATATTTAAGCCCCAATCAAACAAGAACTCAAGTCACTGTAAGCTAACTTGTGGTGTCTTGAGCTGACATCAGTCAAACACCTCGTAAATCATCGCAAGGCGAGAAAAACTTGTGATGCAATTTGAAAAAGCTCAAATCATCTAGCCACTGCAAATCATCGCAAGCTAGAGTGGTCAAACGAGATACGAGTTAAAACAGCGAGGATTTGCGTTCTCGTTTGATCTGTTAAATTAAGTGTCAAAAAAAAAGATGTTTCCAAGTAATTAAAATAATTGAATACATACGAGTGACTAAAATAAAAATTGGACTCTTCTTTCCTTCTTTTTCTACAGAACCCTTCAAGTAAAACAGAAGAATTGATCAGAATATTTGAAAGCTGGGAACTATTTTGGTTTGAGGAAGTTGAGAACAATTGCAAGGCAAGATAATTTAGTCTCATGTGGGTTAAATCCCAGAAATCTTTTTTTTTCCAAATACAAATGAAGATAAAATATGAAAACTTCAATGAACTAACGTTTCGTTGCAACTAGCGACATCGTCAGCGTGATTATATGATTTACATTGAATATTTAAGAAATGGCTCATGGTTTAGCGTGCTCCATCGAGTTATGGATGCACGCGGGAAATTGGGAGAGCACGAAAAAATCGTAAGAGTTGGTCGAGGCGTAGCCGAGAACAACTCTAGATTTTTGAGTGCTCTCCAAATTTCCCAAGTGCATCCATAACTCGATGGAGCACACTAAACCATGAGCCATTTCTTTTATAACATAGCATTAAATCCTTTCACAAGCCGGCGAATCGTTTTGGTTGTGTTTTTCTACTTTCGTAGCCAAGTCTTTTTTGTTCACTAAAATCCAACCAAAAGGACAGTTTAAACTCAGTTACGCAGACCCAGTTTATGTCTTCTGGGTCGTTGTTCTTTATTACTCAATAAAATTAAATGACTCGGTGTTTTGATAATATAAAAGGCCATAAAAAGTCAGTTTAAAACTCAGTTTTTGTTTTGAAATTTTCCCCCGCGCTTTTTTGCTGTGCTCCATCGAGTTATGGAGCACGCACGACAGCCAATCAAAAACGTTGCTATATCAAAGCTATGTTATATAGGTGTATATATTTCGAATGATTATTGTGGGACAGTGAACTCGGGTGGAGAATAATAATAAGCTGTTACTCTGAGTGACGAACCATACTGGACAAGTAGAGAAAACTCTACTTGGCTCGGCTGGGATTCGAACGCGCGGCCTTCGGTTCACTAGTCTGATGCTCTACCAACTGAGCTACAGGTCAAGTTGGGAGCTGAAGGTCAAATGAATAGTACTTAGGCTATTCGATATTTCGAAACAGACTAGTTTCTTCAATATCTAGACAACAGTCTTCAATCTTCATACAAGACAATTTCGAATGATTAGTTTGGAACAGTGAACTCGCGTGGAGAATAATAATCTTCAGAGTAATGAACCATACTGGACCAGTAGAGAAAACTCTACTTGGCCCGACTGGGATTCGAACCCGCGACCTTCGGTTTACTAGTCCGATGCTCTACCAACTGAGCTACAGGTCAAGATGTGACAAATTAGTGTTATATTACAAAACGTTACCTCATTCAAGTTTTCATATTTTATCTTCATTTGTGTTTGATATACGGGCTTTTTCAAAGTTTTTGCAAAACTTTGTGGTCGATTTTTCGTCTTAGTGACACTTTAATAAGATTACGCTTTCCGACTTGGATAATCTTCATCAGACATTTTTCGTGCAACTTTTACAACTTGCAAAAACAGCAACCCTACCCTCCACTCCCGAAATCGCAAGCAGAGAGGTGTTACACAACTACATCTTTTTAAACATTTCCTTGCCATTGACAAACGTAAGTTAATTTAATACCTTAACCTGACACGTGAGCAAATTTAATGTATGATTCGGAACACTGGTCTAAAAGAAAAAGAATTAAACAAACTGAAGATTTAGTTTTTATATCTTTAAATGTACAGTGAATTATACACCAAATATAAGAAGTTTGTAAAAGACAGACAGACAGACAGACAGACAGACAGACAGACAGACAGACAGACAGACAGACAGACAGACAGACAGACAGACAGACAGACAGACAGACAGACAGACAGACAGACAGACAGACAGACAGACAGACAGACAGACAGACAGACAGACAGACAGACAGACAGACAGACAGACAAACAAACAAACAAACAGGCAGGCAGGCAGGCAGGCAGGCAGGCAGGCAGACAGACAGACAGACAGACAGACAGACAGACAGACAGACAGACAGACAGACAGACAGACAGACAGACAGACAGACAGACAGACAGACAGACAGACAGACAGACAGACAGACAGACAGACAGACAGACAGACAGACAGACAGACAGACCAACCAAAATATAGCAATAACAATACCATACCGATGTATATGCTAACGTCATTAAACCATTATCTACAACACAATATCTTTTCTGCCAAACTTTACGAACACTAAAGAAATAATAAAAAACTTGTTAAATAAAGCTTCAGTTTCACCATGTCCAACCTTCAGCAAACCTCTTGAAATGTAGTAACATGTTGTTTTAACATGTTTCACATGTGCTTCACATCTTGTTTACATGTTGTTCACACGTTTTCCATGTGTAGTTCACATGTCTTTCACATGTTGTTCGCATGCATTCCACGTGTAGTTCACATGTTGTTTACATGCATTCAGGTGTAGTTCACATGTCGTCCACATGCATTCCACGTGTAGTTCACATGTTGTTCACATGCATTCCACGTGTAGTTCACATGTGTTTCACATCATGTTGTTCTTAGTCCTAACTCCATATGCTAAAATAGTAAACCAACACCCTGTGTTTTGAACCCTGACAAAAAAATTGCAAATCTTTTTGCGTTTACATGTAGCGCTATGACAGCAGCATGGATGTTTCTATTATGTGACTATCTTTCGTCAAGCCACAGGTCGCCCAGACGCGTGATATGACAAACAACCAGTAAACTCGTTCTCAGAGCCTTACGGGTTTTACGCAACGGTCGAGAAGTATAATAGCGAACCGTCGAGCTGCTTTTTATAGCACAGAATGCGGACAAACCAAAAAATGACTTTCAAATGATTGCAAATGAGGCATTATCTATTGTTCGGACTGCAAGTATTGTGGGTGAAAGCGCACAAACTTAAATAGTGATGTTATCACGACAGAGCGCTATTAAGATTATGTCAACCAGGGCCCTGATGTCAACCTCGTACACTGAACGCCGTTACGTGACAAATTTCACGAACCATGTACATCTGCACCGTGCAACACTCCTCGTGAAACTTGTCTCGCTTCCTTTGGTTCACAAACCATCGCAGTTTCACGAAAAAATTCCACCGTGTAACACGCAGAACCTTCAAACCTGTAGGCACATGCACGCAGTGCGGACCTACTTTTGTTAAATAAAATAGTTGTAATTATTACCCTTCGCTTCGTTTTAATAAGTTCCCTCTTATTGAAGTGCCATGAAGTACATCTCCTTGCTGACCATGCATTGTATAACCTGCTCTTTCTAAACTTTTCTAAATAAAAGAAAAACCAGAAAACATTCTCTAGGAAACGTCACGAAACCTTACGTCACGTTGGAATATTTGTCATGATATCATATATCTTCTGTTTAGCAACTAGATTACATTTTTCCAAGATCTACGGCGCGGCAAGCTCAATGACGCGCCTTAAAAACAAAAGAGTTTTTAAAGGGTATTGGCAATAAAAATTAAGTTTATCTCATTTGAAAGAACTCGTCAAATAGTATAAGAAGACCTTTTACAATTTTTCCGTATCTGTTTTGGTTTTGGAAATATTTTGACTAAAGACAGCGTGTGTGTCCTTTATTAGATCACGATGAAGAACCAATGAAAATGCACGAAGAAGTCATATTATTGTATAACGCTTGATATCATACTGTATCGTGACATTACAGTTCGCTTGAAACGTCTTGTTGATATTTTCAAAAAGTGAAATAAAAGTATCGTGCTGCGTAGGCAGTGTTGAAACAACAATTTTTTATCCAAATTGTAACAATTCCCGTGGTCTTACCCGCAGCATTACTTGCTGTTTTTAGTATTTATTTCTGTATTGTATGTTGCATATTGTGTAAGTTTTATTAGAATTTTTGACTTTATATTTTTGGGCCCACAGTAATTGGCCTTTACGCTGTTGCGGTGACCCTGCCATAGGTTTAAATTTGTGTTTGTGTTTGAATGGTCCTCGTTTTAGTTTATTTTGTGATACCATAATGTATTTAGTCAAGTCTATGGCGAAGCAAATAAAATAAAATAAAATAAATAAAGTTAGTCGGTTAGATATACTACCGAAACAGAGAACGTGGGAGTCTAACGTTTCGAGCGAAGGCCATTTTCGCTCGAAACGTTAGACTCCCACGTCCTCTGTTTCGGCAGTATATCTAACCTTACTATATCTCGATTGTTGATATTTTGTCGGGCATCGTAAAGTACTACATATTCTATATACAGTAGCAGAATTTGCTAATCTTTGCAAAATGACAGTCATACCATGTTACAATTACTCCTACCTCTTTGTCTAGTTGTAAAGATTCTTTAACTTCATCTCGAAGCGCCATTAAACTCTTCTTTTCATTTTCCTGAACTATTCGAAGCTGAAGAATTTTATAGTTTAGTTAAAAATTATCATCATTATAATTACAACAAAATTTACATTTTATTATTTAGCAAGTTTTTCTTTAAATTGTCTATGAAGTGAAAAACGTATTGGCATTTTTGTTATTTCAATAAACAGAGGAGCATGGCACGAGCATTCACTGAAAATTTCAAGAGAAGCAGACGTATAGTCTTTGAGTTATCAACCCTTAAAATTTGCCATGGCTAGTTCGTCTCTGGAGAAATTTGGGCTTTCGTTAAAAATGTCTTATGACGTACGCGAAATGACCTACGCGAATGGCATGCGTACGCCATAATGCATTGTTACCTAGAGCCCAAATTTCTCTAAAAATAAACTAAGTATCCATAGCAAACTTCGAGAGTTAATAATGCGAAGACTATTACAGATTCTCTTGACTGAATTTTCAGTGAGTGCTCCTGACATTTCATTCCGTTCATGAACGACTGATGTTTCACTTCATATAGACACTTCAACATACTGTATATCACTTAAAACACCAGGGGGGGAAAGTAAAATAGTTCTACCTGTTGTAGTTCGACAACAAGAGTCTCTGTATAACTTCTTATAGAATCCAAAGACTCACTACATTCACAGAAATACCTAGTAGCAAGAATCACAAATTATTTAGAATAATTATCAAATTCGTTACTTTCAGAAATCGCAGCTTGATGTTAGTAATAATTGTCAGTTGTTTGCTGTACAAGCTGTGTTAGTTAGTAATACGCGCGTCCCGCTTAGAGCTCAGAGTTTTTCTGAGTATTACTAACAAACACAGCTTGTACAGCAAACAACTGACAATTATTAATTATCAAATTCATTAAACATTCATGAAGAAAATTCAAAAGAAATGAATATTTAATCAATATCTGTAAATCGCATACAGATTCGTCCTGATTTACATAAACTTTTTCCTCAATTTACTTAGCTAAAATCACTCCAACTTGACAAATAGTTTCAAAAAACATGGCTATTTAGACCCCGTTTACACTAGAGCAAAAGTATCCGGATTTGATTGTTTTTCATCCTCATGGGAATAAAAAACAACGTGAATCCGGATACTTTTCCTCTACAGTGTGTATAAAAAAAAACTGAACCCTTAGGCCCCGTTTACACTATTACGGTACAGTCAGTCTTCCGTTGAAAAATCACTACGTTTCTTTGTTGTGTTTACACTATTCCGGAGTGGTTTGCCGTAGCGTAGTCACTACGCTTAGCACTGGCCGGCTGCAAATCACTACGCTATGGTAAATTTACCGTACCGTCATAGTGTAAACAGACGATTTTTTCGTTACGGAAGGCTCACCCCAATCCGGACCACAACCGTACCGTAATAGTGTAAACGGGGCCTTAGAAAACAACCTATTGTAGTAGTTTGAAAGCGAAGCGCTGCGTTGTAAATTATCAGCACATAAGTTAAACAGGAAGAGAAAAAGCTTTTAAATACTTTCACCATGCACACACTTCAAGTTATCTTAATTTCCCAGGTGTATAAGACCGTGTGTCTTACGCATCTGTGGGTTCAGCGAAGTGCTTAGGGCTTTCAAACTACTACAATAGGTTGTTTTCTAAGGGTTCAGGTTTTTTTGATACACACTGTAGTGTAAACGGCGTCTAGATGCGTCCATGTGATAAGTACGATAAAGCATTCGCAGCCGCGATCTGTATCTGATTTACTACAGCTCGCTTGCAGCTCGCCTTGTATGATCAGATACAGATCGCTGCTCATGCTTCATCTATTACTTAAAACCCCAAATGAGATACACTAAGTCTTTCTATATGTTGGTTAGTTCACTCAAATTTAAATGACTTAGGGTGCATTCGTTTGGGGGAATTCCAGAATAAGAATAGCGAGAAGAACTTACGCAAACGCTATATATAATTTAAGAACTCTTCTTAATCTGGAATACGTAGTTTCCTACGGCACGAAGTATAGTAGGAAAGTATATTCATTACGTCAAGTAGCAGTATTCCCAGGAGGAAGGCGTGTCAGAAACAAGTGTATAAAAGAAGTCGTTTTCCAGATGAAGCATCTCGGTCAGTCAGTAGACAGCTCAAACTTGAACATTGAACTAGGAATCACAATGTTTTGATTTACTATTTGCTGAGCGGGCAGTGAGCTGGTTATCTTGGTCCCGCCCAGATTTCCTGGCCACCTCGGTGGAAGGTTTTTCTGGCCTCCCTGATACCAGCTATGGCGCAGATTGGAGTGGCGAATTGACCAGTACTGAAGCGAATTAACACTAATTGTAAACTTTCAGCAATCCTGATAGTCGAAAGAACATTTCTTATTACTCAATTTATAACAACGATTGTAAATACGCTACGGAATTATCGATATACATGTAGTTACAATAAAGAGCTGTCGTCTACTACACTGGACCACAGCAAGGTTTCTCCAACAGTTGTTGTCGTGCCGTCTATTGCGTCCAATAGCAATGAATACACGTTACTGTCGCGGCAATTCATTTGATGAAAATTATTACTAACTTCCTATTTTGAATTTGATTACTTTCTAGTTTTTAAACAACCAATTAGAAACAGGATTATTCGCCAAACACCAATCAAATTCAAAACAGGATTCAAAACAGGAAGTTGTCAACGAATCTTATCAAATGAATTGTTCAACTTGATGAATACACTGCAACAATATTTTACGGAACGCTTCCATTGCCATGACAGTACGTAAGCTCTCTAGATTAACCAGAATAACCTATATCGTTTGAAAAACGAGAGATCAAGCTATTCAGGAATAGCCAGGAGAACGTACAGTACGCGAACGTTAGTGTAGGAGCTCTTCTTTATCTGGAATGCTCGGAATACTATCCGTTAAGCTCTCTAGATTTACCAGAATAAGTTCAGTACCGTTTGAACAATGAGAAATCGAGCTAATCTGGAATACTATTTCAGAAATTACTCTTACTCTGGAATAGCTCAAACGAGCACAGCCTTAATAGGCGAGTTTCAGGGTGTTGCACGCGCATCATTTTTCAAAACATAGTTAATAGAAAATATACATGGTTTGGAAGCTCACAAAAGTCATTGTTTTATGTTTTTGTTCAGGTTTATGGAAATTTTTGCACTTTCACGGTTACTGAACATATTGTGTTTACTGTATAATGAAGCAATCATCCAATAGCAACGTTTGGGTTCAATCACTCAACCGTACTGTTTAAATATTAATAAACCTAAAACAAAGGATTTGTGCACCTTCATGTACCTTTCAACATGAATCGTAGCTTGATTGTCAACCGCTTTGAAGTTTGCTGGGTTTCTAAACCATGTATATTTTCTATTAACTATGTTCAAAACAACTGGCAAGCTCCCCTCAAAGTGAACCTTAGTTAATAGAAAATATACATGGTTTAGAAACCCGGCAAACTTCAAAGCGGTTAACAATCAAGCTACGATTCATGTTGAAAGGTACATGAAGGTGCCAAATCCTTTGTTTTAGGTTTATTAATATTTAAACAGTACAGTTGAGTGATTGAACCCAAACGTTGCTATTGGATGATTGCTTCATTATACAGAAAACACAATATGTTCAGTAACCGTGAAAGTGCAAAAATTTCCATAAACCTGAACAAAAACATAAAACAATGACTTTTGTGAGCTTCCAAACCATGTATATTTTCTATTAACTATGAGTGAACGTACTATTTAGGTGGCTCCATACAGTTTCTTGAAAAATGGAAAATACAAGTTTGAGAGTCCAAAACACGTGCATAAACAATTCGGGAAAAGAATAAAACTAAATGTTATGCATAGTTAAACAGTCTGACAATCAAAAACTGTTACCAAATAAATACCAACAGTTGTTGCTATGGCAACAATGACGTTTCAAAATGGCTGACAATTACCCTTCAAACTAGTTTAATTCGAAAAAAACTTTGGTGACTCCCAATTTTTTTTTTCATTAAAACTTTTCTTGAAGTATGAGTAATCAATAGGCCGATTTAAAAAAAATTCTGTAGAACGAATAATTTTTCTCTCGGAAAAATCATGTTTGTTAATTTTTAAAAAATTTCGTTTTACAGATTTTTTTTTAAATTGTCCTATTGATTACTCATACTTCAAGGAAAGTTTTAATGAAAAAAAAATTGGGGGTCACCAACGTTTTTTCCGAATTAAATTAGTTTGAAGGGTAATTGGCAGCCATTTTGAAACGTCATTGTTGCCATAGCAGCAACTGTTGGTATTTATTTGGTAACAGTTGTTGATTGTCAGACTGTTTAACTATGCATAACATTTAGTTTTATTCTTTTCCCAAATGGTTTAATCACGTGTTTTGGACTCTCAAACTTTCAAGAAACTGTATGGAGCCACCTTAACATAAACAAAGCATAGATACAGTTTCTGGATATTTAACACTGTTATTCTGCTGTTGGCGGCTAAGAGCCCGCCAATTCCTTTCCAAAACGATGCGCGCGCAACACCCTGAAACTCGCCTATCTAGTTAATTGTAACAACCAGTGTTCTAATTACTTACGTATTTTGGGCGTGGTAATGGTCAACAAAATGCTGTGCTAGATCCACGCCCTTCTTTATCTTGACTTCACTCGCTTTAATGAGATACTAGCAAAAGAACAAAAACACTGCTGCTTAGGAAATATTCTGCATCGTTAAGATTCACCAAATTAAAGCTTGTTTTTTATAATGAAAAATTAACTATAGTCCTGCAGAAGCAGTGTTAAAAGCCCTGTTTACACGGTCAAAATTTAAGCGGGATCTGAGCCACACCTGACTTTAAGCGGGCTTAAAATGTCCGTGTAAACAGACCGGCGTAAATTAATCGCGATTAGTTTGCACCACCTCAAGGATTAAACTGAGCACGATCAGTTAATTAATCGTGCTTAACTTGGCATTGTAAACGCAACGGGACTGAAAAACGCTTGCTATTAATACGGTGTTATTAATACGATAAAATGCATTTTTTTGCCCTGCTGTAGAAATTTCCATCTCGCTATTGTTTGTTTGTTTGTTTGTTTGTTTGTTTGTTTGTTTGTTTGTTTGTTTGTTTGTTTGTTTGTTTGTTTGTTTGTTTGTTTGTTTGTTTGTTTGTTTGTTTGTTTGTTTGTTTGTTTGTTTGTTTGTTTGTTTGTTTGTTTGTTTGTTTGTTTGTTTGTTTGTTTGTTTGTTTGTTTGTTTGTTTGTTTGTTTGTTTGTTTGTTTGTTTGTTTGTTTGTTTGTTTGTTTGTTTGTTTGTTTGTTTGTTTGTTTGTTTGTTTGTTTGTTTGTTTGTTTGTTTGTTTGTTTGTTTGTTTGTTTGTTTGTTTGTTTGTTTGTTTGTTTGTTTGTTTGTTTGTTTGTTTGTTTGTTTGTTTGTTTGTTTGTTTGTTTGTTTGTTTGTTTGTTTGTTTGTTTGTTTGTTTGTTTGTTTGTTTGTTTGTTTGTTTGTTTGTTTGTTTGTTTGTTTGTTTGTTTGTTTTAGTATTACTCTTTCTCGTGTACCGATGTCTTCCGTTGTTCTTTGACGCACGCTTAATACACATACGAAGCTTCCAAAACCAAAAATATATTGTTTTTTAAATAATACTCTTTACCTCACACATCTGTAACTGAAAATACCGTCTTTCTTTTTCCATTTCATCAGCTATCTATAAACATTGAACACAATAAAAATCTTAATTTATTTATAGTTTTACAAGAAGTTTTGCGTTTTTAGGAAGAAAAATAGTTATTTCGTCTGTTTTTGCTGTACGTATATAAGCTGTCGTAAGGTAAACTCAGAGAAAAACTCTGAGCTCCAGACGGGACTCGAACCCACAACCTTCCGAATGCCAGCCAGACGCTCTCACCATTGAGCCATTGGAAGTCATGAGATTTTTCTCACTTAGTTTAAACTTACGACAGCTTGTACAGGAAAAACATACGAAACAACTTTACCAACTCAAGCTGAAAACACTGGTTTTACAGTATAAAACTGCCTTTAAAAAGTTAGATTGTTTCCTCCTACTTTACGATATATACAGTACCTCTTGAGGCGTTACTTCTGTTCTGGTGAATCCAGCTTCTTTTGCTAGTTGCTTTTTCTCTTTTTCAATCTTGGAACTGAAAAAAATCGGACTTCTTTCAAAAACATTTCCCACACTCTACTCCTAACATCCTGATTTTATCCCATGTAACCCTTCAGGGGTGTCACTTTTTTGGTGGGGGGAACAGATTATGTTTGCCCCCCCCGGTCTGGTGTTAGACAGAATAAGAAAAATAAAAAGGCCACTTTTGGCAAACGCTGGCAGGAATGAGGTCATCACTTGTTAACTAATTGCTGCCTACTCAGGTTTTCCCTTTGACAAATAAAATTGTCTGGCATTAGACAGAATAGAACAATAAAGGGGCTATTCATGGCCATCTTAGGTAGGAATGGGTGAACTCCCTGACTTGCAAGAGCTCACCTCTTGACAAGTAAAATCGTCTAGTGACTTAAACAGAGTAAAATTCTAAAGCATGTTTTAGGGATTTTTGGTGAAGGAAAATTCGAGTGAATAATATATACATTTTAAGGTCTTAAAATGTATATATTCTTCACTCGAATCTTCCTTCACCAAAAATCCCCAGAACATGCTATTGTAATCGAGTGAAATGCCCAATATTACTTCTAATAAATGCAATTCTCTCTTGGCATACCACCTTAATGTATACAGAACTTGTGATCAAGCTCTCAGCCATGGCCTCTGTGGCTCAGTGGTCAGAGCATTGCACTAGAATCGCAAGGTCATGGGTTCAATTCCTGCCAGAAGGCCTGTGTTAGTTGCATTTTTCACAACTGGTCCCGGTTTGGTCTTAAAATGTATATAATCCTCACTTGAATTTTCTTTCACCAAAGATCCCTAGAACATGCTATGTAATCGTCGAGTGAAATGCCCAATATTACTTCTAGTAAAATACTAAAGTCTGCTTCCTTTGAAAACAAACGATATGGTTGGCAACTAAAGTGTTACAGTAAACAGTTAAGGAATGCTCTTACTAACATTTATTTCATAATTATTTTACCATTTAGTATCATAATCCTTTGAAGCTTTATCAAAAGGTTTTCTTAAATCCTGTAATTCAAATACATTGTAAGAACAAGAAAATTACAGAACTGTTCAAATTCACGATTCAAAATGCATGAAAGTACAGTTTAGAGTCCTGTGTAAGCAGTGTTTTATTAGAGCAAAGTGAAAAGATTGTAAACTATACGTAAAAATCTCACAGCTTGTTAACAGGATGTGTTCGCAACAGGCTTGTAGCAAGGCTGGGAACAAGTTGTAACTGACAATGCTGTTCATTCAAGAAGCTGCTACAACCTTGTTAGCATCAATCTGTTAACAACTTGTCAGTGCAGAGCGGTAACAGGTTGTTGGAACAACTTGTCATCAGTCTGCTGGAGTCATCAGCCTTGTTACAAGTTGTCAACAACCTGTTACAGACATGTTAACAGACTGGGACAGCCAGTGCGAACACATGACTGTGATAGCCTGTTGAACAGCCTTGTAACAACTTGCTTGCAGGTCTGTAACAACAGCTTGTGTGTTTTTACGTGTGTAGCTGCTGAGAATTGTTTTGTTAACCAAATACTGACGTTTCAAGCTGAGCCCTTCAACAGAGGAAAATGTAGATGAGGGAATTAGGCTCGGCACTTGAAGCGTCAGTATTTCATTATCAAAACTATTCTCGGCAGTTTTACAGTCATTTGCAACTCACTTTTCACCCAAACCTTCGGAAGTTCGTTGGGAAGTTTGCAAGTTCAACTCGTAAGTGTCTAACATTCTGTAATATGTCTCTGATGAACTGAGCCTTCGCTCGAAACGTAAAAGACTAGTGAAGGCCCTTTGTCAGAGACATATTGCAAAATGTTACAGACTAGACACTTACGTCGGTCCCCTGTTTCAGTTACCTTACTATGTTTCGATTGTTGTTTCAACATACACTGCCTACACAGCATGCGTAACTTTTATTTCAATTTTTTTAAATTAACATGTATATATGTTACACCTACCCCCTTAACTTCCTTCAAGTCACCTTTCAGAAGAGACTCCAGAGGAAACAGGACAATGTTGTTATAATTGTTGAGCTAAAATACAAGAATTTTATTAAACAAAATACCACAAACAACAAACCCTCTAATTCACAACATCAAATACAAAAAATAAAGCTTGTGGTGGTGGCCGGTGGTTGTAAGCCCTATCCTTTTTGTGATATTTTTGTGTCTTTTGCATATTTTTGTCCCTTTTTGGTGTACCACCCCTGCTTCAAGATTTTCAAGTTGTACACCTGGCTTTTGGACCACATGTACATTGTAAGGGAACCAGTGGTTAACATAAGCATACTGCTTGGAAATGTTGCATAATATTAAAAGTTAAACCTACCATATTTTTCATAATTGCTGACAATTCCTAAAAATATATAATAATTCTATATACATTAATTTATAGCAAAAATTATTCAAATACATTTGTACAGCTTCTGCTGTGTAACAACTGAAGTATAAAAGTATGAAATGTAGTACAATACCTTTGCCACAACAGAAAACTTTAAAAATGCTGTCCCTAAATAAAATATTAAATACATTTAGAGTTCACCATAATTACCAACAGGAATATAATACACCATAGACTTCCAATTACAAACCATGGACTTATATTATTATTGTTTTAAACCAAACTTTTCTTTAAGGCTTACCATCCATGGGCTAACTTTTTTCTCCTCTCCACTCCTCTTTTTTCTTTTTTTCTCTTCCCTTCCCTTCCCTCCTCTCCTTTCCTCTTCACACCCCCTCGGCCTCCTGTCACATCACTACTTCATTTCACTTCACGTCACTTCACTTCACGTCACTTCACTTCACTTCACTTCACTTCACTTCACTTCACTTCACCTCCACTCACATCAATTCACATCAATTCACTTCACTACTTCACTTCACTTCACTTCACCTCACTTCACTTCACTTCACTTCACTTCACTTCACTTCACTTCACTTCACTTCACTTCACTTCACTTCACTTCATTTCACTTCACTCCACTTCACTTCACTAGAGATGAGCCGATTAATCGGAAACTAATCTGCAAAGCCGATTAATCGGCCAATTTAAAATAATCGGTAATTGGCCGATTATTGTGTAATAATCGGAAACACATATCACTGAAGCCCAAACAGTGAAACAGAGTGTTTCACATAAGCTCTTGACATAAGAGTTCCGAAGTTCGTTTGTTCATTCGGATGTTTACCATAATGTTTTCGAACTTTGCAAATTCGTTATATATAGCAACCGATCAAATAGTGAGCATCAAAAGAAAGTTGCAGTGTTTGTCACCAACTTCGGAAATAATGAACCGGAATTTCAGAACTCTTCTATCAAAAGAGTTGGAAAAGAGCTGCAGCACTGAACCTCATCAAGACCTATGGTCTTGTTCGACGAGATTGTTGGGTTAAGTGACAGCACTTCCAACGCCAGCCACGAAAACTAATCATCACGAAATATTTCTGTTATATTTACAACATTGCAAAACTGCGCAGGGACTGGTAACCAACAACGTAGCACTAATCGGCATATGCCGATTAATCGGCCGATTATTTGTATAATCGGCCACCAAATAATCGTCTTCAGTAATCGGCAATTTTTGTAATCGGCTCATCTCTACACTTCACTTCATTTCATTTCACTTCACTTTCACTTCACTGCATACCACTTCACTTCACTTCACTTCACTTCACTTCACTTCACTTCACCTCACTTCACTTCACTTCACTTCACTTCACTTCATTTCACTACTAGGCCACAACAACTTACCAATACTAGGTTCTGCTTCTCTTGACGTCAGTACAAACATTCCAAGTTTTTCCAGGTTCTCAGCAAGTAAACATTCATTTGTGACATAATCTACAGACATCAGATGAGTGGATATGGTGTTAGAAGTAATAGTGATAATTCACAAATGTAACACATGCGTCACTTTTAACAACCCCACTCTAACTAGATCTCATATATAAACACTACCACTTAGGAAGCATATAATTGGCTTAGCCTGTGCACAGCAGTGCTGTGAGTAACTTCATTACAAGTAACTAGTTACATGTAATCATTACTTTTTTGAGTAACTTTACTGGTAACTAGTTACTTTTTTCAGAAGGTAACTGTAACTGTAACAAAAAGTAGTTACATCTGCTGTCGGTGGCTTTTTGCGATATCCATAATACTCCCAACCTCACCGAGTCATCGTTCAATGTTGTATCTAGCTTTTCATTGAACTGAACACACCAGTGCCTGCAAGTGCACTAATGTGAAAAGCTGTTCAGCTGCGCAGGATTAATTTTCAGACCACAATGTTGCTCAATGACTGATCGTAATTTTGAAATTCTCTAATTCTCTACAAAATGTTTAAAGTAACTTTGTAACTGTAACTAGTTACTTTTATTTCGTTGTAACTTATATCTGTAACAGTTACTTTTCTGATGATGTAACTGTAACAGACTGTAACTAGTTACAAAAATTATATAACTATTACAGCACTGGTACACAGACACTTGTTCAGTTCACTTCCTATGCTTATTGCACATTGGCTACACCCACACCACCCCTATAGCATATATAGTTTTAAGCTCTGGAGTCAACTGGGATTGGGTATACAAATTGTTTATTTTGGTCTGAGATATGGTATGGATACCAATCGCGCTCATGCAGATCCACGACAGGATGGACTGTATACGACTTTTTCAAATCCATGTGTCATATTCAGTGGCGGCTTGTAAATAACTGCAATGACTCAGACATTTAATTCATTTTGAAAATGATCTTTTTAATATCATAATTAAGTCATGAAGTATCATAAAATCTACGTAATAAACTATAAACTTACTTTTGCCAGCTTCAGTTAAAGCCTTTATTGACTTCTTAAGATTTCTTAAATGAGTTCTGTTATCATCTAATATCTAAAATAGAGAATTATTGGAAAATAATTATTGGAGAAGTGTGGAAATTTGTTGAGCAGTAAACTCTAATATGTTTCATGATAATCAACACATGTGAGATTATCATGAATAATCACACATATGCATGAGAATATCGTTTTATTAGTGGTGAAAAATCTTACATAGTAAATACTAAATATATAACACAATTTGTGGGGAACACCATGTTTTATTCAATTTCTAAGCTTTTGCATTTATTCTTGAGCTGTCTTAATTCAGAGAAGTGTGATATCTTTTACTGTATCAAGGTAATGCTCAAGAACATGGGTAGAAATTAATTCAGCATTGAGTAAAAACATCGCACAAAATGTGTAAATCACCATGCAAATAGCTTCAAACAATATATATGATTTATATTTTCATCATATTCATTTTACTAAATATTTTAGAAAGTTAAATAAGATTACAACTTTACATAACACTCAAGTGTGTAAAACTCAGATTGTCAGTTTGATCAAACAGTGGGGGTGGGGGGTGGGTGGGGTGGGGTGGGGGGAATAATAAATGTTTTTTCAACAGTAAACATCACTCATTCACTCATTTTATGCTTCATTAACTTGTACAATACGTGTTTATATATTTCACATACTACACAAATTTCTAAAAACACTCTTTGGAAATACTATGGAAGAAAATAACTTGATTAATACAAGAAGTAGAGTAGTCTTTTTTGGCCTCGGCGTTTGAAGGAATTAGAAATATAAACAAGGAAATAAACAAATGAATAAGTAATAAGTTATCTATAGGGCAACGACCTTCGGCTTTTTAAAAGACATGTTTTGCTTGTTAAATAACAGTGTTAGGCTTACTAATGTTAAAATATACAGGATAAATGTGTCATTAAAACAGATCAATTTGAGTTGAGATAGATATGATTCATAGACAAACTGTTATGATACTAAAATATAAAGTTACAAAACTAATTCGAATAGATAATCGTATTAACAGATTGACATATCTCATGTGCAAGGGCAGATAGTGAAAAATAATCGAGGGCTCCAAGTGGAACACAATAATTGTCACAATACTTTTGTTCTAAAACGAAAGTCTATCGACATTTGAGTGGCCTTCGTTTAGATTTATTTCAAGAATCGAAACTTACCTCTTCCAAGTTTGAAATTGAACTTCGACAAGCATTGAGAGTTGAGGGTTGAGCGAAAGTTGAAGTCACCGGAGACGAAAGATCAGCGCGAGTTTCTTCGATAAATCTTTTCACCGTAATACGGTCTGGCATGATTGTTTCTTTCCAAATTCAGATCTAATTGAAGAAACAAACACACTATTTATACCTCTTCCTTCATCATTGCAATGTATCAGACTTGGGGCAAGGTGAAGTTCCGGCCACGATCAATTTCATTAAAACTGACAAATATGGCCAGAGCAACCTTATATGGCATCAAAACAAGCCTGAACGAATTGATTCGGGAAAAATTACCGGTCTTTTAGAGTAAATATACCAAAAACATCGTTAACTTATATATTATACGGCTACTTTTTCTACACAAATCCTACCTTTATGTGTAACAATTGTGATTTCTTTCCCACATTTCATTTACTTGTAAATATAAAGAATAAATAAACATCATGCAGAGGAAAACATCAGAGCAGGAAACTGGTGATGAAAATATACATTTCCCGGGAATTTTAAACAGGAATCGCGAAATTGAAAGTGCCGGGGGGTGTCAAACCTATAGAGATCATAAATAAAATTTCTATTTTCCATCTCTATGTTCATGCCATGGTCTTCTTTCAGTATTTATTCTTTTCTTTTAAGAACTTCTTTTCTTTGTCTAACTTTTTCTTTTTTGTGTGTTTTATCTTTTATCCTTGTTTTTTCATTACTCTAAATTATTTCTTTTTATTTTCTATTTTAGTAGGCTCAGTATACGTATACATGTGCGCATGTAAATGATTTAAGAAATCAGGCCAAACACCTCCTTCTTATAAACTCTTAAATCTCTTCTCAAAATGCAGAAAATGCCATTTCAGAGACTCCAAAATGCGTTTTTGGAGGAGCATTCTCCCCCCCCCCCTCCCCCCCACCCCCCCCCAGCGGACTCTCACGCCGTCGTCGCTCCAGGTCGAGAGGTAAACCTTCTCCAAAATCTCGTACACTTTAAGAATGCAAAAATCTCAAAAAATCCGTAAAAATCTCAAAAATCCGAAAAAAATCACAAAAATCCGCAAAAATTAAATCTCAAACAATCCAAAAAATCTCAGAAAAACTTCAAAAAAATCCAAAAAAATCAAACAAATCTCTGGAAAACCTCAAAAAAGCTCAATAAAATCAAAGAAAAATCAAAAAAATTTCAGGAAAAGCTCAAAAAATAAAAAAAACGTCTCAAAAATGAAAAAAAAACCTCAAAAAAATCCAAAATAAAAAAATATATATATAAAAATCTAATTTTAAAATTTAAAAATCCTATTTAAAAAAAATAATGTAAAACAACCTAAAAAAATTCTGAAAATCTCTGAAAAACTTAGAAAAAAATCAAAAAAAATCAAAAAATCTCAGAAAACCTAAAAAAGAATTCAAAAATTCTCAGAAAAACTACTCAAAACATAAAAGTAAATAAATAAATAAATAAATAAATAAATAAATGACTAAATAAATAAATAAATAAATAAATGAATAAATAAATAAATAAATAAATGAATAAATAAATAAATAAATAAATAAATGGCCAAACGCAATAATCAGTTGTACATAAAGTACTCCACTTAGCGTTTCCGATGTGCAAAGACATCAAGGGCGTGGAAATGTTTTCCTTATTTAAATTATTACAATTTTGTAAATGATGGTCGAAGGATCGCAAGTCAATATATATAATTTTGCTTTACTAATATGAAACGAAACGTTGTCGTTCTTCTTCTGATAGTAAATCTTATGTGTGTATGTTAACCAGCTAGCCATGTCTAATTTATCTGGTGTAAAATCATTGTCAAAAGCAGGACGGTCACAGTCTGCAGCATTTCTTGAAGCTTGTGGTAATAATGGACATTCTTTTGCAAAGAAAACTTATCACAGACCAACATATTGTCATCATTGTACAGATCTACTGTGGGGAATAACAAACCAAGGTCTTCAATGTTCAGGTATTAGTTTTTACAGCACGACATGAAATGTGTGTTATTTTTTATATTTTTTTCATATCAACCGTCAATCTCAAGTGTTCGTCATTGGCAGTTTGGCTTCGCGGTAGTTTTAATTTAAAATCATCGAAATGCTATTCTGTATTATTCGAATACTAAAAAACCTTCTCATAGATTTGTAGATTTTCTTCTTAATAGCAGTTTCAAATTAAAAACACAGCCTGGCCAATATATACATGTATTGTGATTTTTTGGTTTGTCAAATATGATAAGTATTTCAGTCTATAGCATTTCTCTTCTGTAGCAATGTCAGAATTTTTTAAATAATTATAAAATATGCTTATATAAAACGTCTGTAGTCATTTTGAACGTCTAGAATTGTCAAAAAGTGATTATTTAAAGTAAAATGGGTAAATCATAATAAAATACCCCATGTTGTTTTGTGAATGTTTGGGTATAGGTTAGCATTGTGAAGACGTTGTGTTGTCAGTTGTGTTGTTCCTCTTAATGAGTATTGCTATTTATTATTTATTATTTCATATTATCTACTATTCTGCTAAATTACAATAAACTATTCCTCATTTTACCATGTTGTTTTTCAAAAACTGTTTCAAGGATCTAGAGGTTTAAATGTTTTTATGGTTTATGGGCCTTGTGTTGTGTATTTGTCATTGAAGTATTTGCGTGGACATAGGGCAAATAATTACATGATAATTTAGAGATGTCTTTGACATGTAGGTCTAATATATTGCTTCTCAAAATTTAATATTTTTTTTTAATTTAGCAAACAATAAGGTCGAGTGGCAATAATCCAAACAGTGGAATAAAAGCCGCATTCTGTAGGAAGTATTAGGCAGTATTGAAATACAAATTGAAATAATTAGTAAGGTTTGAGTACGGCTGAAATTATTGAATGTAGTTTCTAACATTCTGAGCAAAGGCCCTTATAGTCAGAGAAAAATGTGAAACGTTCAATAATTTCAGCAGCACTCACACCTTACTATTATTTTGAGTGGTAATGATGTGTCCATGTGATCTTTAACCCCCATTGTCATATCAAGTCAAACTAAGGTATAAGTTAGAATAATAATACTGAAATAAACTCTTTGAAAGGAGTGGGGTGTTGTTAAGAAAGAGAAAGTGTGACTCATAGTCTGTCTATCTCAATTGTTTGGTTTATTGGGAGTCAAAAGGAATAAAATTAGTTGCAGGTGGTTCTTCTCAAATATACAGACAGCTTAGTGATTGGCCAGCTGATTTGACTTGGCTTTTTTTCAGACAGAATATTTTATGCATGGTTTCTTTAATAATTAATAATTGATATTTAAAAATAATAAGTACATTATTCTAAAGTACACTTTCTAGAAAATGAAAAAAAGTGTACTATGCTTCATGTACACTTTACTGTCAGACTGATAAAGGACTTTACAGAGCTGATAAAGGGCATTGCTTGAAATGTCAGTATTTTGTAGAAAAATGAAATATTTTCAAGAAAATGAAAAAAAAAATGTACACTTCATGTACACTTTACTCTGATAAAGGGCTTTGCTTCAAACATCAGTATTTTGTTATCAAAACTATTCTCAGCAGTTTACCACTTTTTCACTTTGATCTATCTAAAACACTGCCTATACAGCACTTTACTTGTCTATACTACAAGTAGGATTATAGAATTGTTGTGAGATTGTTCTTAAATAGCAATATTACCAGTACTGATGGACTATGTTACTATGTTGTGATTGCTTGTAATCTTTCATTTTTTTTATATTTCTTTAAATGTTCTATACAGCTACAGTTACCCCTTGTAGATATATAGAAATTATGTGGGATTACTTTTTGAGCAATATTACTGTGTTATGACTGTTGGTCATCTTTGATATTTTTTTATAATATTTTAAATGTTCTATTTAGAACTTTAGGATTAGAAATTGTTCTTGCGAAGTTCTTTAAGTAATTTTACCATGTTGAGATCTTTCATACTTTTTGCATTCATTTGTCATTGCACTAAATGAAACTTATCTGTTAATTTATGCTGTAGCTGGCTCAACTGGCTGATGGTTCTCCTTAACATGGGTGTAGGAATCAGGGGGAAACAGGAAATGTGTCCCCCCACCCCAACTTTGTCATAAGGTGCTCTTTTTGCAACAGAAAAGTTCCCTTTTTATGATAAAACATGTGTTTCAAGTGTCCTTTTGAAGTCCTACCTCCTGAACAAAGTGCCCTTTTGAAGCTGTGCCCCTCCAAGATCAACTTGCTTCCTGCATATGCCCATGTAAATAATAAAGAGCCTGTTTTGGTTGGCACCGGGCCGCAGCAATGGTGTTATAATGAGTTGTTTTTACAAAAAATAATGAATATAGAATATTCTTTAATCTTTAAGATTCTACAGAATATTTTCTGAAGTTTTCCCCTGTTATGTGTAAAATTGTCTGGTACAGGAATGGGTACTTAATCACTTGTTACCCCATTGCTCTGGAGTTAGATAGAGTAAAATTAATTAAAACAATAAAGGAGCTGTTTTTGGCCTGACCCATTGCTGCCTACTGTAGGCTTGATAACGGTTCTCACTTTGATGATCGAGTATTACATAAGTTAATTGCGTGGTGTTACATAGAGTAACAATTAATATTCGACTGCGCATAATCTGAGTCGGGATAAAACATAGTTCATATTTTATAACATGAGGCTGAAGCAGCCGTAGTAAACATAACATTTCTGATTTCAGAAACTTTTTAATGTTTAGGTATTGGATAAGGATAAAATTTGCCTATCGATTATCCTTGACAATAAACCTTTGAAACGTAGTGTCTAAAAATAATGAACTCAAAACATGAAAAAACAGTCCCAGCCTATGTTATCATCCTATTATGCTAATAATAGACAGATGTAATTTGCATAGGGGTCCAAATTGAATAGGAAACTAATTCACATGTGCATGGGCCTAAATGAAACTACTGTATATGATTTGGTGTATTTTGCCAGGGTACATCCCACAACGATGAGTAAAATTGTCTGGCAATTGTTGAGATTGAAATAATAAAGGGAAACCACAAGTCTGATGTTAACTCATTGCTAATGGGTTAATAAATAAATGGATTAATAATAATGTATTAAACTGCCAATGAAACGAAATTTGACTTCAGTCTTTACATTGTACTGTTTGGAAGAACACCCAAGATAATGAGAAATGGCTTTTACATGCCTTTCAAATCTTATCCCATTCTTGAGTTATTGGCTATGCAATTTGAGCAACAACGTCACACGTTGTATGTGGGAGAAAACGGAAAATTAGTCATCTTTGGATTGGTTTGACTATATAAACTGAAGCAAACACTGAAAATTTCCTTGGGGTAAAAATGGTCTGATTACATCTGCAATGTATAGTTTTGTGTAGTTAAACCAATCCAAAGATATGACTGATTTTCTGTTTTCTCCCACATACAACGTGTGATGTCATATATTGCTCAAATTGCATAGCCAATAACTCAAGAATGGGATAAGATTTGAAAGGCACGTAAAAGCCATTTTCTTTCAAATACAATCTTAAAAGACTGAAGTGAAATTTCCTTTTATAGGCATTTTAATTTATTGTTGATTTCATTTCTCCATATTTTGTTGTGTTTTTGTATGAGGAATTTTCTGTTTTGTTTTTTATAGTATGCAATTTTGTGAGCCATCAGAAGTGTTTATTTTATATAACAACACCTTGTCATTACCTTGCAAGTACCTTGATTAAGGTAAATACTTCTTTGTGCTTTATGTAAATTAATGACTAATGCCTGAGTATAATATCAGGTAATTTGTGTAATTAGTAGTGCAAAATATTCAATACCATCTAACAGAACTTTTTATTAGATGTTTTTCAAGCTCAAATACTCAGAGAATGTTTAAGAAATAGAAAAAATTCTTTTTGTTTACATAGAGTTATGTGGAAGTTTGAGAGAATGAGAAATTGGAGTGGTTTCCACATAATTTTGAGGTCTCCCAAACTTTTCATGAGTGTTTCTATAACTGTATGTAAAAGGCGGAAAATGTTTTCTATTTCTTTTATAAAATAACTCATCGAAAGTAGGTGTAACATACTTTAAAGATGGAGAAATGCCAAACCATGCACATTACCTGAAAGGTGAATCCCATATAAACTATCAGTATTCATTAAGGGCTGCCAATAGTTGATCAGCACAAACATTTGGGGTTTTGGATTGAGTCATCTTTGTCGTGGGACTGCCATATCAGTAACATCTGCGCTAAGGCAAATAAGGTACTGGGCTTAGTTGGTACTGGCCTGCCACTATCCAGCCAGCCATTTTTCTCTTTGTAATATATTCTGTAATTGTATTTTATGCTGCATATACAGTAGGTTGCAAAGATTTATTAAACTTTATTAAACTTAATTAAACTTAAACGTACATGTAAAAATAATCATTATAGCATCAAAGCGTAAATTCTCCTTACTGTTGTTCAAAATGGCGTATGATGGTGTACCATGTGGCATACTGAATGGCATATTACAGTATGCAGCTTTTATGGCGAATAATGGCATATGGACATTTTTTCCATGTTTACATACAGTTATAGAAACATGGCTTTCAGCCAATCACTGCATGCATTTTCTAAATGTTATTTTTATAATACTTAGAAATATGGTTTGAGTATTCAAGCTTGATGAACTGAACATCTAATAAAAAAGGATTGATTCTTGCTTAGGGCTCAGAACGATTTTCTGAGTACTGTACTGTACAGTATTTGAGCTTGATAAATGTCTACTAAATGTCTGTTATATTAAGATTACACTAAGCTCTCAAACATACGTACCACATGCACTATATGAAAAATACAACTCATCATGTCACACTATAATAAATTCTTTTTCACGACAATGGAAACACCATTATTTCCAGTACAGGTATCAAACTATTAAATAAAATGTATTTTAACCGACCAACCAGTACCAACTGACTAAATCTGACTGACTGACCGACTGACCGACCAACCAACCGATTGACTGACTGACTGACCAACTGACCGACCAACTGACCGACCGACCAACCTACAGACAGACGGACAGACAGACAGACAGACAGACAGTAAATGAATGATTGAAAAAATAATTGTTAAACTTTTTTTTGAAAGGATCCTGTTGGTCATAACTGGTGTTCTTCAACATACTTAAGGAGAAAATTTTGCAATGTCTGTCGAAAACTGTTGAATGATTCTTCTGATTACAGCTGTGAAGGTACGGGCACATAAAAAATAGATCACATAATGAGTTGGTTTTCTTCCAGCTGGACCATTATTTTTATCGAACATAACAGGACTTAGCTAGACACAGTCTAGGAGGCTGTAGGTCATTGCACAGCTGATGTTATACATTGCAATGGTTAATTCGTGCAACTTGTCTCAATGATCTTGACCATTGCACAGCATGTTACACACTGCAATGGTTCATGCAGCTTGTCTCACAATCAGGGTTCGAATTAGTCGACAAAAAACGATGTGCAACTATTTTTCGAAAATATGTGGTTCTGGAATGAGTGTTAAATCATTAACTATGGTTAACTTAAATAAAAGGCTAAAAATATAATAGCTCTGTCATAATCTTAATTACTCAGTCAAACCTATGGTCAAACTAGGATAATCTTTCTTAAAACATTATTTGTAATCTATTTTTAATAAATAAACATGACATTAAGTAACTTTGAATGCATTTTAGCTAATCACTTTTGGACTCTTGATCAGAAACGTAGGTGTGTTGCCAGGTGCACTGCGTCGGATGTGTCATTGTTTTTCTTCTTTTGTTTCTTGGGATAAACATGGCCTCCAAATCCAATTCTGTTGCTTCTTTTGACCATACCATGGATCAATTGCAGCAGTTGGATCGTATTCCTTGACTGAAGGACCCTCTTTGCTAATCCTTAAGAGACTGTCCAAAACAAAAGCACTAAAGCCAAATATGGGATATCTGAGTATTATCATAAGGCCTGGTGACAGCTAAAAAATTCACACCTGTCATGGCAGCTAAAAATATAACACCTACCAGTCTGGTCATATTTGTATTGAGCATTGAGATGAAAAATCCCAACTTTATTCATTTCAAAGATTCTGAGAACACGCTGCTAGAGCCTTGTGAAAGTGTTTTTTTATAAAATCATAATACCTGTACCAACAAATTGGCATTGCATTACCTGTACAGTAAATGTGGATGGATGTTCATTAGTCCCAAGTCGGATTTTTTTTGCACATCGTTTTGAAAAGTGATATGCAATTTTCACTATTTGGGTCAAAACGATGTGCAAATTGCACATTGCACACCGTTAATTCGAACCCTGCTCACAATGATCTTGACCATTGCACAGCATGTTACACACTGCCATGGTTCATGCAACTTATCTCACAATGATCGTGATCATTGCACAGCATGTTACACACTGCAATGGTTTGTGCAACTTGTCTCACAATGATCTTGACCATTGCACAGCATGTTACACACTGCAATGGTTTGTGCAACTTGTCTCACAATGATCTTGACCATTGCACAGCATGTTACACACTGCCATGGTTCATGCAACTTATCTCACAATGATCGTGATCATTGCACAGCATGTTACACACTGCAATGGTTCGTGCAACTTGTCTCACAATGATCTTGACCATTGCACAGCATGTTACACACTGTAATGGTTCACTTGTCTCACAATGATCTTGATCATTGCACAGCATGTTACACACTGCAATAGTTCATGCAACTTGTCAACTTGGTAAATACACAGCATGTTGGGCATGCTCCCCTGAAAAATTTTAAAATTTCATGCTCTAGACATTCAGACATTCTGAGGAAGGATTTTTCATAACATTTGAACTGTTTTCGTAAGCTCTGGTCAAGGCACAAGATAAGCGGTATCGCATCACAATTTGCGATGGCAAAAAACCCGAAGTGCAATACATATTTAGGCAGAGAGAGCACCCGAATCCAGATAAGAGACAGCAGACAGGTGAACTGGAATCAATGAAAGGAGTCTGGGTACAAGTATGGTCAGCCAAGGTCAGTCACGAGGCAACGCGATTATTGCTACACATTTGAAAAAATCTATCTTGTGTGCCTTGGCTCTGGTGAATTTAAGTGCAAGGACTGGTGGCTAATCATCCTTACTTGCAGCCAGCGGCTGAATTGCAAAAGACGCAGATCAACGTGGCCGTGTCGAGGCATATCAAAGGCGCTCCAGGCCGCCGCCATACAACAAGGTCAAAGCATAGGCCAACAAAAGAAGCAGGTGTTGATTTTACAGAGGGAAGAAAACCGGAGAACTCGGCGCAAAACCCTCGAAGTACAGGAGAGATCAACTACAACTCTAGTCACATGAGTTTCAAGCTCGAGAACGGGGTCATTCCCAAGCGGTCACCCATCCAAGTACTAACCCCGTCTATCCGGGCTTAACTTCTTGGTGAGAGGCAGCGTGCTAACAGCACACGCCACCCGTGCTCCCCCCGTAGCGGAACGTCTTACAACATAACGGAACGTTTTATAACGTAGCGGAACGTCTTACGACATAACGGAATGTTTTATAACGTAGTGGAACATCTTACAACATAACGGAACGTTTTATAGCGTAGCGGAACGTCTTACAACATAACGGAACGTTTTATAGTGTAGTGGAACATCTTACAACATAACGGAACGTTTTATAGCGTAGCGGAACGTCTTACAACATAACGGAACGTTTTATAGCGTAGCAGAACGTCTTACAACATAACGGAACGTTTTATAGTGTAGTGGAACATCTTACAACATAACGGAGTGTTTTATAACGTAGCGGAACATCTTACAACATCATAACGGAACGTTTTATAGCGTAGCGGAACGTCTTACAACACAACGGAATGTTTTATAACGTAGTGGAACGTCTTACAACATAACGGAATGTTTTATAACGTAGTGGAACGTCTTACAACATAACGGAATGTTTTATGGCGTAGTGGAACGTCTTTCAACATAATGGAATATTTTATAACGTGGCGGAACGTCTTACAACATAACAGAACGGTTTATAACGTAGCGGAACGTCTTACAACATAACGGAACGTACGTTTTATAGCGTAGTGGAATGTCCTGCGCACCTCCAAGAAGTTACGTGATTTTTAACATTTTTTTATTTTACGGTATTTGATTGGATTATTTGATCTCACGGGGATTGCCAGTGAACCAATCATCAGTGACATAAGACAAGGCTTGTGATTTAGTCAATCTCATTGTGTGAATGTATACTGTATAGCATATAGCACATGAGTTGTATTTCTCAAACTTATTAATTCATTTCAAGAAATTATTTCTTTTGAATTTTCCTCATGAATTATAATATAAAGCAGTTCACCATCCTCTTTCAAGGCCCCAAGCTGTGGAATTCTCTTCACGATAATGTTACAAATGCAGAGACGTTAAACTACTTCAGGAATAGAATGCTAAAATATTTACTTGAGTTTTAATTATTTTTAATTATTCTTAAATTTGTCAGTGCCATGCTATGTAATATATTACCAATTTAAATTTTACTTACTGCCTTGCTCCAAGGAGACATCCTATCTACAAGCCGGATGGTTTCTGGATGCCTCCTTGCCACTGATATCTACCTTATTATACTATACTTGTGCTTATTATCCTTATTTGTAAATTTGAATTAGTGGCAAATATTATTAAATCCTATTAATTTATTAAATCCTAAATATTTAATCATTATTTAGAAATCGGAGGAAGATTACAGTCAAATTTAGCAAACTTTCGTGTCGATTTTCTCTTAAAATATAGATTGGTTTGAGAAGCTGTATCCAACACTCGTCAGTGTTGATCCTCCGATGTCTAAATACAGCCAAGCTGGTTAAAAAAATCTTGGCTTTGCCTCGTATTTTCAACCTGCTTGACTGTATTTAGCAATCAGAAAAGCACTGACTCGAATCGTGTTGGATACATTATTCGTGAACAATTGTGCATGTTAGCTGAAATTGGAGGCATGATTTTTCTTTTCCAGTGTGTGAATATTATGTTCATAAAGATTGCAAGGATTCTGCCATCAATAATTGCAAAAGAAGTGCAACATACAGCCTGAAACAGAAAAAGGTACAATAGTTACAAAATAGATTTCATTTCTTCATGCGTGTGTACTGTAGTAGATCACAGATGACGCCACATGAGCGTAAAGAACAAAAAAGTTCGACACGAGATGAAGTCGAGTGGTGTGACTGTTGTTCTTTGCATTCTGTTACGACTCTTCTGTGAGCTATTACAGTACACACTACCCTGCGAGTCAGAGCCCCTTTCCGACCTACGCAAGCTTCGGGAGAAAGTGGGCTCTGCCAACAAACTCGATATTTCTTTTTGAGCATGCGTGAACGGTTGCCAAGACACTATTTTGGGCCCAGGCTCTAACGTGTCACTTCCTATTTTCCTGCTTACGCGTGTTCGTAAACTAGAACTTGTTTGACCAGTTTAAAACCTGACTGGCTCGCCTCAAACTTGGGGCGAAGATCGAGTTTGTTGGCAGAGCCCACTTTCCCCCGAAGCCTGCGTAGGTCGGAAAGGGGCTCTGTCTGACTCGCAGGGTAAGTACACACACGCGGAAAATGTAATCATGTTTATACAATAAAAAATGTTTATACAATAAAACTTCCCTTTATACAATAAAAGTGAAAAAAGAAAAACAAGTCTGCTCACGTGATATGACGTCATCTGTATGTCCTTTAATAGATCACGGTCAACAACCAATCAAAGTGCACACAGAAGTCACGTTATTGTATAATGATTTATAAATTTGTAGTACAAGCATAGGTAGCCCAAACATCCGCGTAGAAGCCGCCGAACGCGAGTCACAACAAAACTCGCCCCATTCCCCTTCTAGCTGTCGCGCGCCGCAAAGCCCCTTGCGCATTGCAATGATTGCATCATGTATTTCTATATAATATGATGTAATCATTACAATGCACGATCGGGAATCACATAGGAAATCCGCCACTTTCATGGGGTAGTTCGCAGTCCACCTGCGTGCTGGCTCAAGTGAGTTCCGAGGACATTTGAAACTGATGAATTTGAGAAGGGTAATGGGTTCGTACATCGCGAAAATTCCACGGGTTGTCAACAAACCGTATTCTATGGCAAACCCAACCTTCGTGCTATGCGCTCGTGGAAGAATTATGGTCGACCGAAGAATTTTTGGGTGTTGGTGGCGCAGTGGTTAGTGCAAGTGCCTTTCACCTCTGCGAGCTGGGTTCGATTCCTGCTCTCAGCAGTTATCTGATTAAAAAAAATCACCTTGGCCGCATGTGAGAAGAGTGTGCTTCCAGTTTGACTCTACCAAACACCACAGGTTTCCTCCGGGTACTCCGGTTTCCTCCTGTAGTAACACTGGACCAATGAGGGTGGGTCCTTACTGGACCTCTGAGGATAACAGTTTAGATATAACTGATAGAGTTATCCAGTATAAATAAAGTTAGTTTAGTTTAGTTTAGCGACGATTTTCAGCGGAGATGTTTGACTTTGAGCTCGGGGTGTCCTCACTCCTGTCGGCCGTGTATTGATGACGTTTACACGCAAGATATTCGTTCTACGCATGTGCAGCTAAAACAAGTCAGCCTGGATTAGGTTCCCGTTCGACAGCCGCAATTTCCGATCGTGCAAAAGGCCTTGCGGCGCACGACAGCTAGAAGGGGAATGGGGCGAGTTTTGTTGCGACTCGCGTTTGGCGGCTTCTACGCGGATTTTTGGGCTACCTATGGTACAAGAGAAAAGAAATATTTTAAATTGAGATCTAGCCGATGCGATTTATTTAGGGAGAACAAGAACATAAATGGCAAGAAGGCAACTTACCTTCGGGATCAAAATGTTCATTTTGTAAAAGGTCGTGCAGTACATCAGAATGTTTGGCCAGTGTCAAATGCAAATGGTGTAACACAACTGTAAGTAACACTAAATCAAATTCTTTATTCATTTAGTTATGTACAATCAATAAAAAAAAGATCGACAATTAACCCATTGCTGTGTAAAATGTCTGAATGGTTCTCCCCACAGATCTATATATAACCATAGTCAATCGAGATATGGTCTGGAAACTCGGCAAACTTCAAAGCGCCTATAATGAGCTGTGATTTTATGTTGAACCGTACCTTACACCGTGCACATCCTTTGTTTTAGGTTTATTAATATTTAAATAGCACGGTTGAGTGATTGAACTGAAACGTTTCTATTGGACAATTCGTTCATTATACTAAAATACAGTATTGTAATTGTATTGTATTGTATTGTATTGTAATTGTATTGTATTGTATTGTATTGTATTGTATTGTATTGTATTGTATTGTATTGTATTGTATTGTATTGTACTGTATTGTATTGTATGGGTTCAGTAACCGTGCACCATGCACAAAAATGCATAAAGGCAAACAAAAAGATAGACCAAAGACTTTAGCTGAGCTTCCAGACCATATTTTGAATGACTATGATATAACTGGATTGCTCATCCTGCTCCAAAAATGAAGCCAGCAGAGATGACGAATATGGAGTACCAAGACGGCCGCAACGGAAAATTGTATATTTTCGCAGCACGAAAAGAGACGAAAAAAGCCACATTGAAAGATTTCTGCCATTGGTATCAAACAAAGAACACTGTAAAAGGCTTAGAAGCTTAGTTTTTGTATTTGTTGGTATTATTAAGCAGTAAAGCGTGTTATTATATGGCAGCAGCGCTGAGAGGTCCGAATATGGAAATCCTGTAATTTGATTGGTTCATAAGCGGTCGGATATTTCCCGTATCCGCCCGCTCAGAGCAGAAGCTGCCATAAACAAAATGGCAGTCATGTCAGTATATCGGCAACAAGATGGATTATAATTTTAGAACTACTCATTGTTGAAATATATCGTGCAGGTATGTTGTTAGAAATTTTATAAGCTTTCATTTGATGTATAGTTCGAGTTTCCACGTTTTGTGAACGTTTTTAAAATGTCCAAAACGTTCGTAACATTGTTCGTAATAATATAACATTTACTTCTCACAAGTATTAGAATTTCAGATGATTTTTTATTCAACTACTTAACGTACGATCTTGAGCAATATGTCAAACAAAAGCAATTGAAAAATACTATTTGGGGTAGAAAGTTCGGGATTCTAACTCAACGGAAAGTACTTTAATAATGGGAAAATGTCTGCCATTTTCGTTTAGTTCGCAAAAAAGATAGATCGAGTTTTCACAGAACGTTCACAACATTTATGGCCATATAATAAACTACTTATTGACCTCGCTTGTTCGGTCTGTACTAGTGAAATATCGGACCTCTGTTTTTTGCACTGACCTCAATTCGCTGCGCTCGTCTCGGTCCGTACTAAAAAAAACATCGGTCCGATATTTCACTAGTACAAACCTCACGCTCGGTCAATAAGTAGTTATTATTTTGTAGTTTTTTACTCTGCCCGGTAATCGATAAACTTGCCTATATCATAAAACTCGTAAAAACCAACGAAATCAGTCAATAACTTCATTATAAAACTACCTATATACCTTTGGTATAAAGGACAACTATACCTTTTGAGGTTATATATATTTTCAAAGCAGTTGTCATCTAACTTCGCAAAAGTGAAGAAAAAAATGAATTGGAGTAAAAGCGCATGAACCTCTTGATACACAACCGAGTTGTTTAGAAGAATGGGTACTACATAGTCAGTGACGTCATACCGGTAAGTTGCCTAATTACTGAACAAACACTCCAATGTTCGAGCTTTGGTTTGCCACCTATTTACTCACGCGAATACGTATATTATCAGTATTTTGGGGCATTTTAAGGTATATCTTCTTCACACTGTCAGCGAGTCTTATTAATTGTGTTTGGGTGAGTTTTGCGATATTTAAAGTAGGAGTTGATATAGATGAAGCTACTGCAGCAGATCCAATTTCGCAAAAGAAACCTACAGTTCTGACGAGCAATGTATATCCAGACTTCTGTCAAATCAATAACTCAATAGTTAGAACTAACAACATAATTTAAAACTCAATAGTTTTGTCTTATCAAGACAAAAATGAACCGTACCCTTCTTCCCCTCCAGGTGACATTGGCCTACTAGGCGTAGTGTTTTTGTTGCGAAAAAGCGTTGTACTGCTGTACCGTTTGGTAAGCTAAAATACCAAAGCCATTCTTGATAAGTCGTGGAGTCGAACTTGTGGCCGGGTATCTTTTCGAAAAACTCTCCTGGTTAGCATGTTGACAATGTTGTAACCTTTTGCCGAAGCGAGCTCTATTTTACCGGTATAGACCACTTTCATAATTGTAACTAATTTGAATATTCTTTTATGTGCATCTTAATAAGCCTTTCTAGCCTCGTTTGTGTGTCTGTAATTCAAAAGAATCTTGCTTCATAACGAGGCTAGGAAGGCTTATTTAGATGTACATAAAAGAACATTTAAAGTTAGTGCCCATTATGAAAGTGGTCTATGACGTCACAAGTTTGCTAGTGCCAGGCTACCTTTAAACGCGGTCGTTGTTTAAATATGGTTCAGAAAAATGGCCAAAACTCGATCTTTAACAGAACATAAAAACAGAACCGAGTGACCAATTTTCTTCGGTTTTGGAATAAACGTTTTCGAATTTAACAGAAAATATAATAACCTCCAAAGGTACAGTTGACCTTTAAAGCAGAAGTCTTTACAAAGCCTTTGTAGTTGACAATTTCGGACTGTATTTGCTTGTATTTCCCTTCTGTTTTTTTGGTACTAACAGTAAACTGCCATGTGAGAAAATGGCCCTTTTCACCATCTTGAATTCGCAATGCATTGTGGTCTATCCAGGGTAATAATATACACTTAATGTCTGCTCCCGAGGGAAACAGTTCGTTTTGTTTTCCCGAGAGTCTTGATATTTCCCGAGACGAAGTCGAGGGAAACATCGAGACTCGAGGGAAAACAAAACTAACTGTTTCCCGAGGGATCAGACATTAAGTGTTTTGTTATATAGCTTGAGTTTCGCTGAATAATTTCGACGTTTATCAAGGGGAAGTACACGAAAGACAAACGCTAAGACTTACTAAAACATTTCGCCTGGCTCCGTAATTTCACTTCAACCAAACAAATGAGTCTCAGAACAAAAGAACAGCAATACATTTCTCCAGTTAATCTTCACACATGCTTTGAAGGCCTATAAATATTCTTTTTTTCGTACCAAACAAGCTTTTGTTTATAGGATGCCGTGAAGACTTCAAAGTTCTAGCGGGAAAGTGGGCAACAATTGAAAACTTATTGACCGAGCAGGCAATAAGTTCTCAATTATTGCCCGCTCGGTAGACATTGAAATTTATCTAAGGTCATGTGACCACAAACCAACCAATGACAGTCATCGTTGCATCCAGTGAAACTCTAGCTATATAACAAGCTCAATTAAAAGGGTGATTGCTTAGTGTTGAGACACAATGAGGTAATTTTTTCTTGATAAACACTTTCATGGCAACAATGTCTAGATATGATCGTTGTCATATTGATAAAAGCAATAATTCTCGTACGTATAAGGATACATTTGTCATGAATCTATCCTTACACATCCGAGAATTGTTGCTTTTACCAATATGGCAATTATTATATTTAGATATTGTTGCCACGAAAGTATTCATAAAGAAAAAAATAATTTCTCAACACTACGCAATCGCCCTTATAATTGAGCTTGTTACCCTGGATAGACCATAATGCACTGCGAATTCAAGATGGCGCCTCTATTGGTGAAAAGGTCTTCTTAAACACGGAGCGAGCGCATAAAAGGGAGCCCCCCCCCCCAGCTACACACTGACAGTTTGAAATGTCAACAGTCAAGTCAACAACGAGTCAGTGAGCTGGTGAAGTTTTGAGAATTATCTTTTATTTATAACCTTTTTACCTTTCAATACACCAGGTAAATTGTAAAGAGAAACATAAGAGTCTTAGATAAAAACAATTCTGAAGTGATTAAATTTGTTCGGTCAATGAATTTGTAAAATATTTATAACCGTGCTTTCAAACGATGTTTGAAGGTCACGTATAGCTGCTTTGTCTTTCGCCGTTTTTTAAAATAGAGTTCCACATATTCCTCTATTGTTCCACAATATTCCACAATATATATTCCACAATAGTTCCTCTATTGGTGAATATTCTACATATTCCACAATAGTTCCTCTATTGGTGAATATTCTATATATTCCACAATAGTTCCTCTATTGGTGAATATTCTACATATTCCACAATAGTTCCTCTATTGGTGAATATTCTACATATTCCACAATAGTTCCTCTATTGGTGAATATTCTACATATTCCACAATAGTTCCTCTATTGGTGAATATTCTATATATTCCACAATAGTTCCTCTATTGGTGAATATTCTACATATTCCACAATAGTTCCTCTATTGGTGAATATTCTACATATTCCACAATAGTTCCTCTATTGGTGAATATTCTATATATTCCACAATAGTTCCTCTATTGGTGAATATTCTACATATTCCACAATAGTTCCTCTATTGGTGAATATTCTACATATTCCACAATAGTTCCTCTATTGGTGAATATTCTACATATTCCACAATAGTTCCTCTATTGGTGAATATTCTACATATTCCACAATAGTTCCTCTATTGGTGAATATTCTATATATTCCACAATAGTTCCTCTATTGGTGAATATTCTACATATTCCACAATAGTTCCTCTATTGGTGAATATTCTACATATTCCACAATAGTTCCTCTATTGGTGAATATTCTACATATTCCACAATAGTTCCTCTATTGGTGAATATTCTATATATTCCACAATAGTTCCTCTATTGGTGAATATTCTACATATTCCACAATAGTTCCTCTATTGGTGAATATTCTACATATTCCACAATAGTTCCTCTATTGGTGAATATTCTATATATTCCACAATAGTTCCTCTATTGGTGAATATTCTACATATTCCACAATAGTTCCTCTATTGGTGAATATTCTACATATTCCACAATAGTTCCTCTATTGGTGAATATTCTACATATTCCACAATAGTTCCTCTATTGGTGAATATTCTACATATTCCACAATAGTTCCTCTATTGGTGAATATTCTACATATTCCACAATAGTTCCTCTATTGGTGAATATTCCACAATAGTTCCTCTATTGGTGAATATTCTACATATTCCACAATAGTTCCTCTATTGGTGAATATTCTACATATTCCACAATAGTTCCTCTATTGGTGAATATTCTACATATTCCACAATAGTTTCTCTATTGGTGAATATTCTACATATTCCACAATAGTTCCTCTATTGGTGAATATTCTACATATTCCACAATAGTTCCTCTATTGGTGAATATTCTACATATTCCACAATAGTTCCTCTATTGGTGAATATTCTACATATTCCACAATAGTTCCTCTATTGGTGAATATTCTACATATTCCACAATAGTTCCTCTATTGGTGAATATTCTACATATTCCACAATAGTTTCTCTATTGGTGAATATTCTACATATTCCACAATAGTTCCTCTATTGGTGAATATTCTACATATTCCACAATAGTTCCTCTATTGGTGAAAAGGTCTTCTTAAGCCTGCAAGGTACACTGGACCTGGAGTACCAATATGGCCGCCAGTGGCTTCAAAATGTTTACTGCTGACCATAAAGGATGAGCAATCCAGTTGTAGAGAGATCAGTGATTCTCCCTTTGATGAGTAAAATTATGTAGTGTTAGACAGAGTAAAAAAATAATTCAACCTGACTTGGGAAAATAGGCCGGGTTCTTTTATGCGGGTTTTTACTCTATTACATTGAATAATTTTTCCATAAATTAGATCTCTGGTCAAAAAGTATTTCAAAATCTAGATTGACTGTCGTACAATTGATCTATTATCTAATATTAATCTTAGAACTTACAAGTGATTTTCTGCTTTGTTTCAAAGGCTCATTCTGGATGTTTTTCCAAAGTGAAGAAAGCGTGTGATTTTGGTGACTATAGTCGACTAATGTTGCCACCATTTGCTGTATCTGTTCCAAATCTTGCTCTGTGGAGGAGAATGTCAAATGAAGTGACTGAAAACAGTAAGTAAAGGAATGTATATCAAGCACACATCTTTACTAAAGCTGTTTCAAAACAGTAAGAAGTGAATTGAAAAATAAGGTAATATTATCAACTTTATGTAATATTTCATAAACGAGTGGGAGTAAGAAGTGAGATTTCAAAATAGTAAGAACTAAGAAGTGAGATTTAGGGGCCTGTTTATATGATCCCAGTGTTCCGGGGTGTCCCGGTTGTCCCGGGTTCATATGGAGTAAAACAAAATGCTCGTCCCGGTTGACCGGGATGAATTTCATCCCGGGTCAAAAAGCGCGGGAATTTAAAGAAATGGACAGAAAAGCAAAAACTTACCCTAATTCTACTATGTTAGAAGTTATTTCACTTTTATTCAGTGTTATGTCTTTAGACCTGACCGTTTGAACGAAATTCTGACCGTAATATTCAAAGTTACAAGCATTGTAGTTCAGTAAACTTCATCCCGGTGTACCGGGATGTCGCGTTTATATGGGAAAAATCTGTCCCGGTGTACCGAGATCCCGCTTGCTTCAACCGAGATCTCGGTTGCTCGGTTGCAAAATGACAGTAAATTATCTACAAGCCGAGATCCCGGTACACTGGGATCATATAAATAGGCCCTAAAACACGGATGTTTCAATAAAAAACAACCTATTTCCTTGGCGTAGTAATTTTGAAAAACAACGTGTGAGCCAAGAAAATCAAAGCGAAACTTTATATATAAATCAGGAGGCTAATTTTTATCAAACTAACTGATTTTCTTTGTGTTTTCCTCATGAATTACTAATGATTTGAGAAAGAACCATAAAGTTAATAGTATCGCCTTATTTTTCGATAAAACACTGCTGCTCATGTTTTAAATGCCCGTTTTTTATTGTTATTTAGCTCGACATGTTGGTGGTGAAAGTTCAGAGGAGATTCTTCTTAGTGAACATTTAAATTCAGAAGATGAGTCATTGTTTGCTTCTCCGTCTGATTCAGGTAAAAATTAAATGAGAAATTTTTTATTTTAAGACATTCCTTTCCCGAGCTGACCAAAACAGTCCCTTTACTGTTGAGTTTACTCTGTCTAACATCAGACGATTTTACTCATCGAAGGGGAAACCCTCAGACATCCTAGGCAACAATTCAACAAAATTGAAATAGATTTCATTTTACCGTTGTCTATTCAGTCACAGAATAGTAATACAACCAGAAGTCGAACTCGCGTCGGAACCTTTATACTTTGAAGTTTATGTCCTCGCGCATGTCGCCTCGCGCATCTTGATTCCTCGCCATCCTACGCCATCCCACGCAATCCTGGCAAGTTCCCCCAGCAGTTTGGACATTCAAAAGAAGGTTAAAACTGCCAGGGGAACTTTCCAGGATTGCGTGGGATGGCGTAGGACATTACGTAGAATCGCGTAGGATGGCGAAAAATATCGCGCATGGAAGTTTTCACTCGAGTTGGACTTCTGGTTGTATTACTATTCTGTAGTTCAGTTATAGATGTACAGATGACGTCACAACGTATTCTAATTTCAAATATCAAATATAATAGTCGTGACTTTTTTTAATTATAAAATTTATGTAATTGCTTTTTAACCGTCCTCGTCGTCCCTAACATCGTAAGGTCACTAATAACCCTTTCCTGACAGTGAGTTTTTCGAAAAAAGTATGTACTGATTATGTTTAATATATTTTTTTTCGACAGTTTATCTTTTGGGGGTAATTGTTGTATTTTATATTTTTTAATTGTTTGTATGTATATATAAATAATTTTTAGTTTTATGTCTCAGATTACAGATCCGATGCTACGAACTCTATCAATGTTTATGATGGTAAGATTGAGTCTCCTCGAATGCATAAAGTTGTTCATGTGTCAAGAACTACACCAGCAACTCAAGTTCTGGTGAGTTAACATGTATACCTTAATTAAAGCAGCATGACAAAATAATAGTTAAACTTTAAGAACTCTAAAAGCTTCATTAACCCATTACTGCCTGCAGACTACAGAGCTGGTCAAAAACGATCCCTTTATTGTTTTACTCTGTCTAACACCAGACAATTTTACTTGACAAAGAGATAACTGATAGTTGTACGTATACATGTAGTGCATGTGGTACGTTTGCGAGCTTGTGTAATGTAACAGACGTTCATTAGAAGTTGCAGGTTCGAACCCTGTCTGCCATGTTTGGGGTCTCAGAAATCTTTTCTGAGTAATTGAGCTTGACGAACGTCCACCGAACGTCTGTTAAAGAGATGACTTTCAGACATCCTAGGCAACAGTGGGTTAATGAGATCCGGGGGGTACTCTCGTATACAAGGTATACGGGTATAGTTTTCGAGCTCTGGGGTCTGGGATAGGTATACAAATTGTCTATTTTCGTCTGGAAGAGGATGACTATTTTGGTCTGAGATAGAGCAGGGATTAAAGAAATACCAAATGGTTTTCCGTGTTTGGATACTCTGATCCAAACACGCAGGAAATTGCGAGACTGGAGAAAAGCGTAACAAAGAAAAGCTTTTCGAAAGTCGAGCAATTTCCAAAGTGTTTGGATAAGAGTCTCCAAACACGGAAAAAAACATTTGGTATTTCTTTTATAAAATAATCACAAGTGAATATGATATATTGTCCGACATTTTCAAAAAAATCGTTTTGGCGGGAATTTTCCGTGTTTGGATACTCTGATCCAAACACGGCAATTGACCAATCAGGGCTCGCGTAGTATACATGTTATTTTATAAACCAATATGACACCAGTGCTGGGATAGGGTATTGATGTTTTTAGTTTAGGTCTGGGATAGGGTATGAAAAATCGCCTTTTTAGGTCTGGGATAGGGTCAGGATTTTGAGGTCACGGCGGCACACCCCTACCCAAAAATTGCCAGAGTACCCCCCGGTTAAGATTGAATGAGCGTGATTTAATTGCGACTGTAAGTTGGTAAATACTTAAAGTTTGTCAACTTTGATTGTTCTATAATAATTATCATTCGAGATAGAGGTATGCTGCATCCTCATTCCCAGGGCCTCCTCGGTACACTGGAAAATCGGAGGATTTTGTTTTCGACATGTAGGCCTAAAGTACGTATAGTTCCAGTCTCCTACGCGGTCTTTCGACTGGATCAGACTTGACCAGACCGTGTAGAAGACTGGAACTGTATGTACTTAAGGCCTATAAGGATCGCGCGCTGTGGGAACAAGATTGCCACAAAGATATCACTCCAGTTATATGTAGAGCTCACTGTGCAGTACAAGCTCTAGTCAGATGTTAATAGTCAAAACGTTTGAGCTTTAGATGGAACTAGAACCCACAACCTTCCAAATACTAGCCAAACGTTCTAACCATTGAGCCACTTGGCTCACTTGAACTCAGATGGTAGAGAGTAAATAATATGCACAGTATACATGTATTATATTTAACAATTATTCGCCTCAGGCGAGGTGAATATCAGTGAATGATAACCTCGGTTATTATTAGTGAATAATAACCTCGGTTATTATTCACCGATATTCACCTCGCCTTCGGCGAATAATTGTTTTAGTATAAATACACATTTTCGTACTTTTAGGAACAGCATTTTCTTTAAAATTGTTAATTTCCTCGTCTGTCACATTCATGATCATCATCATTGTTTCCCTCTTGGCATATTAGCGGCCTTGGGGCGCTTCTGTCTGACGAAGTAGATTGGAAATGTACTCTTCAGCAGTCGCATAAAGTCATTCGAGTTCATCATCATTCGTCTCGCCTGGGTTGCGTCTATATCTAGTAGTGACTCGATCTTGGTCCATACTAACCTTAGGCGTTCTCCTATCAAACAAGACAGCCTTCTGAAGTGCGCTGTTATCCAGTTTGCATATATGTGCTGTGTATTTTAGAACTTGAATATTACAAAAGTCTCGAATAGGAAGTGATTGCGTTATTTCGCGCAGTCGTGAATTGGAAATCTTGAAGGCCCAATTGATTTCATCTTCCACATGGCTCTCCGGATCAATGCCTTTCTTCCATACATTTCTCTTAGGCGCATTCTTGCGTTCATACCCTCCCCGTACCATTTTCATTGACAAATTGGCTGGCGGTCATTTTGAATAAACGCTGTAGGTGATTATCGAGAATTAGCCCGAAGTAGCTCGACCCAATCAGCGTGCGCGATTTTCTGTAATTACCTGTGTATTTATACTAAAGTGATTTATTATATTTATGTATTATTATGTCTAAAGCTTGTTTTTGTGTGTTATTTTTCTTTAGCAAGAAGCCCTCAGACTTTATCAAATTACTGATGATCCTGACAATTATTATCTTACGAAAACACTTGATCAATGTGAGCTTTAGTTTTTCTTTATACATGACTAGACTTTCTCAAAGTCCTTTTCAAACATTTTTGACCTTTCGACATTTTTGACCTTTCGGTTCCTCGTTGAAAAGGACTTTTCCCACCTGCAGCGCGCCAAAATTCACCGCTGAATTTTTCGACCGGTGACGTAATTCGGGAAGTAATTATATTCAGGCTAAATTGCTATGCAAGTGCTATCTTTGGAAGTTGGAGTTAAACAGACTCTTGAAAACGTTTTAGTAGGGGTAGAACCACTTTCCATTGCATGTACGACAACCCGAAACACGTCAAAACAGGGCGATGTACATTTCAGCGATTTCCCACCAAGATATTTAATTAGATTCAAAAACCTGCAAGTGAAACAAGTCCGCCTCTTTCCTCCCGCCTTTCCGCTCTCTCGCCTTTCCACTCGCCAGCAAAAACTAGCGCTAAGAGGCGGACTTGGAGCAAGTCTAATACATGACCTGCATTCTGAACTTCTTTCCCAATTAACAGCACCGAAAAAGATTGCAGCAGTACATTTAACCACAATGTTTTGCGACCTCAAATCAGCTCAAATAACAACTAGACATTGTTTGTCATGTTAAGATGGATTAAGTAAGCAAGAACTTCATTCCTTGCCAAATTTGACCGTTTTAAAACCATATCTTCCAGTAATTCTGCAAGGAACAATATTTACTGCACGCAAAGGATTGTGGTTAAATGTACAAGCCGCCATCTTTCTCGGTACGGTCAATTAGTGAACAGTTTTTGTTGGCAACCATATATCCACTCTATGTGCTGACCCCGTATATAGTTCCCGTTTCATCTTATTTTATATTTCATTGTCTAAGAGATATCCACAAAAGTTGTGATAAGCTCAGTTTATGATAAAGAACTTGACTGGTCTACACCTTAAACCAGAGTAGCAATATACACCCTCTTATTCTTTTCCAATGTTACTCAATGCACTATTTCATATGGATCGAAATATAGTAAGGTTGCAGGGCTCAAAATAACGTTTCATGTTACGCCAGTCATAGTGACTGGTCAGTTCCAACTGTGACCGGCCAGAGGCGATTTTTGACCAGTCAAATTTCACGACGTCCCCCCCCCCCCCCCTCTCCCAAAAAAACCCCCAAAAAACAAAAATCAAACAAACAAACAAACAAACAAACAAACAAACAAACAAACAAACAAACAAACAAACAAACAAACAAACAAACAAACAAACAAACAAACAAACAAACAAACAAACAAACAAACAAGCAAGCAAGCAAGCAAGCAAGCAAGCAAGCAAACAAACAAACAAACAAACAAACAAACAAACAAACAAACAAACAAACAAACAAACAAACAAGCAAGCAAGCAAGCAAGCAAGCAAGCAAGCAAGCAAACAAACAAACAAACAAACAAACAAACAAACAAACAAACAAACAAACAAACAAACAAACAAACAAACAAACAAACAAACAAACAAACAAACAAAAACCCACAACATAGCAAAAAACATGTAAAGTATATTCTACGCTATATATAAGCTAGTACTGATATGAACGTTGGTCATAAAAAGGAAATGCATGCATAGTCCACAATATATATCAGACACTATGAAACGGGTCCACAACAGCACAACAACAATAATTTTAAGTTCCTTCAAATGGAAGTAATAAAATTAATTGCAAGTAATATGACCAGTAATATGATAAGTCAAAATGACCGGCGTTATACAGATTTGACCGGTCACATTAAAAATTTGGCTGGTCATTGACCGGTGACCGGCCGTTATTTTGAGCCCTGGGTTAGATACACTGCCGAAACATATTGGATTTGGATATACTGAGCGAAAAGCGTCTGGAGCTCAGAGTTTGTTTCTGAATTTAACTTACGACAGCTTGTACAGCAAAAACATACGAAAAAACTTGATTGAAAATGTTTGAATTTCAGTATCTTATGTTCTAAAATTATTTTTTACTAACAGAAGAAAGTATTTTGTTTATTTTATTTTTAGTTAGTGAACGCACGGTTGAAGCTCACGAAATGCCATTACAGTTTCCTAATCACAATAAAAGACCAATGATCTTTCTTAGAATCAAGGTAAACTATTTTGTGATAAGTTAGTTGTCCGTATACATGTAGTGCATGTGGTACGTTTGCGAGCTTGGTGTAATGAAACAGACGTTTGGTGGACGTTCGTCAAACTCAATTACTCAGAAAACTGTTTAGAAAAAAGAAAAATTCTGTAAACTGTTTTCATTCACTTAGTTTGGGTGTTAAAGTACATGCATTCTTTTCCTTTGAAACATAAAGTTCTGTCAGCTGTTGTTTTCGGTAAAGTTTCACATAAGATCTCGAAATGGCGTCACACAGACTTTTGGTATACTAAAACATGAATTTAAAATTAAAGCTATCGATTTTCCGGGCGGAAAACGTAATCTTAAAATGAATATAAAAGCCCCGCTCAGTATTTTAATATGGAAACCATAACAAAGTCAAGATATCAGGGCAAATAAGTTGACATCTTACAGTCAAACGGATGTTCTTTCCCGCGCGACCTTGCAATATTGATAGCAACATTGCACGTAGCAAGTTGCTAAAAATTCGCATTTTAAATATCGAACTTCACATAATATGAAGTTATTACCCCAGTTTGACGGGGTTAGTACTTGGATGGGTGACCGTCTGGGAATAACCCCGTTCTCGAACTTGAATGTCATGTGAGTAGAGTTTAGTTGGTCTCTCCTGTGCTTCGAGGGTTTTTCGCCGGGTGCTCCAGTTTTCCTCCCTCCATAAAAATCAACTACTACTTCACTTATCTTAACTACTTCATGTATTGTAAATAGCTATACGTATTTATCTATTCTGTTGTACACTGTAATGCGCATTCGATCATTCCGTCATGAAGAATGCGCAATATAAATCACTAATTATCATATCATTATCATAAGTAAACTTCATGTTATGTGAAGTTCGATATTTAAAATACGAATTTTTAGCAACTTGCCAAGATCGTCGTGTATCGTTAGCTGCCCGTAGAATCCCGAAAGTAATGGCCCCCCGAAAGTAACGTTGAATTTGTGACACTTCTAAAATTTCCCAAAAGTAGCGCCTCCCCCCCCCCCCCCCCCGAAAGTAGCTCGGCCCCTCGAAAGTAGCGGGCCCTTCGAATATGGCGCATTTTTTTAATGTTTCAAATACATGTTTATTGAACAAAAAAGTAATGTTCGTATTAAAACTTAACAATCAACTTAAAGTTAGTAATAATAATATGTTTTTTCGATTATCGCCATTTCTGTTCGATGAAAGCACGTGTTCTTCTTTAATATTTCAATATTTACAACAATGTTCTCTTTTTATAAGTTGCCACCATCACCGCCGACAATCATGTCAAGGTCATCATCGCTGCTGTCGTAAAACATTACGTCCTCTATACATCATATAAGATTGACCGAGATTACATGAAAATAGGACTAATGTATAGCACATAAATAGTTACTGGTGAACGGAGACTTTTGATATTTCTTCCTAACTTATTTTTCACATGCTCGGTTTCCTTTGTTCTTTTAGGGGAATATATTCAATAGCCCCTGGCAAAACAATAGATTAATATTCCCCTCTAATATTCCCCTCTAAGGCTCTAATATTCCCCTCTATAAGGCTCTAATATTCCCCTCTACCATTCCTCGCTATAATATTCTCCTCTAATCTTCCCGTCTAATATCCCCCGCACCACTCCTTATCTTATGAAATCCTGTCAACCTCGCCATGTGAAAACTAAGTACGTTATTTCGCCCGAGGTGAATAAATCACATGTCCCTTCGTGGCCTCAAAATAACCTATACGTATTTCAACCATCCGAAAGTAGCGGCTCCCCGAAAGTATAGCGGCCCTCCCGAAAGTATAGCGGCCCCCCGAAAGTATAGCGGCCCCCCGAAAGTATAGCGGCCCCCCGAAACTATAGCGGCCCCCCGAAAGTATAGCGGCCCCCCTAAGGTATAGCGGCCCCCCTAAGGTATAGCGGCTCCCCGAAAGTATAGCGGCCCCCCGAAAGTATAGCGGCCCCCCGAAAGTATAGCGGCCCCCCTAAGGTATAGCGGCCCCCCTAAGGTATAGCGGCCCCCCTAAGGTATAGCGGCCCCCCTAAGGTATAGCGGCCCCCCTAAGGTATAGCGGCCCCCCTAAGGTATAGCGGCCCCCCTAAGGTATAGCGGCCCCCCGAAACTATAGCGGCCCCCCGAAAGTATAGCGGCCCCCCTAAGGTATAGCGGCCCCCCTAAGGTATAGCGGCTCCCCGAAAGTATAGCGGCCCCCCCCCCGAAAGTAGCGGCCCGGCCCCCCGAAAGTATAGCGGTCCCCCTAAGGTATAGCGGTCCCCCGAAAGTATAGCGGCCCCCCGAAAGTAGCGGCCCGGCCCCCGAAAGTATAGCGACCCCCCGAAACTATAGCGGCCCCCCGAAAGTATAGCGGCCCCCCTAAGGTATAGCGGCCCCCCGAAAGTATAGCGGCCCCCCTAAACTATAGCGGCCCCCCGAAAGTATAGCGGCCCCCCTAAGGTATAGCGGCCCCCCGAAAGTATAGCGGCCCCCCTAAGGTATAGCGGCCCCCCGAAAGTATAGCAGCCCCCCGAAAGTATAGCGGCCCCCCGAAAGTATAGTGGCCCCCCGAAAGTATAGCGGCCCCCCGAAAGTATAGTGGCCCCCCGAAAGTATAGTGGCCCCCCGAAAGTATAGCGGCCCCCCGAAAGTATAGCGGCCCCCCGAAAGTATAGCGGCCCCCCGAAGGTATAGCGGCCCCCCGAAAGTATAGCGGCCCCCCTAAGGTATAGCGGCTCCCCGAAAGTACAGCGGCCCCCCCCCCCGAAAGTAGCGGCCCGGCCCCCCGAAAGTATAGCGGTCCCCCGAAAGTACAGCGCCCCCCCCCGAAAGTAGCGGCCCCCCGAAAGTACAGCGGCCCCCCAAAAGTAGCGGCCCGGCCCCCCGAAAGTATAGCGGCCCTCCCGAAAGTACAGCGGCCCCCCCGAAAGTAGCGGCCCGGCCCCCCGAAAGTATAGCGGCCCCCTGAAAGTAGCGGCCCCCGAAAGTACAGCGGCCCCCCGAAAGTATAGCGGCCCCCAAGGGCTGCTAAATCCGGGGGGCGTTACTTTCGGAATTCTACGGTAATCAACATTGCAATTGGTGCTGTCAATATTGCAAGTTCGCGAAGTATAAAGAACATCTGGTTTGACTGTAAAAGGCAAAAAAAAAGCGAGATTTAGAATAAGTATATGATCATCCTCAAAAAAACTTGAAGTCTGAAAGTTTTACATTAATTCACTCGACGCATGTTTCTTGTTGTTTAATGTAGAATGCAGATAAAAGTGGACATATTCGCGTTTATTTATCAATGGACAGGTGAGTGACATCTACTTACACGTAACTATACTTAAACTAACAGGACACTTTATAGCTTATACTTAGATTTAGACTTAGACTTATTTAATACAAGTAATATTGGGTATTTCACTCGATTACATACATAGCATGTTCTAGGGATTTTTGGTGAAGGAAAATTCGAGTGTACATATATATATATATATATATATATATATATATATATATATATATATATAGTTCCCATTAATTTGTAATGACTGGTCTCCTCAATTATTAATGTATCTGGCATGTAGCCTCCATCCTACTTGGACCTTGTAGTAATAGATGGCCATTGACTCAGACCTATACTTAGACCAACGTAGACTTACTTAGACCTATTTAGGCATTTTTAGACTTACTTAGACCAACGTAGACCTACTTAGACAAACGTAGACCTATTTAGACCAACATATAGACCAACTTAGACCAACGTAGACCTTAGACCGACATGGACCTTTAACCGACGTAGACTTATACTTAGACCAACGTGAACCTACTTAGACCTACTTAGACCAACATAGACCTATACGTAGACGTGCGTAGACCTACTTAGACCAACGTAGACCTACTTAGACCTACGTCCTTTCCAGACCTAATTAAACCAACGTAGATCTACTCAGAATAAGAACATTGACCTACGTAGACCACTAGACCTATTTTGTAGTTTCCACACCATTTGTACAAGTGCAGTACAGGGAATTATAATTTGGTTTGTTTTTAGAAAAGGGACTACTTTTAAGACTCTTAAAGTTCAAGTAACTACAAATGTTGAGGAGGTTATAAGAAAGACATTGGAAAAATTCGACATTCAGGTACGGTTTTGATATCATTTTGCTGTTGAATGCATTCCTTTACTTAAATCACAAAAAGCTGAGTAATAGATAAAGCAGAGCTGCAAGCGAGCCGTAGTAAATCAGATACAGATCGGCTGCGAGTGCTTTATCGTACTTATCAAATGGACGCATCCAAATAGCCATGTTTTCAAACTGTCTTTCAAGTTGGAGTGATTTTAGCTAAGTAAATTGAGGAAGAAGTTTATGTATATCAAGACGAATCTGTATGCGATTTACAAATATAAGTAATTTTTAAATACGCTCACTTCGCGTGTGACAATTGACAAAAATTAAATGTGCTCAGAAACGAAACAGTGTTTGCACCGCATTCCCTGCATGCTGGCAGAGGTCTCTATCAGAGAATATCACGAGGCGATAACCGAGTGTTTCACCAGCTCTGTGAGTCGTCTTGTAACTTCCCAATCACTGTAAACAACTTTATACCGACTCTGTGACAAAGTATTGTGATTTCTTTACGGAAATAATGTTTTAAGTAGTAAATAAATAGCTAAGAACAGGGTACAGAAGCTCAACTGGCTCAGGAACGCTAAAGCCTGGTTCTCATATGTCGCCGATTTGTGATTTAGATGCATGTTAAAACGGGAAGTGCAGCAGCATGTTAAGTAATAAAGAACAATGCAGAAAAGCAATGCTTTTATTCTTTTACTTAACATGCATCTAAATCATGCTTTAAGCCTGGTTCTCATGTCGCCGATCGTCGGCGATTTGTGATTTAGATGCATGTTAAAACGTGAAGTGCAGCAGCATGTTAAGTAATAAAGAACAATACAGAAAAGCAGTGCTTTTATTCTTTTACTTAACATGCATCTAAATCATGGGTCGGCGACGATCGGCGACATACTAATGAGAACCAGTCTTAATTGTTACACTCTATAGCGCCACCACGTAAACAACTCGTTGGTCATTGCGTAAGCACGTTCAGTAGCCAATCAGAATGTGTGTTGCACCAAACCTGTTTTCAAAACTGGTTTGACACGTCCAAGATCATGGACGGCGGAATGAAATGTTGAAAGCGTTTGGCCAGGCCTTTAAGCATTACTTGGCTTCTCAACTTGATGGAAACGTAGCACAACATTGTTCGCATGCACTGTTCTACGTGCATGTGAACTACGAGGGCGGCTGCTTTTAAATTTCTCCTTTCCCTCTTCTTATTTGAAAACATGTTTCAACTTTAGGACCAAAAGCCTGAAGACCTCTCACTTATAATAACTCATTTATTTGATGGAGGTAAGATTCTTTGAGTTTTTGTGTCCTTAAAGTGCCTATGAAATGAAAATTAAGTTTGTCTTATTCCCGAAAGAACTCTTGAAATTATAGATTAACATCTTTTGCAGTTTTTCGTTTCCTTGTTTCGTTCTTGAAATTCTTGACGTCGTAGGTGCATAATGAGCTATTGGAGAAGGTTAGATATCTTTTCTATTATCAAACCAAATTAATTTGAATGAAGCATGTGGATGCGCCTCGTCCACAACGCTAAACATGTAGATCTTCAAGTGATTATTATATATTTATTATATGGCACAAGTTACTTCCGTTGAAATCGTGTGTTCTCATTGGCTGAGACGCGTCACGTACCAGTCGATAATTTTCCGTAATCGGCCGGTCGATTACGGATTTTGGCAGACATGTTTGCAACTAAACAATGAAAGAAAACCACAAAAATTTTGTGAATTCAATAACCTGAGGACTAAATTATGTACGAGTGGGACGATGAGCAATCTGGCAGTGAGTTTTAGGATTACGAAAGCGATGACAACAAGAGCAACAACACCAAAAACGATGAGTCTGTCACACACTCGAGGTCATGCACACTATTGACAAGGTAAAATGTAAGATGTGTTGTTTCAAAATGCCATATAATAAACCTCTTATTAACCTCGTCCGCTTGGTCTTTACGGGAAAATATCAGACCTCTGTCTTTTATGCACAGACCTCACCCTACGGGCTCGGTCTGTACTGTCAAGACCTCGGTCTGATATTTTTCCGTAATGACCGCGCTCTCGGTTAATAAGAAGTTAATAATAGCAAAGATATATAACTTTCTCGATAACTCATTATGGACGTGTGACGTCAAAATGTTTAATTTGCATATCAAACAAACTAAAATATCTCAAGAACAAAGCAAGGAAACGAAAAACTTCAAAAGATGTTACTCTATGTTACTTTAAGTGATCTTTCAAATAAGACGAACTTAATTTTCGTTTCATGGGCACTTTCATTCCATTACTTAAATCTTCTTCAGTCTTTTTAAACGTTTCTCTAAATCAACTGCAGGACTCTTGTCTATTTCACGTTGTGTCGTTTTTTCTTACAGTGAAGGAACGTGTTATGCAAGTTGACGAATGTCCTTGGAAAGTATTAACAGATATGAAAAGGGTATTGCAATATCACTATTACTTTTATTCTTACAAGTAATATAGACAATATGAGCGGTCGCCAAACTATATGGGCATTAAGAACGTGAGCCAAAAGCGAGCTCTTGTTACTCCCGTACAGTTCTGACACGAATATTGTACACGACTTATCTAATTCACACATCTATAATTGTCCAGATTTATCAACAATCTTTACGATATTAGCTGAGAAAATCGATCGGAATTGAAAGTTTATGTAAATCAGGACCGAATTTGTATCCCGCACGCACTTGGTAGTTCTTTTAACTATAGATTTACAGGTGACAGTCACTGTATGGTGTACGATGCATTTACAGTTGGAGTTTCGGCTGTTCCCTGGTATTCATGTAACTCTCCCCGTACTTGGTACGGGTGACATGTAGTGCTGCGGGATGGGTGGAGGGTTAGCGATTTATCCTGATTAAACCCTTTCACGCATTGCTTTGCGAGACGTCTCCCGCGGCTTTGACGAGTAAAATCGTGTGTAAAGTCGTGTGGTGGTAGACGGAGTAAAACGATAAAGTTGTTCCACAACAACGAAACGAGCGAAAGGGTTAATCAACAGTGTGTTTTTAACCTTTTCCAGGGGCTCTGGAAGCTTTTCAAAGTTGTGGGTGTCCTGCGTCTCGCAGAATGCCATGAACAGGGCCACGCCTTTCAGAGAATATAATAGACAACTAATAACTATATATACATAACATACAAGATAACATCACAAGTTCACAACAACTTCAAGAACTTTTAAAAAAAGTATTATTATGTATAAAAAAACGAAAAGATGTACTTCGCGTCAACATTCAACAACACCAATTATCAATTTGTTTAAAATTTACTAAAATATTGTGGGTATCCTTCTTATGTAGGACACCCACGGTCCAGAAAGTGCGGGTGTCCAGACACCCAGACACCCGCTGCTTCCAGAGCCCTTGATCTTTTCATGTGTGACTGCTTTTTGAGACGTCTCCCCCTTGATTAGTTTACGTTATTATTCACTAGTTTAAGTCTTAGAATACTTGCGTGTTAAGTTATAGTTATGTTTTTTATATTGTTCACATTATCATTGCAGTATTCTAGAATTAAGGGGTTGGGTGTCAATTGGGACGTGAGTCCTGTTCCTTTCTTCTGTCACATTCAGTGTTGTTTTTTTTGGGTTTTTTGGGTTTTTTTCTTATATCTTGTTAGTTATTTGTATCTATTGTGATATCATTGTATAATCATTTATTGTATAATTGTATAATACTGTGACAAATTCATTAAATTAAATTAAATTAAAAATTAAATTAAATTAAATTAAATTAAATTAAATTAAATTAAATTAAATTAAATTAAATTAAATTATAAATTAAATTAAATTAAATTAAATTAAATTAAATTAAATTAAATTAAATTAAATTAAATTAAATTAAATTGATGAGTAAAATTGTCTGGCATTAGACACACTAAAAAGATAAAATGTTTGAGAAAGTTGCTCGTCTAGCTTAGAGTAGTCTTGAGAAAGACTTTTAGTGACTGGCGTTTCGACGACCCCAGCGGCGGTCATCTTCAGAGTCAAATGCATGACCGCCACTGAGGCCGTCGAAACGTCAGTCACTATACCACCACAAACAGTCTTTCTCAAGACTACTCTAACCTACAATCTTGGACAAAACCTGTTGTTACACTGACCTCAAAAATCATCCACACTTGAATTAGATATTTTTACCACTTTAGCAAGAAAAATCCCCCGCCGCCCTGTGCAATGTTGTTTCTAATTGCAAGAAACCACTTTTGGTTCAATGTTCTGTGTAGAAATCAACATTGAAAGGGGGGAGGGGGATAAACAAAAAAGCACTACATTTAACAAGACTGATGCGATTTTTTTGTTAAGTGTAACAACCGTCTTGTCCAAAATTGTAAACGAGCAACTCTCAAACATGTCATAATACTTTTAGGTTCAAACCATTTACTTTAAAAAGATAAAGTTCCACAACAACAGTGCGAGTTAAAGTGCTCCTAACCTCGACAATTTTTATTGTCTTATTTGGAAGAACTTTTAAAATGATAAAGTAACTTCTTTAGAAGATTTTCGCTTCTTCGCTTTGTTTTTGAGATATTTCATTTTGTTTGATATGCAAATGTCCGGAATCTACGTCACACATGCATAATGACTTATCAGAGAATGTTATATATCTTTGCGTTCATTAAACAAAAACACTAAAGTATGAACAACATGTGTGCGTGTTTCTTCAACAACACCAAACTTCTCGATTTTAAAAGACTTCGTTCGAGAATGAAAGATATACACCAACTTCTTCGATAAGTCATTATGCATGTGTGACGTAATTCCGGACATTTGCATATCAAACAAAATGAAATATCTCAAAAACAAAGCGAAAAAGCGAAAATCTTCTAAAGAAGTTACTTTATCATTTTAAAAGTTCTTCCCAATAAGACAATAACATTTTTTGAGGTTAGGGGCACTTTTAAGGCCGTTTTCCACTGGGCGAAAAATGTCGCGCGAAGCGACATTTTCTTTTGTCTCGCAAGCTCTCGAGTGGAACTAATTAACCAAGACAAAAGAAAAATGTCGAGTCGGTCGACAAATGTCGCCTAGTGGAAAACCGCCTTAAAGGTGTTAACTTGCGTCGTTACGAAAGAGCAGAGAAAAGATCTCGAGTACGGTGTTAATTTTGTTAATTTATTTATCTTTTTCAGAGGTCAATTCGAGAGATGAAGTTCACTCGATTTTACTTACGTCCTAAATACGAACCTTTCAGCAACGCAATACTTTGTGTCAGTAATCTTCCACCAATGTTAGGACACGATGCTTATAACTCTTTTCTTAAAGGACATATTCAACATGGTAAGTCGCCAAGGATCTAGAATAAAACTACACCCGAGTAACATACGAATACATACGAGTAACATACGAGTACATACGAGTAACATACGAGTACATACGAGTAACATACGAGTAACATACAAGTACATACGAGTAACATACGAGTACATAGACTAAATTTCACTAAATATGCAATATGACTGACATACAAGTATATACAAGTTTATACAACTACTAAAATACTACTAACATGCAAAATATAAGCATTTAGAAGCACCAGACGGATAATTCCAAGCTGAAATGGCAAAATAATATTTTTTTATTACTTTTACAAAGCAAGAACGACCCATTGCAGCTACTTAGGAAAAATGGGCTTCAGCTACCACTGGCTGTGTCAGCGGAACCAAGTGAATGACATCATACGGTGTGTCTAACCTGGGTGTTTGATTTGTTGTGGTCTGATCAAATGTCAAACTGTCTTGAACAAATGTTTAGCAGGTCATATGATCTATGAGTTTGAAGCCAATAGCTAAAGTTGACGCTATAAAGTGGTAGCTGGAGCCCACTTTTCCTAAGTAGCCGCAATGGGTCGTTCTTGCTTTGTAAAAGTAATAAAAAAATACCATTTTGCCATTTCGACTTGGAATTATCCGTGTAGTACTTCTAAACGCTTGTATTTTGCATGTTAGTCGTATTTCAGTAGTTGTATAAACTTGTATATACTTGTATGTCAGTCATATTGCATATTTAGTGAAATTTAGTCGTATGTACTCTTATGTTACTCGTATGTACTCGTATGTTACTCGTATGTTACTCGTATGTTACTCGTATGTTACTCGTATGTTACTCGTATGTTACTCGTATGTACTCGTATGTTACTCGTATGTTACTCGTATGTTACTCGTATGTACTCGTATGTTACTCGTATGTTACTCGTATGTTACTCGTATGTTACTCGTATGTTACTCGTATGTACTCGTATGTTACTCGTATGTACTCGTATGTTACTCGTATGTACTCGTATGTTACTTGTACGTACTCGTTCACAGTTCTTATAGTCGTTTACAGGTTGTTTACATATACATACATGCACGATTTAGGCAAATTCTAAAGAACTCAATGACCTGAATAATGAGAATACACCAGAATACAATGGACTCAAATGCATTAAAATACATAATTATATTATTAGGTGACCGAGAGCAGCGGCACAAATGACCCAAATGTCTGGTCATGCATGCATGCATGTAAACGAAACACGGAAAGATAATGAACTAGATAATGAACACTTCTAGAAGGGTCACCCTACCTCCATGTGAACAGGACCTTGGTGAGTGTTTTCATGTTTTATTTTTTAAATTTACTGTAGAGGAGTTCACCGTTGATGCTTCATATCCAAGTTCTGGTATGTATCTCTCTTGTATTATTAAGCTGCATTCCACAATACTGTTGTACCATATTGGGGGAGCACGGGTGGCGTGTGCTTGTTAGGGCGCTGGCTCTCACCAATAGTTAAACCCGGTTAGACGGGGTTAGTACTTGGATGGGTGACCGTCTGGGCCGGAATAACCCCGTTCTCGAGCTTGCGTCTCATGTGAGTACAGTTTAGTTGGTCTCTCCTGTGCTTCGAGGGTTTTTCGCCGGGTTCTCCGGTTTTCCTCCCTTCGTAAAATCAACACCTTCATCTTAATAACTATTTCATGTATTGTAAATATATAGATATACCTATTTATCTATTCTGTTGTACACTGTAATGCGCATTCGATCATTACGTCATGAAGAAAGCGCAATATAAATCACTTATTATTATTATTATTATTATTATTATTATTATTATTATTATTGTTATTATTATTATTATTATTGTTATTATTATTATTATTGTTATTATTATTTTACATTGTAATGTTAAAGATATTGATTTAGACATAGAGACTGGTGTTGCAAGGATCCATTAGTTGAAGTTCTTAAAGATTAGATTTGGAAAAGAAAAATATTTTAATCTATATTTATAATATTATTATCTATTATTATTATCTATAATTATAATCTATATCTGTAATTATCGTAAGTTAAGTTGTTTGTTGTTTTTTTCTGAATGAAACTGTATTTTTTTTAAAAATTATTATTATTATTATTATTATTATTATTATTATTATTATTATTATTATTATTATTATTATTATTATTATTATTATACAGTAAAAACCCGCGTATAAGAACCTGGGTTTTTCCAAGTTAGCCTAAAAAAGGTTCTTATATATATGGTGTTTACTGAGAATTTAGACTATTTAGGTTCTTACAGTCATTTGCTACTCACTTTTCACCCAAATCTTTGGAAGTTCGTTCCGAAATTCGCAAGTTCGTTGGGAAGTTCAAAGTTCGTTTTGAACTACGCATTTGATTGGCTGCTAGAAGGAACCAAGCAACCAATCAAATGCAGAGTTCAAAACGAACTACGAACGAACTTGCGAAGATTTGGGTGAAAAGTGAGTTGCAAATGACTGTAAATAGGTTCCTATTTTCTCAAGAGAAACAGATGCTTGCTACTGTTGGTTCAACAACTATATATGAGTGTGGTGCCTTATGTAATATATCATACACGAGGAGGAGTGTTTCATCAGGATATCCAAACACTGAGACGTTTGTTGAAAACCGAGACGAAGCCAAGGTTTTTGAACAAACTTTGAGGTGTTTCGATATCCCAATGAAACACTCTTCCGAGTGTATGATGTAGCATCTCAAACAAATCAGTATTTTAAGAGAAAATCAAGGTAAAAGTTTGCTTAATTTATGTAATTTCTTCCTCCGATATCCAACCACCGACACGGTACTGAATAGAACATCAACGTGGTTTGTGTATTTCGTGATCAAAGCGAAGATTTAATAAATTAATTAGTCTTCGTGAAGACGCTTTCCTGGGTTAGCTAAGACTTTAACAATCTTTTTATTAACGATGGGCTTACAAAACAGATAATAGACTAATTAGTATAAAACTGAAGTAAAGCTAACTCAACTTTGCCCTTATTTACTTGATAATTGCGAATTTTGGCCTGAAATCATCCCAGCTTACCGGGCTAGCCCGCTCCATATGTAATCGTTTCGTAAACTCATCCCGGTTAACCGGGCCAGCCCTGTCCATGTAACCTGTTCCAGTTTTTATGCTCAACAGGTTCTTATATACAATGAAGGTTAAACAGGTTTTAAAAGGGCTTATGCAGCGAAAAATAAGTTCGGGAGAGACTTGAATTTATAGAGATTGACGTTTGTAGCTCTTCCATATCTCACTTCGTTCTTTAGATATTGAGATTTGCCTGATATGTAAATAACATCACTTAGACGTCACACTGCATAATGACATGTTGGAAAATCATGAATATCAATTTGAGATTATTTAACGAACTCACTTTAACTGTGCATGTGCTTCTGTGTATCGCAGGACACTATACATGAAAGGTTTCAAGTGATTTACTTGAATTATTGCAAGAACAGACATGATATTTCAACATATGACGTCTAAGTGATGTTATTTGCATATCACGCAAATATCGATATCCACAACGAAGTGAGATATGGAAGAGCTGAAAACGTCAATCTTTATTACTTCAAAAGTTCTTTTAAATAAGAGAGTTTCTCCCAAACTTATTTTTCGCTGCATATAAGCCCTTTAATTACCAGGTTCTTATACGCGGGTTCTTACGGTATTCTGCCATACTTTTTCCCCTTATAGGTACCGTCTTTTTGGCCTTCAGTTCTTCCGACAAGGCTTCGAGAGCAATGGGTGAACTGCAGGATGCCACGCTTAGTGGGAAGAATCTATTTGTGAAGCTTATTCCAAATATCCACGTACGTGTAGAAATATGTTTATTAACTAGAAGTTTTTATCAAAAGTGAAGTGCTGCGAGTTGCTACCATTTACTATTTAGTAGTAAAATACTTGTTATCGTCCGAAGCATTTTCAATTCAAGAGCTTAAGCATGCGACGTTTTCCTCAACATAGACGTCACGCGTATAAAATCGAGCCATTAAAGAGTCAGCACTCTTGCTTGAAGTGAAGAACGGCAATCTATACAGTTTTAGGTTGTTGATTTGCACCAATAACGGCTGTTGTCGAAAAGTCCTCGAGGAAGAAAGACAACGTGGTGTAGCGTAGCGCACAATTTGATAATGCCTGCCGCTTATCAGTAGACATTGCGTATACCGAAGATGATCGCCCACGAAATCCTAAGAATCGAGTTTGTGAACGCATATAAACTCGGCCCAGACCTCGTCAAGATTAGTGAGCTGCTCGCCTTACGGCAATAACAAATAACGCTGTGTATGACATGTAGTATGTGACACAAGTAGTATATGATGACAAATAAATTCCCAACGTAGCCAGGTGTAGAATCAGACATAGTTTAACACTACTCTGGTTTAAACGTTTTCTTAACGTAGCTTAAAAAGTTACTGTTCATGACCCAACGTTTCGACACTCTGATCTAGTGTCTTCATCAGGGGTGGTCGTTGTGAAGACAGGTCCCATACTTATACTCTCATAGAACCATTGATGACGTTATCTATTAACAAGATGCAAATAGGCTTCTGGTAATAGATCGCCATCATCCCAGTTTAACCCTTTATCGCCCAGTAGCCACTCCATTGACGAGTAAAATCGTCTGGCGTTTGCAAGAGTAAAATACTAAAAACATCGTTGGGCGATAAAGGGTTAATGAAACGTGGGCACTATTAATGTGTCAAGCCTCTAAACAACGTCTTTGATGATACCGTGGATTGGTGGTAATATGATAGGTAGTGTTTGACACAAGTAGTATATGACAGAAGTAGTATATGTTTTAATTAACTTTATTGGGTATTAGCAAAAGTAAATACTAAAATAATAAGAATAAGTTATAAGATAAAGAAAATGTTAAAAGAAAATGAGGAAAATAGTTTACCCAATAGGGAGAACGGAACACGAAACGGGACACGAAGACCCATGCGAGGCGACCCCTGAAAAAACAATCAACAAAAAGAAACTACAAAGAAAGAAAGAAAGAAAATAAAAAAACAACAACAAAAAACTAACGCTGCGACGCGTCGGACCAACTTCCGACCCAGATGCACACCAAGAAAAAGATTTTGATCATTCGGTTTGTTTTCATATTCATTAGTATATGACAGACGTAGTATATGATATGTATTAGTATCAACCAACTAGTGGTCTACTACAAATCCGGCTTTCTGATTGGCTGAGCTACTAGTGGGCTATTGGTGATAGACCATAGTAGCGTTATCCAATGATAAACCTTCTTATACCTGGAATACTCCTATTTTGACCAATCAGAAGCCACGGCACATTCACGCTGCGAGCAAAACCTGGAAACTAGGCTAAATATGGCGTCCGCTAAAATTTATATACGAGTGATGAAATCATGAAAACATTGGCCCGAAAGTAATGGAAAATTGTTCAGTTTGACATTTTCGAATAAGAAAATGAATTCGCTTATGTCTATGGAGTATATCAACACCATATTTAAAGCAAAGTAATTACAATCTCGTTTTTTTGTGAGCGATTGTTTATCATGTGCCATCGAACTACTGCAAACAAAAAGGTAAAACTATCCGAAAATTTGGAACAATGTTTGATAAGACTTATTTTAATACGTTAAAGAAAGTTGTTTATGGTTGATACTAAAACAATTAGACAACTCGCCCTCATTTTCTACGAGGAGATAGTCAACTCGGCTTCGCCTCGTTGACTATCAGCTCATAGAAAACTCGATGTCGTTGTCTAATTGTTAAATGTACGACGGAAGGTAATGTACGACAAAACATACTAAATGTATAGTATTTATAATGCGCTTAACCAGATTTTTACTCGAGGTTCATCAGTTGATAAACGTCCACTGTGACTTTAACTATACTATCTCATTATTGTTGAGGTTATTATTTGGTTTCTCTTGGTTCAGGTGGATGCATTGAGTGATAAAAGTCATCCTTTATTGGTGTTAGTTAATGCTCGTAGTGGTGGTGGACAAGGTGTTGAACTCTTGTCTGCTTTTCAAAAACAACTCAATCTTCATCAAGTTTACTCGCTTTCTGATGGTGGACCTTTGCCCGGGTACGTTGCACGTATAATCTTGTTTCAAAACAAAGTTTCTTTAATTACAGCATAGTGAGTCAGTCAAGAAATGGTCTTGAAACAGTGAGGAAAATCTTTGTTTATAAACACTTTCGTGGCAACAATGTCTAATTATAATCGTTGTGATATTGGTGAAAGCAACAATTCTTGGACGTATAAGGATAGATTCATTATCATTTATAGACCTGGAGCGAGGGGAACTCGATGAAATATTACCCCGAGGTATGATATATCATTCCGAGGGGTAATATTTCATCGAATTCCCCGAGCGAAGGTCTATAAATGATATATTATATCGAAATATATTAACCTTTCCAAAAAAAGCTTAAATAATGTTAATAAAGTTCGCTTAGCTTAACTTTTGTCCGCTTTTCATGGTCTGTTTCCATTCTGTTGTCGTCTCAAGGCCTCTGGATGCATTGTTTGTCGCTTTCTTTGTATTCCCTGAATCCGTATTTTCTTGTAACCTAACAATCTTCTTGTCAACATCTGTATGATCAAGCGAAACGTTTTCTTGTCTCGCCAAACTCCGCCATTGTTGACAGCTTCGTGAATCGTGCGTGACATTCACGCGTGGTACACGAACTCGAATACCCCGCCCACAGCGGGGTATTCGACTCGAATACCCCGCCACAGCTGGGTATTCGAGGTTATACCCCGCTGTGACGGGCAATTCTACGATAAATTAACTGGTCACGTGGTACAAATCAAGCTCTCTGACTGGACAATTTACAGTTGAGATATAATATTGACAAATATATCCTTATACGTCCAAACATTATTACATTTACTAATATTACAACGTTCATTTAGACGTTGTTGCCACGAAAATATTTATAAAGATAAATTTACCTCATTGTGTCTCCACACTAAGCAATCACCTTTTTTAATGGAGCTTGTTACCCTGGATAGACCACAATGCATTGCGAATTCAAGATGGCGAATTCAAGGTGGTGAAAAGGTCCATTAAAAAACTGGCCCTCATTGTCTATAAACGATAGTCAACTTGGCTGCTCCTCACCAACTATATATCAGCTCATGCCATAGACAACTCGGGCTCGTTGTCTAATTGTTAAATATCTATTTTTTCTAGTTTGTACGCCTTTCGCCATCTTGAGTCATTTCGTATTCTTGTGTGTGGTGGCGATGGTAGTGTTGGTTGGGTTCTTTCATCTCTTGACGAATGTAGTAAAAATCTCACTTGCCGAGAACCTCCAGTGGCCATTGTTCCGCTGGGCACAGGTAAGACTACCAGGAAACTAAACAGAAATGATCAACAGAGTGAAAACATGCACGTATGGAGTGGTTTTAGATAGAGCAAACTGTTGGTAAACTGCCGAAGTTTTTTGTATGAAATATTGACGTTACGAATGGAGCCCTTTATTAGAGTATCACATTTTAAAAATAGAAGCGCGCGCAAAACCAGTCAAGCTCAGACCACGCTGACAAGACTTTGATGAGCGCTGAGCTAATCCCCACATATTATAAATGAGTGACCACTGACCAAATATCTAATAGATAGCGCGCGCAATACCAGTCAAGCTAAGACCACGCTGACAAGACTTTGGCGCGCGCAAGTCAAGCTCAGACAACGCTGACAAGACTTTGATGAGCGCAAGTCAAGCTCAGACCACGCTGACAATACTTTGGCACACGCAAGTCAAGCTCAAACAACGCTGACAAGACTTTGATGAGCACAAGTCAAGCTCAGACCACGCTGACAATGCTTTGATGAGCGCAAGTCAAGCTCAGACCACGCTGACGAGACTTTGATGAGCGCAAGTCAAGCTCAGACCACGCTGACAAGACTTTGGCACGCGCAAGTCAAGCTCAGACCACGCTGACAAGACTTTGATGAGCTCAAGTCAAGCTCAGACCACGCTGACGAGACTTTGATGAGCGCAAATCAAGCTCAGACCACGCTGACAAGACTTTGATGAGCGCAAGTCAAGCTCAGACCACATCCCCACATATTATCATGAGTGACCGCTGACTAGCATTGTCTCCTTTTTTACCTTACCTAAATTACATTTAGCCACATTACTCTGATGAAGGGCTCAGCTCGGGTGATGAAGGGCTAAGCCTTCAATTCCACGTAGTGATTAAAACTGCCCAAACTTCAAATGATTTTATGATGAAACGTCAGTATTTACCACCTTTTCACTTTGCTTTATCTAAAACACTGCCCACGCAGCACTCTAGTTTTTTACACCCTCAGAAATGATTAACAATTTGTAGAAATATTGCCAGGCGTGTAATTCGTTCCGCAGTCAGTCCGGAAACTGGGTGAAAGTGTTCGTTTCATCTTTTTGTTCACGCTTATGTAAACTCGTGCACGGTGAGCATAATCAGGGTACCGCGCAGGTTACTCCACGGGAACTACTACTGTTTGACAGAAAAGTGGAGAAAGGCAGTGGATTCGGGAATGTCTACATAGCTGTGGCGTTTATTGACTTCAAAAAGGCGGCCTTCGATAGCGTTTCTCTCGCGGTTCTCGAAAGAAAACTCGAACAGGACTTCGGAATCACTGGTCCATTTCTAAATTGGCTTAAGAACTACCTAAATGGCAGACACCAATTCACGACCTTTAACGGAGAGAATTCAGAAAAACTCCCAGTCAGATTTGGTATTCCTCAAGGATCTGTATAAGGTCCAACGCTTTTTACCTTATTTTGCAACGATCTTCCACGCAGACGACACTACGGTTTACTGCATTTGCATGTCAAAGCGTTGAAGATGCAGTCCAAAATTTAAATATGGCGCTCCACGAACTACATTCATGGTGTCTTAACAACAAGCTCACACCACTCCCAGGAAAGAGCGAGGCAATGTTGATTACAAGAACAAACTACATAAATCCACTCCCTCCACTACACATAGGAAATTCAGTCCTTAAATGTGTTAGAGAATCAAGATAACTTGGAATGACTATTGATGACCAGATAAGTTGGGCACCACATACCCTAGAGCTTAAAAACAAAATTTGTAAATAAGTTAGGTTTATTGAAAAGTTCAAGATTCTTACCTCGAAAGATTTTAGAACAATTCTATTTTAAGGTAATTTTACCTTCAGTTAATTATGGTTTAATGCTGGGGGTGTTGGGGGGTGGGGGGGGGGGGGGTGTTGTAATAACTCCAATAATTTCAACTTTTTAGAAAGGCCCCAAAATAATCTTTAATCTTCCCAAGGACACACTACAGACTTTGAAGCTTAGGGATCAGTCTATTGGAAGACTTTGGTCTTCAGTAAATTATACTATTGCTCCTCTGTCTGGGCAAACACTTCCAAGAAAAACATCGCTAAACTCCAAAGCGTTCAAAACTTCGCTGCGAGAATTGTTACCGGCACGAGGAAATATGATCATATAACGCCAGCTATGCAGCAACTCAACTGGCTACCGGTTAGGTACATGCTGCATTTTAGGGACGCAGGTATGACTTTTTAATGTTTGAAGGGTTTAGCCCCATCATACCTTACCAATAGATTTACTTTAAGATCACAAACACATAATCGTAATACTAGATACAAGGATGAGTTAGACGTTCCGCTCTATAGAACTGCTGTGGGCCAGCGTTCGTTTTTGTTCAGGGCAACTAAATTATGGAACGAGCTACCGGACATCGTCAAGGACACGACCAGTATTAAAATTTTTTGAAAGTACTGTAAAAAACATTCTCGTTGAAGAATGTAATTTTTTATATTTTATATCTTAGCTTGTTAATAATTTTACATTTGTTCGTATTCTATACTTCTTTTAGACATTTTAGACTTCTTTTAGACTTTATTTCTGTAATTAATTACTGAAAAGCCATATTTGGAGAAATTAATAAATATACGACACACCCTCTTTGGAAGCTCTCGGATATGCAAAATGGCCTTCCCTCTGTTCCAACTATAGGACATGCAGATCTATTCAAAATTATGCACAAGGCGTTTCATCTCAGATTACCTACCACTCCTTGTGATATTATTCTAAATAGGAGAAACAGCAGATACTCACTCAGAGCGTCGAACTCACTGTTGGTTCCGCGTTTTAACATTCGTTTTATGCACAACTCAGTAGCGGACAGAGGATCCGTTTTATGGGACATCGTGACTACCATAGTCTCCCTTGTAGCCGCTCTTGGTGTCGTCACTCATTCCTGACGACACAAAGAGTTGTTGCGAGGGAGGCTTTGACTACCAGTGATCAGTCATTTGTGGACACACGACCCAAAGATCTTGAACATAAACTTAATTTACTGGACACCTTTAAAAACTTTAACTTTTCAGTTACGTCCGTTTCTACTACTAACTTTAAAAGCAATGATTTTGTATATGATTGAGAATATTTTATTATTATTTAGTCAATGACGGATTCAAATATAGGCAATCAAATCAAATTAAATCAGCTATTATTCTATTTTCACGTTAGGAAACGACTTATCTCGTGTTCTTCGGTGGGGTGCTGGTTACTCTGACAGTGAAGATCCTTTTGCGTTGTTGATGGCTACCGACCAAGCAGAAACGACAGCTTTAGATAGGTAATATGATCACGTGGTTCTCATTTAATAGGGTATGAACAACAACAACAGCAGCAGCAATGGACAACAACAGCAGCAGCAACGGACAACAACAACAACAGCAGCAAGAACAACCACAACAGCAACAGCAGCAAGAACAACAACAGCAACAGCAAGAACAACATTACCACCACCACCACCACCACCACAACAACAACAACAACAACAACAACAACAACAACAACAACAACAACAACAACAACAACAACAACAACAACAACAGCGCCACCACCACCACCAACAACAACAACAACAACAACAACGCCATTACCACCATTACCTCAGCAACAACAACAAAAAAACAACAACAACAACAACAACAACAACAACAACAAGAAACTATTTCTTAAAAGAAATAGCTGTTTCGTTCCGGTCAGTCGTTTATGAGGGGCTGTTTCAACAGCAATGACGAATTTTAGCTCAACTAATTATTTCCCAGACTGGCGCGACAATTTTTACTACGCGCCTGCGTTTCATACGACAAATTTAATTCAGACGATTTTTGTTTTGCATATAAACAAACTAGAAATATGCTGAAGGAGAAGATTATAATAAAACTACAAAAAAATAATTTAAGCTTCGTCTAATAAAACGAACACACATTTCAGACGTTGTACCGTCTGATCATGACGGATTACTCTCTCCTCTGCAGTCCAGAGGGCAGGCTCTATTGATTATTTCAGGTTATTCGCAGTCGCATAAATTCGACTGAATTTAAATGTGACGTGCTAGCGGTCTCGCGATTTTCGTGAGAACGCAATTTGGCAACGTAAATCTTCTATTCAGTAGCAATACTCTTCTGACCGTCTATAGGAGGAAAATAAAACGTTACCAAAATAATTGCTTTCTCGGGAAAATTGCGAGACGCTAGCACGTCGCGTTTAAATTTCATGCAGCTGATTTATTAATTATGACACCGCGGTATTTATTGAATAATCGCCAATAGCAAATCCATAAATTTCCAAGGCCAAAAGGATCAATATAAATTAGGTCAATAACGGACTATCATCATTTTCGTCGTCATAGGTCATAGTTTAATTCTCGGATCAGAATAATCCATTTAGATGGGCCACAAATGAATGATAACGAACTTCTAGCCTCAAACTATTGACATTGTTCATAAAATAGCTATATTTTAAAATTATTAGACACGCGTGAAACAGTGCGACTGACCTTTTGGAACGCGCAGTTGCCATACATAACGAATGCATTCTCGAGTTCAACGAGGGGAAAGTTCCTACTTTCTACAGCACAAGATTGATGATTCGCTTCGCACGGGATTGTTTACGTCTTCAAATTACTCTAGATCAGCAATATTTTCACTTCGTTTTGGCGTTTAACCACGCCTCCAACTAAATTTTTTATGCGGAATTTTGATTTCATTGGATAAGATCACAGTTATGTCAACAACACTGCACTACGATTGGACGATTTTCATCTGTGATGACAGTTTCTTTTGTCATGTCAATGGAAAGCTAATACAGTAACAGTTTCGTTCCTGCGGGGAACGAAACAAAAAAACAACAACAAATACGACAGCAGCAACACCAACACCACCAACACCACAACAACAACAACAACAACAACAACAACAACAACAACAACAACAACAACAACAACAACAACAACAACAACAACAACAACAACAACAACAACAACAAATACGAGAGCAGAAACAACAACATTAACAACAGCAGCAGCACCACCACTACTACCACCACAACTTACCAACGATCAACGATAACGACAACAGCACAACAGAAATAACAACGTCAACAGCACTTTTGTAAAATAGACCGACATCGATGTTCGTGTTTGTAGGTGGCTGATAATCTTTGAGTCCTCGGATAATTCGGATACAGCCGCTACTTCCGAAGGAAGCCAAGCTTGTGAAGACCTACCCAATAGCTTTGTCATGAATAACTATTTTGGAATTGGAATTGATGCAGCGGTTTCACTGGACTTTCATTTAGCAAGAGAAGAATCACCTGAAAAGTTTACAAGCAGGTGAAAAAACAAAACGTTTTCACTTTTTCATTGAATGGATAAAGAGACTCTAAGATAGCCTAGTTTCTAGGCCTTCCTCGGTTGACACGTTTCGGAAGTGATCCGAACGGACCTGCTGGGGAAGGCCTAGCAACATTCGTAAACAGTTTCACTTTACAGCTCAGTTGTTTATTGAGGAAGAATTGTGATGTTATGACGTCCTAAGTGTTTCCCGACACTTACTATTTCCATCTGCATAAAATAATACAAGCCTATTGACCTCTGATCGACGAAGGTTTATTGTCCTGGCTTCTTATCACGAGCTTTCCTTCTGCAACCGCCAAAAGTTGAAAGTTAAACAGTTATATTTTCATTTCGAGCTCCAATTGTAATACATTCCATAATTTCCTTCTTTCCATCGCCAAGATCTTTGGTAAAATCTTCGCAGACATCCTTATGCTTTTTATATAATATACTGTCGCTACGCTAGATCCCAGGAACACTCGAAGGGCCACAACGATTCTGGGCAGGATCTTTTTGCGAATGTTGCTAGGCCTTCTCGTTTCCAGCCTCTCCCCAGTCTTCCCAAGAACCAAACCGACTACGCGGCCAAGCTCATGGCGGAAACGAAAGGCTTAGGAACTAGGCTAACTCTAAGACTGGTGTCATTGTCTGCATAGTTGGTAGAGAAATGGTTTGGACGTCATATATCCAACACTAGTCCGTATTCTTCCTGCAATTTCTAAATACAGCCAAGCAGGCTGAAATTACGAGGCAAGACTGAGTCTTTTTAACCAGCTTGACTGTATTTAGACATCGGATAATGAACAATGACGAGCATTAGATATATCAACCTAAAGGTTGTCTAAATTTGACCGTAATCTTCTTCCGATTTCTAAATACAATCAAGCAGGCTGAAATTACAAGGCAAAGCTGAGTCTTTTTAACCAGCTTGACTGTATTTAGACATCGGAGGATGAACACTGACGAGCATTGGATATATCAACCTAAAGGCTGTCTAAATTTGACCGTAATCTTCTTCCGATTTCTAAATACAACCAAGCAGGCTGAAATGACAAGGCAAAGCTGAGTCTTTTTAACCAGCTTGTCTGTATTTAGACATCGGAGGATGAACACTGACGAGCGTTGGATATATCAACCTAAAGGTTTTCTAAGTTTGACCGTAATCTTCTTCCGATTTCTAAATACAACCAAGCAGGCTGAAACTACAAGGCAAAGCTGAGTCTTTTTAACCAGCTTGACTGTATTTAGACATCGAAGGATGAACACTGACGAGCGTTGGATATATCAACCTAAAGGTTGTCTACGTTTGACCGTAATCTTCTTCCGATTTCTAAATACTGATTCAATATTTATTTGTTTTGAATTTTATTTATGAAAGTCTTCGTTCTTTTTAATCTTTTTGACAGTTTTTGTTCACGTTTATTCAAACTTGTGTACAGTTTTCATCAACTATAGTTTTTTATCGACTCTTCTCATCTGTACTTTTTTGCAAATCCTCTTAAGGTGGCTCCACAAATCATCTTAAGGTGGCTCCACAAATCATGAGAAATTACGTATTTTCGTTTCTTAATAAAACGTTTTGCATAGGTCTCATGAGCTTCATGTTAGTTCATTGCATAGCTCTAGTGGTGCTCTTGTGTTTGTGGTAAGCGACAGATTTTATGCAAACAAGACGCCTGGTCAGGCGCTCACTCGGGCTACTGCAAACTCGCAGCTGCAATTACACGCATGCTGTGCTAAAATCTATAAAAGTCTAAACGTCATTCGTCACCGAAAATAGTCAAAGCACAATCTAATTCTCCGATAGAAAACACAATTCACAATACACAAAACACTATTGCCTGTATTTAAGGTATTTCCACACAGCGTTCATATGTCGAGTCCCTTCGGGTGTTAAATATCAACACAGCACGATCATGTTTAATCAGCGATTGTAAGCGTATATAAGATCAAGATACCTGCCAGCGAAATTACTGAACAATAACTACGTCTGTGAACACACTGAACATATCCAAGAAAGAACACTTCACTTCACTTCACTTCACTTCACTTCACTTCACTTCACTTCACTTCACTTCACTTCACTTCACTTCACTTCACTTCACTTCACTTCACTTCACTTCACTTCACTTCACTTCACTTCACTTCACTTCACTTCACTTCACTTCACTTCACTTCACTTCACTTCACTTCAAATAACTTGATCAGACATCAGGAAAGCGAAGAAAGAACGTATGAAGATTAGCATTTTAGCACGCATCAGTTTCGCAAAGCCTGACGGGATGACGTAATGATTGCCAATTCGAAACATCGACAAAATAATAATAACGGAGCCGAAACCTGGACTCGGTCTACCATAGTAGCCCGAGTAATTAGTTTTTCTGCATTTACTGGAAACACGATTTCTTCACTTGGGTGTAAAACTTTTCAATAATCAAGACCACCACTTGAGCTATGCAATGAATTAAAATGAAGCTCATGGGCATGTGCAAAACGTTTTATGGAAATAAACGATAATTTCTTGTGATTTAGACCATGTCGCGCCACCTTCATTTGTTATATTCTCACTTTTTTCCCCCTCAAAATTCTTGACTCAAGGTTGCACAATAAAAGTGTCTACTTCAGAGTTGGGTTGAGAAACATGGTTAGAAAATCTACGAGTTTTAATGAAAACATTGAACTACAGGTAAGGAAATGTTGCCAGCAAACTGATATATTTGTGACCACGCTAGCTCACGTGGGTCAGCTGAATTGAAAGCCAACTGATTGAAGTTAATAACTTCTTATTAACCGAACGCGAGGTCTTTACAGAGAAATATCGGACCGAGGTCTTTTTGGTACAGACCGAGCCCGTAGGGCGAGGTTTGTACACAAAGACCGAGGTCTGATATTTCTCTGTAAAGACCGAGCAAGCGAGGTTAATAAAAAGTTTATTATATGGCATTTTGAAACAACAAACCTTACATTTATACCTTGTCATGATACGTACTTTAGTCAGTTTAGTGTGACCTCGAGCGTGTGACATAAACTCATCGTTTTCAATGTTGTTGCTTTTGTTGTCGTCGCTTTCGGACTCCTAAACTCGCTTCCAGATTGCTCTCGTCCCAATCATACATAATTTAGTCATCAGGTTGTTGAATTCACAAAATTCTTGCGGTTTTCTTTCGTTGTTTAGTTGCAAACAACATGGCTGATAAGAAATTTGTTTGTTTTTTTCCGTAATGGACCGCTAAAAATGTTTCTAAGCCAATCACAGCGCGCTATTTCACCGGAAGTGACGCTTGCCATATAATAAAACCAGTTAATCCGTTTTTGTTGTTTTTATCTTTTAGGTTGATGGTAATCTGATTGAGCTTCCGTCTATTGAAGGAATCGTAGTCCTAAATATAGCTAGGTATTGTGTATTGTTTTAGATTGAAAAACTATCATACACACTGATAGACCACTATCCAACCAACCAGTCAACCAACCAACCAAACAAACAACCAGCCAGCCAACAAAGCAACGAACCAAACAACCAGCCAGCCAGCCAACCAACCCACCAAACAAACAAACAAACAAACAAACAAACAAACAAACAAACAAACAAACAAACAAACAAACAAACAAACAAACAAACAAACAAACAAACAAACAAACCAGTCAACCAACCAACCAACCAGCCAAACAAACAAACAAACAAACAAACAAACAAACAAACAAACAAACAAACAAACAACAGCAACGAACCACCTAAACAACAACCTGCACCTAACCAACCAACCAACCAACCAACCAACCACTTGACCAAACAACCTGCACCTAACCAACCACCTAACCAAACAACCAACCACCTAACCAACCAACCAACCGCCCACCTAACTAAACAACCACCTAACCAACCAACCAACCAACCAACCACCTAACCAACCACCCACCTAACCAAACAACCACCTAACCAAACAACCACCTAACCACCAACCAACCACCTTATTATCATCAAACAACCACCTAACCAACCAACCACCTAACCAAACAACAAAACTAAACAACCACCTAACCAACCACCTAACCAACCAACCAACCACCCAACCAACCAACCAACCAACCAACCACCTAACCAACCAACCACCTAACCAACCAACCAACCAACCAACCACCTAACCAACCACCTAACCAACCACCTAACCAACCACCTAACCAACCAACCACCTAACCAACCACCTAACCAACCACCTAACCAACCAACCAACCAACCAACCAACCACCTAACAAACCAACCAACCACCTAACAAACCACCTAACCAACCAACCACCTAACCAACCAACCACCTAACCAACCAACCAACCACCTAACCAACCAACCAACCAACCACTTAACCAACCAACCAACCACCTAACCAACCAAACAACCACCTAACCAACCCACCACCTAACCAACCCACCACCTAACGAACCAACCACCTAACCAACCAACCAACCAACCAACCACCTAACCAAACAACCACCAAACCGACCAACCACCTAATCAACCAACCACCTAACCAACCAACCAACCACCTAACCAACCAACCAACCAACCAACCAACCAACCAACCAACCAACCAACCAACCAACCAACCACCTAACCAACCGACCAACCACCTAACCAACCACCTAACCAACCAACCAACCACCTAACCAACCAACCACCTAACCAAACAACCACCTAATCGACCAACCACCTAATCAACCAACCAACCAACCAACCAACCAACCACCTAACCAACCAACCAACCACCTAACCAACCAACCACCTAACCAACCAACCAACCAACCACCTAACCAACCACCTAACCAACCAACCAACCACCCACCTAACCAACCAACCAACCAACCAACCACCTAACTAACCAACCACCTAATCAACCAACCAACCACCTAACCAACCAACCTACCAACCACCTAACCAAACAAACAAACAAACAAACAAACAAACAAACAAACAAACAAACAAACAAACAAACAAACAAACAAACAAACAAACAAACAAACAAACAAACAAACAACAAACCAACCACCTAACTAAACAACCACTTAGCCAAACAACCACCTAACCAACCAACCAACCAACCAACCAACCAACCAACCAACCAACCAACCAACCAACCAACCAACCAACCAACCAACCACCTAACTAAACAACCACTTAGCCAAACAACCACCTAACCAACTAACCAACCAACCAACCAACCAACCAACCAGCCAACCAACCTACCAACCAACCAACCAACCACCTAACCAAACAACCACCTAACCAACCAACCACCTAACCAAACAACCACCTAACCAAACAACCACCTAACCAAACAACCACCTAACCAACCAACCAACCACCTAACCAACCACCTAACCACACAACCACTTAGCCAACCAACTACCTAACGAACCAACCACCTAACGAACCAACCACCTAACCAACCAACCAACCAACCACCTAACCAACCACCTAACCAACCAACCAGCCAACCACCAACAAACCAAGCCATCCATTGATCCATCTATCTATCCATTTACCCTCATCAATCAATTCACCCTCCGCATCATTCAATTAAAATGTGCATAATTATGACCTCCGGGCTTAGCTTAATTTATTTTTCTTTAGCTGGGGAGCAGGTTGTGATGCTTGGGGACCTAACAGGGATGACGTAAGTTTTGTTTTTGTTTTAGAAACGATGTATTAGATTTTCTCAGCATGTTTAGTTGCTTTGCTAACCCAGAAATATAAGCCAAAAGTAATGGTTAAAAATGTTTCTTCGTGTTATAAACATTATAACTTATTGGATAATTTGGATTCATCTTAGCCCGATATGGCAAAATATTTAAGTCGAAAATTCAATATTGGGCGAGATAGAAGGTCGAACGTAATATTAAAATTTGAAACTTAAATATTTTCCATATCTGGCGAAGATGAATCCAATATGTTGAACAAATAATCGTGCGATTGGCAAGTAAATATACCTTCTTGTGCACCTGTCCAAAGGTTGCTGCCCAATATGTAGTTGTCCTACATTGTAAACTATTGGGCTGGCGCGTGACACTGATGTAGACATTTGATTGGGCGATTAATTGCGAGGGTGTAAAAAATCTTGTTGTCAAGCTGCGAGAGTCTTTATTTCTTAAAGCTGTTCTGAATTGTGTTTTACAGAAATTTTCTCCCGCTTCATGTCGGGATAATTTACTGGAAGTACTTGGAGTAACCGGCGTTATGCATATGGTAAGTTAAATCATCCTGTATCTCGCACTATAGCCAGGAACATTTTACAGAGAGAACTATTTGCACTGCTAGAAAATGAACCAGGGTACTTGTTCATGATGGACCGATCAGGGGCTCTGGAAGCTTTTCAAAGTTGTGGATGTCGTTCGTCTCGCAGAATGCCATAAACAGGGCCACGCCCTTCAGAGAATATAATAGATAACTAATAACTATATATACATAACATACAAGATAACATCACAAGTTCACAACAACTTCAAGAACTTTTAAAAAAAGTATTATAAAAAAAAGTATTATTATGTATAAAAAAACGAAAAGATGTACTTCGCGTCAACATTCAACAACACCAATTATCAATTTGTTTTAAATATTGTGGGTGTCCTTCTTATGTAGGACACGCACAGTCCAGAAAGTGCGGGTGTCCGGATACCCGCTGCTTCCAGAGCCCCTGGGACCGATCAAAGTAAAAACGTAGTAAACTGCTAAGATAAGTTTTGATAACAAAATACTTATTTATTTATTCATACAGCTTTCGTTGTGAAGCAAAAATAATTAATGATAATTGATAGTCATAATTATAGTTAACAATAATAATGGTAATAATATGAATAATAATGACATTAACAGAGCAGTTCACAACGTGGGTCATCAACAACAGAGCGTTACTCCAAACAGGGTTGATTGGTCCGTAAATTAGTCCGTAACGTCCTAATAACAGCATTGTCTAAATTTGGTTATGTTTCTGACCATAGAACATTTAGGGCACACAGCTTTCCAGTGTAAACATGATCTTGGTCGAAAGTTGTTTTCAGTGCTAGGTGGTATTGATTGTATAAAGCTGTCTTAAATGAAGATACGGACGTTAAGGATCTAACAGATTCCGGCAGGGCATTCCATGATTTGACTGTACGACTGAAGAAGCTCTTTTGAAAAAGAGAAGTTCTACTGACGTTTTGCACCCATGATTACTTTTTTCTCAACAGTTTACCACCTTTTTACTTTGCTCTATCCTAAACTCTACCTACGGAGCAGTCTCTAGTTTTTTTACACTCGTGTTGAATTGACCTGTTTACGCGCAGCAGTTGTCTCCATTTGCCGAACTGACGGGAGATGATTTTTGTCTCGTGTCAAATCTTGTGACGTCAAGTCATTTTTGTTATTTTTTTTTTTTTCTCTATAACTTTTAAGGGTCAAATGAAAAGTGGCATAAGATCTGGTATAAGACTGGGCCAAGGGTCACAGGTAAATCAAATGTTTAATTAATTTCTATTTCAATAGTTTTCTCCTAAAACGTTTTGCATTGTACCCTTGTGCCTCATCCTGTGTTTAACGACGTTAAATAAATCATTAAAATCATTCTAGTTCCTTGCATACACAGCCCTAGTGTCAGTGCTGATAAATGACCCCGTTGTCGGGAATGACCCCATTGTCGGGCTTGAACTCATGTGAGTAGAGTTATAGTTGATCTCTGCTGTGCTTCCAGGTTTTTTCGCTGGGTTCTCTGGTTTTCCTCCCTCCATAAAATCAAAACCTAACATCTTAGCTGTGATCCGTGGTCTGAACTGTGTCGTATGGCGGCTGCTTCGAGCGCCTTTGATATGCCTCGACACGGCCACGTTGATCTGCGTCCTTCGCAATTCAGCCGCTGGCTGCAAGAAAGGATGATTAGCCATCCAGTCGTTTATCCTTTATTGAAAAGGTTTTACACTTGCAGCATTTGCGGTGTATCTGGACAAATACATTTATTGTAATATGCTAATTTAATGCAAATTAGATTTCTGAACTTACTAGAACAAAGATTTCTCCCCTCCTGAAAACTGTGCACTGTCTAATACTTTTCAAAACTCAATAGTGACACTAGGGCTGTGCAAGGAACTAAAACGAAGCAAGAATTTACAGCGTGAAACGTTTTAGAAGGAACAATTTGATTATTTAGAGATTTTTCCTATGGAGCCACCTTAATCATTCTTAATTTTAACTTTAGATTGATATAACATTAAAATCTGACCTGCCAGTTCATGTTGATGGCGAGCCTTGGTACCAGCCTCCTGGAAAAATCGTCATTCGTCCAACGTTAACTCAGGTAAGATCAACACCGCTGATCTTATAACATTTCAATATATAGAGCTTTCAATATATAACATCAGGCTGATGCTGCAGGATTCATTTGCATTTGCACTTCCGAATTCGCTATACTGAATTCTTCAGCCTGATGTTATGAATTGAAATACGTTTTATTCCGACGCAGAATGCGTCATTTTGATGCGCAATCGAGGTTATGAACTGGTTTATTCTACCTAACCAGCTGCAAATACGCAAATCACGACAATGACACACATATACATGTAGAAGCTAAAACTGTGCATTGTTTTACTAATGTTTGGTTTGTGTGTGTATGTGTTTTTTTTAGGCTAAGATGTTGATCAAAAGATCTAAAAGTAAAGCAAGTAAACCTGATGAAGCAGGGAAACTGTTAGTTAGCAGTACGTTCTACAGCTTTGACGAGGGGGGATCATTACTGCATTGTTCAGAAGAGAAAATATAAAAACAAGGTAATAAAATTAAAACCATAAACTGTTTCACTGCTAGATTTCTCTCTTTGACAAGTAAAATAGTCTGAAAGAAAAAATAAAAGCCGATTGTAGCAGTGAAAGAGTTATACAGAGGACTTCACACTGACGAAAGCGTTCCGAAGTTTATTCGTTATTTCCGAAGTTGTCCACGAACTTGGCAAATTCATTGCGTAGTAGCCAATCAGGTTGCGAACTTGAAACGAAGTTGCAAAGTTGCGAAGTTTGTTGTTTCATTATTTTGAAGTTCCCTACATGTTGGACGTAGAGTAAATATGGAAGAAATTTCGACATGGATATTAACATTCTAATAATATAGAGGGAAAAATTACTCGAATATGATTGGCTAATGAAGAGGGCAGGGCAAAATTACTTGCACTTGATTGGTTCCTTGATCAGCAGCAGTTCTTGCATGATTGGTCGCTTGGTTACTTAGCAACAGTGAACCTTAGACACAGAGGACTGACTTTTTTTCAACAAATCTGCAAGGTTTTTCGGTCTGAAAATGTTTTTTGTTTACTTTGAACTAATTTAAACTATTGAAGGAGTGTAAATTATTAGTGAAAATGAATACACTAGAAAATTTACGAACTTTTGCCTGTGTTTACAAAAAGAAAGCAACAGGCACAGCAATAGAGCGAAGGAAATTTTGAATGTTGCCGAGCACTGACCATAAGGTACATGTACTGGACATAACGTAGCTCTTGAATAGTTTTGCCCACTATATTATTAACACATAATCGCATGAGTTCTCGTAAAATTAAGGTTTAATTTCACTCATGATTTCAAAATCTTACAAATTACCCTCGTCGCTTTGCGACTCAGGCAATTTTGTAAAATTTTGAAATTAAACCTTAATTTTCCTCGGCCCCATGCGATTACCTGTACAAAGATAATGTTGATGAGAAAACGTATAATTTAATTGTTGATGCTATGAGGGCAAATCAATTTTATAGACTTCAGCTGAAATTGACGGTACCGAAAAAGATGGCGGCAGTACATTTAACCACAAAGCTTTGCGACCTCAAATCAGCTCATATAACAACTAAACATTGTTTATCATGCTAAGATGGGTTAAGTAAGCAAAAACTTCATTCCTACCAAAGTTGATCGTTTTAAAACCATATCTTCCAATAACTCTGCAAGAAACAATATTACTGCACGCAAAGGATTGTGGTTAAATGTACAAGTTCCATCTTTTTCGGTACGGTCAATTGCTGACCTTGGATCAAATCGATTTCAAACTTCGCAAGTTCGCAACCTGATTGGCTGCTACATAATGAAGGACCAACTTTGAAAATAAGGACCAGGGCCGTCCTCAGAAAATTTTGCAAGGGGGGGGGGGGGGGGGGGTTGTACGCTCAATTTTGCCGACTGCCACATAATCATCACTCGTCAGTACTCGTACTCGCCGAGTCTGGCCGCTGGCGGGTGCAGACTGCTGACTGAAACCTCTTGTCTGCCGACTATAGAACAAATAAAGCAATTAGGGGGGGGGGGGGGCACACACACCACACACCCCACCCTAGCTCCGGCCCTGTAACGAACAAATCAAGGAACGCCTTCTTCAAATGTTATGCTGAATCCTCTGTAAACGTGAAAGATTCTAAGAAACTAAAGCGATACTCCTTTCAAAGTTTTATAAAGTGGCAGACAAATTATGCAAATATTTTACTCCCGTCAACTATAGCAGAAAAAACAATCATTTGGATTGATGCCAAACACGTTGTCAAAGTAGTAAGGGACCATACACAAAATACGTGACGCTTTTTTTGCCGATTTTTGATTCCCCCTACCCCGCTGTGACAATCTGTGACGGTTGGCATTACCCCCCATCGAAAATTACGTGACTCTGAGCCAACCCCAACCCCCCCATACACACACACACCAAATTAATATGCAGTAATTCGAGGCATGTGCCGGATCTAGATCTTTTAATTGGAATGAGCCTTCAGGATCTAGTGTCAGCGATCACTCCACTTTCACGGTGAATTCTTCATGCTAGCTCCAATATATCGTTGTTCGTGGTATAGAATGAGGATTTGCAACTCTACAATAAATTCTCATCAACATTAACATGGTCTTCTTTAATTTCAGCCTCTTCGTCACGTGACAGTACTTTGATACCCCTCCCCCTGTGACATTATGTGACTATTGTGCAAACACACACACACACACACACACACACACACACACACACACACACACCAGAAGTGTCACGTATTTTGTGTATGGCCCCCATAAAACAGTTTTTGCGAGCAACCAGGTCATGGTGTACAAAGTGAAGAGGTGGAAAAACTGCGGAGAATAGTTTTGAAAACAAAATACTGACGTATCAAGCGGAGCCCTTAAAGTGCCTGTATCATGGTTGGGGATTTTGCATATTTAGGATATTTGGAACCTGATGAGAAGATTTGTAATATATCTTCCTTTTCTAAAATGTCATCTTTATGGACTTTTTTGCCGTTAAAGTTGACGGAAGTGACGTCAAAAGAGGAATTTGTCTATAGAAAAAACACTTTACAGATTCCTCATTTGACGTCACTTCCGTCAACTTTATCAGCGAAAAAGTCCATGAAGATGAAATTTTAGAAAAGGAAGATATATTACAAATCTTCTCACAAGGTTCCAAATATCTAAATATGGAATGCAACATTGGTGTATTTGCGTATTGTATAGGCACTTTAATCAAAGTGAAATGCAGTGAGGGCCCCGCTCAAAACGTCAGTATTTCGTTATTAAAACTATTCTCGGCAGTTTAATCTTTTCACTTCGCTCCATGTGAAGCAGGATCAATTTTGACCAGCTGGTCTGCAATGTTATGCCCCTCCCCTGTCCTCCCAAGATAACTTGATCTGATGTAGAAGTTCTAAGAGAAACGATGTACTTAAATTGCCCCTAACCTTAACATTTTTTATTGTCTTATTTGGAAGAACTTTTAAAATGATAAAGCAACTTCCTTGGAAGATTTTCGCTTTTTCGCTTTGTTTTTGAGATATTTCATTTTGCTTGATATGCAAATGTATGAAATTTACGTCACATATGCATAATGACTTATCGAAGTGTATCTCCTTCATTCTCGAACGAAATCCTTTAAATCGAGAAGTTTGGTGCTGTGGGAGAAACACGCACACATGTTATTCATACTTTAGTGTTTTTATTTGATGAACGCAAATACGTGTCTTTAACTGTCTTTAACATTCTCTGATAAGTCATTATGCATGTGTGACGTAAATTCCAGACATTTGCATATCAAACAAAATGAAATATGTCAAAAACAAAGCGAAAATCTTCTAAAGAAGTTACTTTATCATTTTAAAAGTTCTTCCAAATAAGACAATAAAAAATGTCGATGTTAGGGGCATTTTACTAGTGCTGACCAAGGGAACTGATCATTGAACTGCAGGTTAGTTCATCAGTCACTTAGAAATAATAATATGTGAATATAAAGTAAACTAAAAGTTTGTACATTATAGAATATTTGATGATTGCTATTTAACGTCCAAATAAAGTGTAGCGTACATATGCATGTTTACTAGTTGTGTTTAGCATTGTAACACTGATATACAGTCGAACCGATATTAACGGATACCTCTCTCTTAAGCGGATACCTCTTAACCCAGCCATTTCTTTAATAAAACCAGTGAGCAAATTAACCTCTCTTGAAGTGCCTATGAAACGAAAATTATTCTTGTCACTTGTCTAAAATGAAAGAACTCTCAAAACAACAAAGTAACATCTTTTGCAGATCTTCGTTTCCGTGCCTCGTTGTTGAGATATTTCAATTTTTTTGATATGCAAATTAAACACTTTGACGTCACACGTGTATAATGAGTTATCGGAGAAGGTTCGGTATCTTTGCTGTTATCAAACGAAATCAATTAAAAATCTGTATGTCTAATGCTGTATGCGAAATAGACTCACAGGGTCGGCTTCGAAGTGATTTCGTTTGATAATAGCAAAGATACAGAACTTTCTCCGATAACTCATTATACACGTGTGATGTCAAAGTGTTTAATTTGCATACCAAAGAAACTGAAATATCTCAACAACGAAGCACGGAAACGAAGATCTGCAAAAGATGTTACGTTGTAGTTTTAAGAGTTCTTTCATTTAAGACAATAATAATTTTCTCTTCATAGGCAATTTAAAGTGCCTATGAAATGAAAATTAAGTTTGTCTTATCTGAAAGAACACTTAAAATGATAGAGTAACATCTTTTGCAGTTTTCCGTTTCCTTGCATCATTCTTGAGATATTTCAATTTGTTTGACATGCAAATTAAGCATTTTGACGTCATGAGGTGCATAATGAGTTATCAAAAAAAATTATATATCTTTGATATTGTCAAATATAATTACCTGAAAATCTACATGTTTAGTGTTCTGGGCGAAACACACCCACATGCTTCCTTTGAATTAATTTGGTTTGATAATATCAAAGATGTATAACTTTTTTCGATAACTCATTATGCACGTCATGACTTCAAAATGTTTAATTTGCATATCGAACAAACTGAAATATCTTTAGAACGAAAGCAAGGAAACGAAAAACTGCAAAAGATGTTAGTTTCTTTCAAATAAGACAAACTTGATTTATTTCATTTGCACTTTGAGTGGACAAATCCATATCAAAATTAAAGTTTTCTTTAATAACAATAATAATCAACACTTGAGATTAACAGAGAGAGAGACCAACACTTTGAATTGTGAACTTGTTTAAAGCCCTGTTTACACGGTCAAAATTTAAGCGGGATCTGAGCCACATCTGACTTTAAGCGGGCTTAAAATGTCCGTGTAAACAGATCGGCGTAAATTAATCGTGATTAGTTTGCACCACCTCAAGGAGGTGGATTAAATTGAGCACGATCAGTTAATCACGCTTAACTTGGCCGTGTAAACGCAACGGGATTGAAAAACGCTTGCTATTAATACGGTGTTATTAATACGATAAAATGCATTTTTTTGCCTTGCTGTAGAAGCTTCCATCTCGCTATTCTTTGTTTCTTTTAGCTATTTACTCTTTCTCGTGTACTGATGTCTTCTGTTCTTCTTTAACGCACGCTACCCATACGAAGCTTCCAAAACCAAAAATATAGCTCGTCCGCCATGTTGAATAATGATGTACGTGTTTTAGTAAGGGATTATTAAATGACCGTGTAAACGCACCAAGGTGGCGCATTTTAAGCACGCTTAACATAAGCGTGCTTAAATTTTGCCCGACGTGTAAACACGGCTTAAGTCAGTTAGTGATGAATTGATTGCTTTATAGAATTAGTGAATACAAACTACGTACGTATATCAATAATAAGAAATGGTTCATGAAAAAAATAAGAAATGGTTCAGATTTTTGAGTGCTCTCCAACTTCCCAAGTGCATCCATAACTTAAAATTGAAACAGTTTCACAAAAAGAGTCCACTGGGTGAAACATTTTAGGACCTAGTGTTTCACAATTTAGTTTTGAAGTCTGATACAGACTTGCATTTGTTCCATAAATGGATGGACATTAATTTTCTTCCATAAATAAAACGACTTTGAGCCTTCTTTTCTCTTGTCTAATCACAGCAAAAGAAATCCATCATGGTTTGTTTTCTCTAGATTCTTTCAGTGTTTTTTCTTTCTAGACTTCTTGTCTGACTTTTCTGATTTGATTTTTTCATCTGCAGCTGAGATTCTCTTGTATAAAACAAACAGTACACTGATAATTATTGCTGGCCACAGCAAAACGCTCAATGTATTTTGGATGGTATTTCCACTCATTACTGGTGGCTTGACCAGTTCAATTAACTCTGTTTCAAAAGTCAAAGTTGCTTCTGCTGTCAAAAATTAAAAAAAACAAACAAACTATTTGTTAGTTAGTTAGTTAGTTTCAGAAATTGCAGCTTGAAATTGCAGCTTACTAACACAGCTTGTACAGCAAACAACTGACAATTATTTTTAAACTATTTGTTACAATGAAAAGAACTTCAGCAACCAACTTAATCCCAATACAGCTTTTAACCCTTATTAACTCCAACCATGTCACAGGGATGTAACCAGGGGGGAGCCACGTTTTGATATAAAACTACAAAACTGATGCACTATCAATTGTGTCAGGAAATAAACTGTATACAGTGTATTCAATCTACTGAGTGTATGCATTTCAAGTATCTATGTGACGCTTGCGTGTTTTGAGTATTTTATATGGAGCTTTTTAACCTTTACAGTCTGTAAAATCTTCCTCCAAAAGCCAGGAAATGGCATTTCAACGACTCTCGATTTCAAATCTGCTCCCCTCCCCCCCCTTCAAAATCCTGGCTGTGTCCCTGCCATGTCAGGAGGTCTTCCCTTGACAAGTAAAATCATCTTGCGTTAGACAGAGTAAAAAATAAAAAGTGTCAAATGACACCGATGGGAATGAAAGGGTTAAAACAGGTCTGATAATTATACTACATGCGTAAAAATCTCACAGCTTATTACCGGGATGTGTTTGCAACAAGCTGGTAGCAAGTTAGACTTTCTCAAAGTCCTTTTCAAACATTCTTGACCTTTTGACCTTTTGGTAACATTCCTCGTTGAAAAGGACTTTTCCCACCTGCAGTGCACCAAAATTCACTGGTTTTGGGAAGTAATTATATTCAGGCTAAATTGCTATGCCAGTGCTATCTTTGGAAGTTGGAGTTAAACAGACTCTTGAAAATGTTGTAGTAGGGGTAGAACCACTTTCCATTGCATGTACAACAACCCGAAACATGTCAAAACAGGGCGATGTACATTTCAGTGATTTCCCACCAGAATATTTAATTATAGATTCAAAAACCTGCAAGCGAAACAAGTCTGCCTCTTTCCTCCTGCTTTTCCACTCTCCTGCTCAGCCACCTTGTTGGAGGAACAACTTGTCACAAATCCGTTGGAGTCATCAACCTTGTTACAAGTTGTCAACAAACTGGGAATAACCAGTGTGAATGCAACCAATGGTAATTATTTTAAAAAACTTACATGGAATAACTCCTTTAACTCCATTTTCTCCATAAGCCAGCTCTGGTGGAATGACTAGTTTACGTTTTTCCCTGGAAGCATTAACCATAGTTGATAATTACTAAGAATTGATGGTAGTGAAAGATGTGGCTCAACATTTAACCATATATATGTATATAAGTAAAGAGCAATTAAGTGCACCTTGATGAGTAAAATCATCTGGCTGTTAGCCAGAGTAAAATACTAAAGGTGTGTCTACATGCTTAGGGGTCAAAGGGTGAAATTATTCAGTTCAAAAATTCATTAAATTAATAGACTTTTAATTCATTAGGATTTGACCTACCCTATACACATTCCCATAATGCCCTTGTCCCAACCTGAAAACAGTATATTAAACAAAAAAACTCATAAATTATTAGCCAAATATCATTGAATAACTAACTGAATTATGGAGAGAAAAAAAGAGAAGAAAAGACCAATTAGAGAGATAAGAGCTTTTGTGATATCCAGGTGTGAAGTGCCCCTTTTTGTTAAATTGAAGCTGTGCCCCCTCCCCCCTCCCCCCCCCCCCCCCCAAGATCAACTTGCTTCCTACACCACTGATGATATACCTGGAATAACTTTTCCCATTCCTAGTTCAAATTTGATTGGCTCTCGCTTGGATACAACAGATGAATCAAATATTTGTCCATTTTCTAATTTTCCCTAAAAAGATTTCAAAACAATGATTATTCATGCACATACATTAATTTATATCACCAAAACTGATGATGCATGGTAATTGGCCCCAAAAAAACATTGCCCTAAACATTGATGAATTTGTTTGCATTCCTAAACCTTTTTGGCTGGAGAATTCAAAAGTAGCGAATGGACCGATCACATTGCAGTAAACTGTCAATTTGTTAATGTTTTGGTGGAAATCATGACATGTTTTTTTTGTCCATGCCACGCATCATTGGTTTTTTTGGGGGGGTGTGTCAAATGACCCAGGGGTGGTGCCAAGAGTTCCCTGACACAGGAGCTAAGGTCCCCAACAGGGGTTCTGATTGGTTGATCATCTGATCATCATCATCATCTAATCATCATTTCTGATCATCTCATCATCATCTGAGTTCAGATGCCTTTGTTCAAGCACCACAAAAATCCCAACATTAGTAGCAATTACTCAGGTAGTTCACTACATAAGGAATAACAAAACTAAAGCTTTAACATTGGCTTGTAAAATAATTAGTTTACAATGAAAACAAACGTTCTGTAGCGAAAACAACTAAATTATAGAAACTAACTTATATTAAAACAAATCTTACTGATTTTAAAAGGAGAAAAAAAATTCAATTTAATAGACGTACAGTATAGTGCACAGCAACTGTATCTCCAGGAGCTGCAGTTTGAGAACAATCTTGTGGTTTAAACTAGAGAAAAGAAAAAATTAAATATTGTTGGAAAGATACTGTCAGACAATGCAAAAAGCTGTGAAAGAAAGAGAACACGTTGCCATCGAGCTACAATTGCAGGTACCTCTTACCTCTGTAATAATCTGAAGACCATTGCTCTTTTTAGCAAATATACAGTTACACGTATAAAGTAAAAGCAATATAATGAAACAACTCCTCATCTTCTTCGCACTTTATTAAATAGCTTTGATTTCCAGCTCTACAGACAACAGGTGTATTTACAAAATATATATCTGTGCCTGGCTTCCGGCTGCAAAGATAACATTTGATAACGAGGACAGTGATGAGCAACGGGATTGTTTTTTCATTGTTCCTTATTATTCCACATTGTTCCTTATTATCCCAGATTGTTCCCTTTATACCACAATGTTCCTCTTTATCCAATATTGTTCCTTATTATCCCATGTTGTCTAAAATTATCCTATATGGTTCCATATCATTCCACATTGTTCCTCATAATCCCACATTGTTCCTCATAATCCCACATTGTTCCATATTATCCCATATTCCATATTATTCCGCATTGTCCTTATCCCACATTTTTCTTTATTATCCAACATTGTTCCTTATTATTCCACACCGTTCCTTATTATCCCATATTCTTCCTTATTATCCCATATCGTTCTCTATTATCCCACATTGTTCCTTGTTATCCCATATTGTTCCTTATTATTCCACATTGTTCCATATAATCCCACATTGTTCAGTATTCACCCCCAGAGCGCCATTGTTCAAATATGGCCGCGGAAGAAGGAGAAGGAGAACAGTTTTCTCATTCTGAGTTCATGGCGTTATCTTTGAATGCTCTTGCTGAGCTTGTTAAAGATCCATTATTAAAAGACTTACACAGTGAACCTACTGTAGAAGAAGTGAATTCACAAATTGCTTTAGAATATGGTCGTGCTATCACTGTCAATGTCAAACAACAAGATGAACAAAACACTGTTTTACGTACGTTTTTAATAATAAATCTCTTATTTTAGCCTTTCTTTATTTTGGTTCAAATGCTTGCTGATTTATTCTTTTCTTGTTCTCTAGCTGTAGTTGTGCATCAAGGAGCCAAGGTCAAAGATTTAAAGCAAGCAATTCAACGACATTTAACTCTGAAACAAACGAGGGAAGGAAGAACGACGTTTATTAGTTGGTAAAACATTTTAAAAATACCATTTCTAAAAAAGAAGTACATTAAATGTTTGCTCGGCATTTGTTATTTATTTATTTATTTATTTATTTATTTATTTATTTATTTATTTATTTACCAAATAAGTCTACATTCATGCAATGCTGAGTATTATAGACTGCGCTAAAAATATAAAACCTATAAATATAATTCATAATCATAACAAATAATAAATAATAAATAAATAATAAATAAATAAATAAATAAACTAGCAAATCATGGAAATTGCTCCCTTAAAGGTGTCCAGTGATTTGCTTAAGGCTACTTGGCTAGGCAGTTTATTCCACTCCTGTAAGGTTCTTGGGAAAAAAGTATACTTAAAATAATACGTATCTTATAATTATGCGTGTCCAGATGAACGAGTGGAACTATAGGTGACTGGTTGGAGCTCACTAGTATCTACATGTACATAGGCTAGGTTATTTCTGAATTTATAAAGCATTGACAAGCGAGCAATTGTCCTTCAAGATTGCAATGTCCTCCAGCCCAGGCCACATAACATATCAATGACACTGTCTTGACGATTGTAACGTAAGAGGACCCAACAAGCTGCTCTCCTTTGAACCATTTCCACCTTTCTGATGTTTTTGGCTGTGAACGGGTCCCATACAGAAGAGCAGTATTCAACTGTTGGCTGGACATCAAACTGACATGACTTTATATTTTTGAAAAATGTCATTAACAAATCCAACAAAAATCCCAAACTGAGTCCCAAAAATCCTTGTCCCTACGACTGGACCCTACCCTGTGAGCAGAGTCTTCTTTTCCTTATTTCTTCACTGAGAGAGAGGAAGAAAAGTAAGCTATGCTGTATTCGTGTTTGGCTTCGTCCAAGATTTAGGACGATGTAACCCATTTAACCAGTTCTTGTTTTGTTTTGTTTTGTTTTGTTTTGTTTTGTTTTGTTTTGTTTTGTTTTGTTTTGTTTTGTTTTGTTTTGTTTTGTTTTGTTTTGTTTTGTTTTGTTTTCTGCTTTGATTTGGACTGGGTTTGAGATTGTAACCAAGCAAGTGACATGTATACGCAATGGAAACCAAACATGAATATGTAGCATAGCCTTCTTTTCTTCCTCTCTTGCATCAAAGAAATAAGAAAAAGAAGGCTGGCCGGGCACCTCATTGCACCCTGGGACACTATCATCATGAAGCCAACCCAGTCTTCAGCAACTGAATGCCCTCTCATCTAGAATTTAGGATTACCTAAACCTAATCACAACTTCCAGTGATTTTTAACCAAATTAATACAACCCTTTAAGGAAAAGCCTTGAAAGCTGAGCACTACACGCCCAGGTTGCATTCCATGTAAACCCCACGCCGGAGATGCACTGAATACTTCGGACCGCTACACCAAGGATTATATCAGACACGCGCAGAGATTGCACAATTTCTTATCTTCAGTCGTCTCTTTCGGTTTTGAATCAATCAGGAAGAAGTTTAAAGCATTATTAATATTTCTTATGTGAAAAAACATAAAGCGCCGTTACGCCAACCACATATGCTCGACAAGACCACGCCGGCGATCTCCACCAACACGCTGAAATTTTTTTGAGTCCACGCCGGAGATCTCCGGCGTGGAGTACATGGAATGCAGGCTGGCTACACGCAGGGTGGACGTCCACTCTGGCTTGACTACACCCTTGTGTATTCATAAGTCAATTCTTCCTGTAATCATTTCCCCCTGGGCAATACCTCAGGGATAAAATGAATAAAACAATTCCCCTCCCCTGCGATCTAATTTTCTGCATTGTCCTGAGGGTGACCTGGGGAGGGGATGGTTACAGGAGGAATTGACTAATGCATCACTGGGTCATTTAATAGCTGTATTTTACTTAACAGTTACAGTAACCTTTAGAAACTGGCAGTTAGTACTCCATGGTTTTTGTTTTGTTTTGTTTTGTTTTGTTTTGTTTTGTTTTGTTTTGGTTTTTTTGTTTTGTTTTGTTTTGTTTGTTTTGTTTGTTTTTTTGGTTTTTTTTAATTTATTTTTTTTTGGAGGAGGAGGGGGGGGGGGGGGGATACAGGTGACGATTGTGCCCCTGAGCCATCCCATTGTCAGCATTGATGTGACACCCCAAATTAAATGCTGAAAACCTGTAATGTATTTTAGGACTCTACTTCAAGTCAGTGGTGGACACTTGACGAAATATTGGGGGGGTGAGAATATCTAGGGGGTGCATTTTAAAAATTTGGATCTCTGAAATGGCATTTGCAGCATTCTGAGAACACATTTTGTAAAAAATTTTAGGTTTTCAAAACACTATTTTAATGGTGCATTTTGTTATAAATCACATGCTAAGCATAAAAAAACAACATTTCAGAGAAAACATTCTAAATGATTATCTACATTTGTGAATGGAATTGCAAGGTGGTTTAATTAACACGCCAATGACATTGTAAAATTTATTCGCTAAGCGAGTGAAATCCACATATTTCTTTTAAAATAAATAAATATCAGAATTTGATCAGTCTATGCATAGTTCGTCTATGACTCTGTTCTGCGCACACTTTTGTTTCATTAACATATTCTATTCTCGTACAAATAAAAGTAGAAATTCTACTTTTATTTGTACGAGAAACATGTTTATAGGCATGAAAACTTTCTTGTGCTTCCACTTTTCAAAATGAAAGCTTCAGCTAAAATTATTGGGGGGGGGGGGCCCCTTTCCCCCCTCACCCCCCTAGTGTCTGCCACTGCTTCAAGTTTAACTGAAACATCCCCACCTGAGTACACCCCTGGGACATCTTTTGCACCCCTGCCCTGAGATCTTACACAGCTTTTGCACACCTCAGGATCTTGGCAAAAAGCACCCAACTCTGCAGTCTCGATTGGCTGATTTACTTTTCCCCAATTTTTCCATCAGTAATTTTTAAAAGTGTTTATTTTGTTTATTTTAACTTCAATGATTATTTAAAAATTTAGGAAATATGTTTGGAGGACATACTGGTTAATCTTTGATGGAGAGAAATTAAGTGACAATGAGAAAACCATTACAGAGTAAGAATTAAATATTTGATTGAATTTTATTTTAAAAATCTAGAATATTTATAGAATAACTAGTGTATATATAACAGCTGTTAATCCATTGCTGCCTAGGGATCTACCTGAAGGTTCTCTCTTTAATGAGTAAAATCATCTGGTGTTAGACAGAGTAATAAAAGAACCATTTTTGACCAGCTCAGGCAGGAATGGGTTAATCACTTGTTAACCCATTGCTGCCAGGATGACTGAGGGTTCTCTCTTTGATGAGTAAAATCATCTGGTGTTAGTTAATAAATTTAAAATAGCATCTTTTTTCACCACCCATTGTGTATTATGTACAACCAGATTATAACATAGATTCAGACAGATGTAATAAAACGGCATTTCTGATTGGCTACAAGTACCGTGTGTGGCAGTGTGCTCCATAATTCAATGGAGCATGCCAAACCATGAACCATTTCTTGATTGACACACCAACTGTAGTTCCAGAAAATATCCACAACTTGACCCCTCCCAGAAAGTGCTTGGAAATTCTGGGGGAAGGGTCTTGGGGGTGTGTGTTGACACCAAGAGTAGTGGTGGGTCATTGGTTGAATTTTTTACACATGGTGGCACTGCTTTCATTTTACAACGCTCATTTTACAACACTCATTTTATGGCCATTTCTCCCACTTACACATGGATTGGCCAGCGGCTCCCCACAGCAGTGTCCTCCACTTCATCCTCCCTTGCATAACCTCCCTTTTTAGACCACACTCTCTCATGTCCTTTTTTTTTTTTTTTTTTTTTAACAACTTTATTGGGTATTAGCAAAAGTAAATACTACAATAATAAGACTAAGTTATAAGATAAAGAAAATGTTATAAGAAAATGAGAAAAATAGTGTACCCAATAGGGAGAAGGCGCAAACGGGACACAAAGACCCATGCGGGGCGCCCCCCTAAAAAAAAACAATCAACAAAAAAACATTTACAAAGAAAGAAGATGAAGCAACAACAACAACAACGACAACAACAACAACAACAACAACAACAACAACAACAAAAACAACAACAACAACAACAACAACAACAACAACAACAACAACAACAAAACAAAAAAAGAACAAAAAAAAGCAAACTAACGCTGCGACGCGCTGGACCAACCTCCGACCCAGATGCACACCAAGAAAAAGAGGGATCGCCAATTGATCACTAGGCTTGTTTTCATATTCTTCTTCCGATTCCCCTCATTTCTTGACAATGCATCTAAGCCAGAAACCGGTCCGACAAATCACAGCACGCGAAACGCTACTCAAGGTTTTGCCCTGTGACATGAACAGTCCTGTGCAAGTGTCCATGTGCACAGCATGTCTGTATCAAAGGTAGTTAACAAGGTTTGGTATCTTTGTTTGAGAAAAGTTTTGAATGTAGAGATACTCTCAAGACTGGACGAGGGAGCTGATTTGCAAGAAAGATTCCATAGTTTCACAATCCGATTAAAAAACGAGGCTTGGGACGTGTTGGTCCTACAGAGTGGAACTTTGATGGCTAGACAATTTTGACTGAGTCGCGTGCGACCATGATTTACAAAGGAAACAAATTCATGGACATTCACGTCAATGTATCCGTATAGAGCTTTGTAGAAAAAAATTAGGTCTTTGATCTCCCTGTCGTAGCACAAAGGTAATAAATCCAGGGTCTGCAGTCTCTGATTGTAGGGCACTTCTCCTTGTTTGCATCCTAAGATCCATCTGGTGGCTCGTCTCTGTATTCTTTCAATTTTGATTTTTAATGTATTTTCTCCTCTATTTTAGTTCCTTCTCTGCAACTTGACGCCATGTCGTCCTTGACCTCCTTCTCACAGACTCATACAGCATACCTAATTCCACCTCGTATGACATGCTTTTTTTCACCCAGTTGCCATCATCGCTCTCATTATAATTTTGTTGTTTCTAGTTATGGTATTAAAAACAAAGATGAGATCACTTTTTCTAAACGGTTGAGAGGGAAATAAACAAGGTTAGTCTAACTAACTTTGTAGTTCTTCTGTCTCCAGTATTACATCATGGCTTTCAGTTTTTCCATGTAACGCTATTTATAAAATAACTTGTATACTACGCGAGCCCTGATTGGTCAATTGCCGTGTTTGGATCAGAGTATCCAAACACGGAAAATTCCCGCCAAAACGATTTTTGAAAATGTCGGATAGTATATCCATGGTATATCATATTCACTTGTGATTATTTTATAAAAAAAAATACCAAATGGGGTTTTCCGTGTTTGGAGACTCTTATCCAAACACTTGGGAAGTTGCTCGACTTTCGACAAGCTAAAACCACTCGCCTGCGGCTCGTGTTTTATTACGCTTTTCTCTAGTCTCGCAATTTCCCGCGTGTTTTGTCAGAGTTTTTCTCCAGTCTCGCAATTTCCCGCGTGTTTTGTCAATTGTCAGAGTATCCAAACACAGAAAACCATTTGGTATTTCCTTAATCAGCAGCATGCATGTTTCTATTATATGCCTAACTATGTTTCGTCAAGCCACAGACCACCCAGACGTGGCTCTAGGTTCAAGATTGCAAAATTTTATTATATGGCACGGATTACAAAAATAAAGGATATAAATGACGATGAACATAAGAGTAAATTCTAGTATCCAGACGAGAAAGAAACAACAGAAAATGCTTTTTCTTATCAGTGGCGGATTATCCAGTAGGCTGAGTAGGCTGAAGCCTACAGGCCCGGGCTTGCAAGAGGCCCGTAATTTCCAGAGAATGGATTTTTCATTAAGATTAGTTGTTATACGAATATCAGGGCCATATGGTACACTGCCTCAGAATGCAGGAAATGGCGTTTCCGAGACTCTAAATTCAAAAAAATTTCCGGAAAATATCGTCATAAAGGTCCGTGAATTTATTTAGCCTCCAGGCCCCCGAAACTGGTAATCCACCACTGTTTCTTATAACGGTATTTTGACGAAGTTAAAGGAAGCCAAGACCAAGAAATACAAGATTGTTAATAACCTCGACCGTTCGTTTTGCTGCACACGTTCAAGGCCGAGGTTTGATTTATTATTGGTGGTGTGCATCTTACGTCATCGTCGCCATGCTGGATGAATTTCACAAAAGTTTTTCATCATCTGCAATTATAATTTCATCCAACATGGCAAAAATATCTTTGTCCTTCTAATATGGCACTTTTTATTTCAAAATCAATCTTGTATTCTTGGTCTTCACTTCCTTTAAAGTGCTACTACCATCAAAATTTCGGATTTGATGTTTTCACATTTTTCGAAACGTTTATGCGGTTTTTACTTATCTCCTCAAACCGCTTTTTATTACGAGGAGCGGGAAGACGTTTTATTTTTGCTTTATATTTCGAGATTTTGGGGCCGCCATTATTTACCATGTTCCTGAGTCCCATTGTCATAGCCAGAGAAAATTACGTCAGATTCCCAGTACTATAGTCTGCATGCCTAATTTTCAGCTACATATCTCAATTTAGAGGTCGCATTTATCGAAACGTCTTCCATTATGACTATAAGAATCCAAGAATATACGAGTAAACGTCATTTAAACAGGATTTACGCGTTTATAGAAAATTAGGAAGTACTGCTGAGAGATCGCGGACTCCCCTGGAACATATCTGAGTAATGGCGGCAGACGTTTGAGCGATTTTCGGAGCTTAACAAAATATTTCTGGAGAGTTTTATATGAGAGTATTCTTTACATCAATGCTTATTTTAAGGTGGATTTCCATTCAGTGCATTTTATCGCGCGATCGACTTTTTGCGATCGCTTTCTTTTGAATTGTGGGTTGTCAAGCGGAACGCATTTCATTAGCTTTGGTTGAATACACACATTTCAAAAGAAAGCGATCGAGAAAAGTCGATCGCGCGACAAAATGCACTGAATGGAAATCCAGCTTTAGACCTCAACAAATCTATTCTGTGCAGAGAAGTAAATATGAAATGTCGTCGTAGTAGCACTTTAACTTCGTCAAAATACCGGACTAGCGTTATTTTCTGTTGTTTCTTTCTCATCGGAATACTAAAATTTACTTTTGTTTTGTTCATCGTAATTTATTTCATTTATTTTCGTCGTTTTGCAGCAATAACTTTCTTATTAGGATTTAATGCCCTCGGGCGTTACCGAGAAATCTCGCCACGTCAGCAACCAATCACAGCGCATGATTTTACCGGAAGTAATTGCGACAATGAAAATGGGTAATTTGCTGTCCCAAAAAATTTTTGGCGCCGTCCTTTGAACAAAATAACTTTTTGCAAAACAAAGAGATTGAATAATTTTTAGTCCCAAGAGTAATCTCAACACCGTCCTTGTCTTTATTAGCGAGGTTCAGATCCCACTACCGCTGCTGCTACCGTAAGTGTGGTTAAGCTGATGTAAATGTTCATTTTCTCGTTCTGTAGTCGTAATTGGTTTTAATCCTGGTATCGTTAAACGCTTTCTTTTTGCACTAGGTTTGAGACCTGCGACCATTACTGAACGTAAAAACAATATTTGACATGCTTAATTATATTTACGGTAGCGGTAGCGGTAGTGGAAGTGTGATCTGAACCTCGCTATTTACGCCTCTCGCGTCTTCAAGGCGATGTCAACTCACCAAAAGATGTGAACTGTTGCTTAAGATTAAGATTAAGATAAAGCCCGACACACACTGAAACAAGTTTCCGATTTCCGAAACAAGTTTTCGAAACACATTTTCGAAAAACTTTCCGAAACTTGTTTCAAAAAAATAGAACAGTGTTCTAATCAGAAAAACTTGGTTTCTGAAACAAAGTTTCGGAAACCGTGTTTCGGAAACTACCGAAACACGGTTTCTGAAACAAAAGTTTCCAACTTTTGTTTCTGAAACCGTGTTTCGGTAACTTGTTTCGGACATTTTCTCTAGTGCGTGCCGGATTGCCGGGCTTAATAGTCAGTTAACTGTGACTTTTTTAAATTGTAAAATTTATGCTGCCGTTGAGAGTGTTTAATAAGTCACCATAACATTTTGTCGTGGGTTGTTAAAAAAGCTGCGATTGACTTTCATGCCAAGGACGAATCCAGAATTATTTTTTTTACGACGAGAACAATCATTTTAAGCGTCAAGTGTTATTCATTGCTAGTGGACGCAATAGACAGCACGACAAGTCAACAACTGTTGGAGAAACCTCGCTGTGGTCCAGTGTAGTAGACGACAGCTCTTTATTGTAACTATCGATAATTCCGTAGCGTATTTACAATCGTTATAAATTGAGTAATAAGAAATGTTCTTTCGACTATCAGGATTGCTGAAAGTTCACAATTAGTGTTAATTCGCTTCAGTCCTGGTCAATGCGCCACTCGATCGGCGCCATGGCTGGTATCAGGGAGGCCAGAAAAAACCTTCCACCGAGATGGCCAAATCTGGGCGGGACCAAGATAACCAGCTCACTGCCCGCTCAGCAAATAGTAAATCAAAACGTTGTGACTAGTTCAATGTTGAAGTTTGAGCTGTCTGCTGGCTGACCGAGATGCTTCATCTGGAAAACGACTTCTTTAAAACACTTGTTTCTGACACGCCCTCCTCCTGGGAATACTGCTACTTGACGTAATGAATATACTTTCCTACTATACTTCGTGCCGTAGGAAACTACGTATTCTTGCAGTATCTATCATATATATATATATTCATTATTAGTGTTTTCAGCTTGAGTTGGTAAAGTTTTTTCGTAGCTCTACAGGCTGTCGTAAGTTTAAACTTGGTATTTTTTATTTTAAAACGTCTTTGGTATATAACGAAACGCTTGTCGACTTTTGCCTCGAGAAACACCGAATTTTACGGTCCCTCAGGCTTCAATGTCACCCTCGGGCTAAAAACCCCTCGGGTGACATTGAAGCCTTGGGGTCCGTATAAAACTCGATGTTTCCCTCGGTGCCACAACTCAAGTGCAACTCTGTTCGGAGTCTCACTGACCCAATTTCTTGTTGTATGTAACTATCTAATACTTATAATGCACTGTGATTTTATTGTTCATAGTTATCTCTCTATATCTTTTGTATGTTTAGGGCCCACAGTAATTGGCTAACACTGTTGTGGTTCCCCTGCCATTGTTAAACCTACTGTTATTTCTATGTTTATTTCTATGTATGTTACATATGGCGAAGTTAATAAAATAAATAAATAAATAAATAAATACACAACCTTCCCAATGCCAAATAGTGTAATAAAAGTAGTGTGCTGCGTAGGCAGTGTTGAAACAACAATCGAAATATGGTATAGTAGGTTAATACTGCCGAAACAGAGAACGTAAGTGGTCTAACGTTTCGAGCGAAGGCCCTTCGAAGGCCCTTCTTCCCAATGCCAGTTGGACGCTCTAACCATTTTGAGATCCAGCGCCGGCTCAATGGTGAGAGCGTCTGGCTGGCGTTCGGAAGGTTGTGGGTTCGAGTCCCGTCTGGAGCTCAGCGTTTTTCTCTGAGTTTAACTTACGACAGCTTGTACAGCAAAAACATACGAAAAAACTTGATGTATATTCATTTATATATTTTTGAGCCATATTTGAGTCCATGATTCCAGTCCATGGTACGCTGGTAGATTAGTCTTCCTCGCAGCCGCTCTTACCCCGCTAGTCAGAGCCCCTTTCCGACCTACGCAAGCTTCGGGGGAAAGTGGGCTTTGCCAACAAACTCGATCTTCGCCCCAAGTTTGGGGCGAGTCAGTCAGGTTTTAAACTGGTCAAACAAGTTCTAGTTTACGAACTCGCGTAAGCAGGAAAATACGAAGTGACGCGTTAGAGCCTGAACCCAAAATAGTATCTTGGCAACCGTTCACGCATGCTCAAAAAGAAATATCAAGTTTGTTGGCAGAGCCCACTTTCCCCGCTCTTAGACGGCGTTCACGTAACGCCCGCGCACGGGCATTATAGTCAGAAAAACCGCGAAAAACCGGGCACGGTGCCCAAGCACGGTCACTACCTCGAGAGTAGGGACTTTAAGAAAACACTACGACTACGGCAACGTGTTTGAACAATAGAAGTTTATGTCAAATACAAAGATCTTTTGCGAGTGACGGTCCCAAGAGTAATCTTTACGCCGTCATGAACAACGTAGAAAAAGCATTTTTACGTTGTAAAGACAACGCGGAACCTGAGTCACTACAGAAGCTTTGGAAAAGCTTAGCCGTATTCTCGTGACCAACATAGACTGAACAAGTGTTTTTCTTCAAGAATTTAAGAACAAAACAGAGTCCGCGCGATTGTGACGTGTATACGGTAGCTAGGGGATGTGTCCATATCCCCTAGCTACCGTATCCTGCCCTGGCTAGGGGATGTATCCACATCCCCTAGCTGCCGTATAGGGGATGTATTTCTTGAAAGAAGAACAAAGTTTTCAAAGAACAGTAAAATATTCCCCACTTCCCCCACTTGGAAACTTCCGCCTTCTTTAATTTCTTTTACGTCACGCGATATTTAATTTGTACATTATAAAACCGCCACCTAACGCAGGCTAATAAACTTCCGCCTTCTTTAATTTCTTTTACGTCACGCGATATTTAATTTGTACATTATAAAACCGCCAGCTAACGCAGGCTAATGTTCAAATTGAGATATTGGATCACAGCACCAAGTTGATCATTGCGGAATAATAACAAAACCTTTCCGTGCTCTTGATTTGAACTGGAAGTTCTGTACTATAGTAAACATAAAAGCAAGAGGTAAGCTTATTAGGCAGGGCATAGACGCCAAGTGGTGATTAGGGTATGTCTTCCAGTTTGTACCTTTTATACGAGTGTTTTGCCTCTTATGAAAGGCGTATCCTGTGTAAGCTGCGTCCCTAACAGCTCTCGTGTAAAGGCCCTATTGTCATGCGCTGTACAGTTATAAATGCTATATTGTTTTTCTGCGTAAATATAGTGTTTTATTATGATTATTTTTGCTGTATTTGTTTTTGCTGTATAGCTGTCGTAAGCAGTTAAACTCAAAACAAGCTCCGGATGGGATTCGGACCCACAACCTTCCAAGTATTTAACCATAAATATTGTAAAGAGCATCAGGCTTCTATCTGAGTTCTAGGGTTCGAGAGCCCGACTTGTGGGTTCGAGATCTTATCCACACGTATCCGTTTTCAAACGCATCTTTTCCCTCCGTTTTTTAAAAAATCCGCGTCCACACGAGAACAGGAAAACGGCGTTTTCGATAACCGCTTCATCGTTTAATAGTGCCAACTGCCAACCATAAATGTATTTCGGACATAAAAGTTTGTGCCATCTCACCCATTTCTGGTGGTAATGACAGGCGCAACAAGAAAAGCGTCTCATTTTCAGAATTGGTACCATTCATCCTCACGGATTCAACGAACGTTTTTCTTTTGTTTAACACTTCTGAAGACGCTGTTTCTCTTTAGCAAGGGCGGACATAAACAGCGTTTTCACTTTTATTAATTTATCTATTTTTACTCTCGCTCATCCTTTTTACACCCCCTCCTTTTTTGCTCATCGACAGTAGGAATAGCAAAATGTCTTTCGCATCTCATTATTTAGTTGCTGTTGTCATTTTGCTTTGGTTGGCTAATTTTTTCGCATCTCATTATTAATTTGTTATTGTTATTTTTATCTGATCGGCTTATTATTGGTAACATGATTATCCTTCTTATATAAGCTCGTTCTTTACGTTTCTTTCTGACCACAGCTGACGAAGGGCCTTCGCTCGAAACGTTAGACTCCTTCGTTCTCAGTTTCGGCAGTATATCTAACCTTACTATATTTCGATTGTAAAAATAAATATTGCGTTTTCAAAAGAATCCGGTACGTGCATGGACGGCACTGGCCCTCAATCGAAAACATGATAGCATCAGCTTGCGCCCGCCATACCATAACAATGCACTTTCAGGGTCAGTACTTCGATGGGTGTTTATACGGAGGTGGGCCAGCCGGCTTGCTTGATGTGCTGATTGCGTAATTTATCAGTTCTGGTAAGACACGAAGTCTCAATCATTGTTTTTAATATGAACGGTACATGAACAAGCAAATTGTTAATGTGTCGAAAAAAGCTGATAAAAACAAATTTTGTCACGTGTACGGAGGTTTTAGTGCCAGCCCGGTCAACCGTATTTATATGGGGAAAAAACAGCCCGGGTAACGATAGCCGAAATCTCGCTTTGTGAGACTGAGATAGGCGGGCTGGCTCGGCTGTCATATTAGTCATATAACAATAAATAAAGTTGCTTTACTTTATCCAGTATAAATAAGATCCGAATGCAATTAAATGGAAATACAGTAAAAGCCCGCATATAAGAACCTTTTGCATTTAAACTCTGATTATATTTATGGTATATGACAACTAGACTGTGCAGAATCTCTTGTTATTTCAATATAAAAATTCCATATACTGCACACAAATAATTCAGTCTTTATACTGATTACTCGTTTATATAGTTTCTGGGACTACACTCAGTTTAGACTAGTAATCCGAGGGTTTGCCAAAACTGCCAATCCGGATCCGATCCGAAGCCAAAAAATTCGTAGTTCGATCCGATCCGATCCGAAAACAGCTGCTCAAATCCGATCCGATCCGAAAACAGCTGCTCAAATCCGATCCGATCCGAAAACAGCTGCTCAAATCCGATCCGATCCGATCCGAAAAAATTAAAACACCGGATATATGTTGCAATAGTTGCGCGAACTTTCCAAAAAGAAAACCAATGAACAAATAAATTTAAGAAAACTACTATACAATAATAATCTTATGTAATAATAACCTTCATATGTTGTGCAACGTGCGTACAACTAGTGAATTTGTTAATTTTGTGACAAAAACAATGACAAAAGTGAATCTGATGCGGGTAAAAAACTGCAAAATCCGATCCGAGAAAAAAAGAACAAAATCCGATCCGATCCAAACGATAAAAGTTTAGTCCGAATCCGATCGGATCGGATTCGGACACCTCTAGTTTAGACTCTTATCAACAACAGTAACAGTTATCAACCAGTGTAGAATACATGTACTGTAGTTCCAGGGTTGACTGACAAGTGTTTTTCTCTTAAAGAAATAACTTATTTAAGAACCTAAATATAGTTTAAATTCTCAGTAGAATATCAAATATATAAGAATCCTTGTATGCTAACTTGGAAAAACCTATTATGTGGGTTTTTAGTGTACTTTCCCACCTCTGCGCTTCTGTAACGTCAGAAAAATCTAGCGATAAAAGTCGCTTATTCTTGATCTATATATTTGGTTGTTGGTATCGATTTGGGAGAAACATTCGTTAAATTATAATTAAACTTCATGAAAGCTGAATTATACTTTTTATTCGTATTTTTCGACAAAAATTTTTTTGTACGTTTATTAGCGATTACAGAAATACACCGAACAAACTATAACAGAAGCGAAAGTGGGAAGGTATTTCCATTTTGACTGTAAAAGCGTTTTTCAAACACCAAAGCTTCAGACAATACAATTTAATTGTCAGTTGTTTGCTGTACAAGCTGTGTTAGTTAGTAATACTCAGAAAAAACTCTGAGCTCTAAGCGGGACTCGAACCCACAACCTGAATGCTAGCCAGACGCTCTAACCATTGAGCCACTAGAACTCAGATAGCGGAGCAAGGTTAATTAAGGTACTTATACCTTAGACTGTGCCCAGTCCTCCAGGAATGAGTCTTAACCGCTCGTAGACCAACAAGTACTTGTAACCGAGCGGTTAAGACTCGTTCCTGGAGGACTGGGCACAGTTTAAGGTATAAGTACCTTAATTAACCTTGCTCCGCTATCTGAGTTCTAGTGGCTCAATGGTTAGAGCGTCTGTCTAGCATTCAGAAGGTTGTGGGTTCGAGTCCCGCTTAGAGCTCAGAGTTTTTCTGAGTATTACTAACACAGCTTGTACAGCAAACAACTGACAATTATTACTAACATCAAGCTGTAATTTCTGAAACTAACAATACAATTTATTTCTCTTTTTTTATTCTTTAAAGTTTGGTTTCCTTGCTATAATGGATTTCCTTTATATTCTGATCATCGTCAGCCTCTTGTCCCAGTGCTCTATTTCCTCCACTGATTCTCATGTTGAACGCAGATGGTGGTGGTATTCATATAAAAAAACTGCCCAACGACGCGTTGGTGGCCCACGAGCTGAGTGTAGAAGCGTGGGTGGGGGATGGACATACTATGGTGGATGGTATCTTGATGGTGGAGATTGGGGATGTTGTGGAAACTATAGAGGCAATTGCTGTGTGTATGCTAGCAACGCATGTTATCTTCATGATAAAATGTGTAAGTGCTGTCAGCATGGAAAACTGATTTGTGGTCCAGCATGCAAAAAAAGTCGTGGTTGTAAATAATTGACTTGACGCTTGACTATATTCATATGATAATTTGTGTCCTATCCTGGATTTTCACTATTTTCTTTTCTGCACATGCACTTCCGACTGTACACTATTAAAAACGTTTAAGCTTTCCTTGAATTTCTTCATTGAGCAGAGATCATTCCAGATTATTTCAACAGATCTGTGAGAATATGGAACATTCTTATTAATGATTTTGATAATCTTAATACTAATATTTATACTTTTAAAACTATTTTACGTAACTATTATTAATTATTTTGCTAGTAACCAAGGAAATGGATAAGACATGGTGTATAGTGTGACTCTGGTTTAAGGTGTAAACCTGTCAAGTTTTCTGTCATAAACTGAGGTTACCACAACTTTTGTGGATATCCTTAGAAAAACACACAAAAGTCTAAAGAATGCGCAATAGCAAAACGCAAACACAATTCTCATACAATAAATAATAATTGAGTTTCAAAAACAGATATCAAATAAAACGACCGGACACACATGGTGACCAGTGAGGTAGACGCTGTCCATCTATTCCTGTGTTTATTTGTGTTCGTAAATACTCTCTTGTGTTTGGCTTATCTTGAAGTATGTTTCCAATAGCCCTTAAGAGTTAAAGAGATAGGTTTTAACACTTTGAGGCCTGGACCTCTCCCTGTGCTGAATAAAATCGTCTGGCGTTAGCCAGAATAAAATACTAAGACTCGTCTTCAGGCTTCAAAGTGTTAAGTCTATTCTTCTCCAAACATTTCGTATTGCTTCACCACCCCCAACGGGGCCACCGATCACTTGAGTGAAAACAATGCATAAGTCGCGTGTTATTGTATGACTTCCAATAATTCGGCGAGGAAGAATGTTTACTTGGCGAAAAAAATGTTTTTAAACCACAAGTCATCATTCTTGTTGGTGCAGTTGAATTAGAGCTGAGATAAAGGTGTTTGTAAATCTCTTTCTTGCCATAATGTCATTCCAGTACAAGAACAAATCTTCTTTGTATTTTGAAAAAGACCAGCAGATCTTGCAATAATGCCACAACCAATTCTAAAAAGTCAATTGAGCAATAATGAATATTTCATTACTCAAAATTTTTCGTTTTTAACGTAATACATCTCAAACTCATTAATAATTCATGAGATAATCAGCCAATTACAATAGTTCATTCAATCACCTGATTGAAGTTGGATACTGCAGTAAAGCCCAAGATATTAGATGAAAACCAGTGTTCATCTAATTCTTAAGATCTTAATTATCTATGCAAAATAAACAAGTTGCTGTATGAATAAATTTTACACACACTCAAGAATAAAATCTCTTGAGGGTTTATTTTAATTGTATTTTGTAATTGAAATCGCTCGATTGAGATGCCATATCAACAACTCGTTTATCGTGTTTCATCAGGGGAATCCAAACACCCGAAAACAATAAAACCACTCGGCCTTCGGCCTCGTGCTTTCATCATGTTTTCTCGTGTTTGGATCCCCTGATGAAACACTAAAACTCGTTGTTGATATATTATTTCCAACACGAGTCCGTGTTTTTCCTCCGATTTCTGGTACTTGATAATTGTCCAAAGTTTCATTTTGAAATTCAACAAAACAAAGTTGTATTTTGCGTGCGAAGTTTGTATTTTGAGGCGAACTTACGACGTCATAGACTCGATAAAAACAAAAGATCATTGTTGTTGTCAACAAAAGGGTCATTGTTGTTATTGAGTCTGAGACGTCATAAGCTTCCTTTACTCAATCTTCTCAAGTTCGGCCACTTTAATGGCGGCGCTGCAAAATACATCACCTTTTCTTCAACGAATTTTGAAATGAAACTTTGCACACGATTACTAACTACCATAACATCTTTAGGATTATGCAACAATATTGCCAACACTATTTTCATCAGAGAACATCTTTAACCAGCTCGGCTGTACTAAGACATCAATGAGTTTGAGATGTACAATATCATACACGAGGAGGAGTGTTTCATCAGGATATCCAAAACCGTTTGTTGAAAGAACGACAACGAACACCGAGACGTTTGTTGAAAACGGAGGCAAAGCCGAAATTTTTAAATAAACTTTGAGGTGTTTGGATATCCTGATGAAACACTCCTCCGAGTGTTTGATATAACATCTCAAACAAATCAGTTTTTTAAGAGAAAATCAAGATGAAAGTTTGCTTAATTTATGTAATTTCTTCCTCCGATATCCAAACCACAGACACGGTATTGATTTCCTTTGTTTTCCTCATGAATTATTAATGACTTTGAGAAAGTTCAATCATACCTTCGTCCAGAATTGCCATCAATTTCTGAAAGAGCTTCATTTCCTTTTCCAAGATCATCTTTATCTTCAGTCACTACAATGGAACGACCAATGACGTCCCAAACCTGAAAACATTTTACGATAATTTATTGAGAGAATTTCTATAAATGACAGTCTCAGAGGGACACAGCTTTAAAAGGGCACTTTCTTTGGAGGGGGGGGGGGGGGGGGGGTAAAGAGCTTCAAGGCACATGTTTTATCATAACAAGACGCCTGCTGCTTAGGCGTTCACTCGGGCTACGATAGCAATGCAGCTTGGTATACCCTATGCACGTAACAGGATAAAGGAATAACCGGGCTTAACTTTTTGGTTGAGAGGCAGCGATATATATATTAGCCCCGGGTATTAACTTGACTTATATCACGATTGAGTCGGTTTTCTTTGATGTACCGCGGGATATATACAGGTTATATCCCATGAATAAATAATTAGATAAAACTTGTGGATATAACTCGAAAAATCCTGATCGAAACTCTTCGAAATTGACGAAACCTTGTTCGAAAACCTCCTCAATCGTGATATAAGTCGGTTATTCGGTCCCGAGGGTCAAAATATGACTTATATCCCAAGTTCGAGGTATATAACCTATACTTAGTTTATTCATGCATAAATTATCTTTGATGTGGGGTCATGGTTAATATATAGGGTTATTGACCTTGCATATTAAATGACCTACTAGAATACTAATTTTTTTGGTAAATAACGCCAAATATTGTCTGTATCATGAATAAACTAAATCAGTTAATTACCTCGAAGTCGCTACCTAAGCTAAAGTTAGTTACCTCCTTCTCATTAACTCTTATTTGCGTGGTTGGGAGTAATTATTGCGGTGCATCAAAGAAAACCGAGGTGATCATGAACTAACGGTGATTACTTTTTTCGCCCCGAATTAGGGTCTGTTTATATGATCCCGGTGTACCTGGACGGGATGGCAGCCGGGATGATTTTGATGTATTGAAATAAGTCAACACGTAAAACAGAAAAACCACGCGATGCCTGAAGAAACTCAGATTTTGTTGATCTGATCCTAAAGTTAAAAGTGAATGATTGTGGCAATTGAAAATGGCTTTTGTTGAACTTATTTAGTAATCTAGGCCTTGAAAAATGTAGGCGAAAGCTTTCCGATGCACATAATCAAAGACCGTGACTTATTTCAATACATCAAAATCATCCCGGCTGCCATCCCGTCCCGGTACACCGGGATCATATAAACAGGCCCTTAGAGCTGTGTCATAGTTACCTTGATGTGTTGATTTTCCAGACGAAATTGAGCACGATGCTTATGATCTGCTTCAATATTTCCCAAATCACCAAAATGCTGTAGTAAGAATGATGTCAAGTCATATTTTATTTTTTATTTTAAGTATCCGAATAAAAGTAGAGTAAGATGAGAAAGAAAATATGATCCAAATGGGAGTTAGACGCAGGTATTAAATATAAAACTAAACTAATCTTGTTTACATGGGATAACTCTCTCAGTTATATCTAAACTGTTATCCCTAGAGGTCCAGTAAGGACCATCCTTCATTGATCCAGTGTTACTACAGGAGGACACCAGAGTAAACTAAACTAGCTTTATTTATACCGGATAACTCATCAGTTATATCTAAACTGTTATCCCTAGAGGTCCAGTAAGGACCATCCTTCATTGGTTCAATGTTACTACAGGAGGAAACCAGAGTAAACTAAACTAACTTTATTTATACCGGATAACTCATCAGTTATATCTAAACTGTTATCCCTAGAGGTCCAGTAAGGACCATCCTTCATTGATCCAGTGTTACTACAGGAGGAAACCAGAGTAAACTAAACTAACTTTATTTGTACCGGATAACTCTATCAGTTATATCTACACTGTTATCCCTAGAGGTCCAGTAAGGACCATCCCTCATCGATCCAGTGTTACTACAGGAGGAAACCAGAGTAAACTAAACTAACTTTATTTATCCTGGATAACTCTATCAGTTATATCTACACTGTTATCCCTAGAGGTCCAGTAAGGACCATCCTTCGTCGATCCAGTGTTACTACAGGAGGAAACCAGAGTAAACTAAACTAACTTTATTTATCCTGGATAACTCTATCAGTTATATCTACACTGTTATCCCTAGAGGTCCAGTAAGGACCATCCTTCGTCGATCCAGTGTTACTACAGGAGGAAACCAGAGTAAACTAAACTAACTTTATTTATCCTGGATAACTCTATCAGTTATATTTAAACTATTCTTCCTAGAGGTCCAGTAAGGGCCATCCCTCATTGATCCATGCAGTGTTACTACAGGAGAAAACCCGGCAGAATACCCGGAGGAAACCTGCGGTGTTTGGTAGAGTCAAACTGGAAGCACTCTTCTCACATGCGGCCAAGGTGAAATTTTTTTAATCAGATAACTGAACTGAGCAGGAATCGAACCCAGGTCGCAGGCACATGCCCTAACCACTGTGCGACCAACACCCCTCAAGATATTAAGAAGGATCATAGATGGATGGCGGATTATAATAAGATCTGTCCAAACTCCAAGCTGTGAGGGCTCAGACATTGGGGTCGTTTCCAGGTTGGGAATTGGGATTGACTAAGCTTAAAGGAGATTGGCAATAAAAAATAAGTTTGTCTCATTTGAAAGAACTCGTCAAATGGTATAAGAAGACCTTTTACAATTTTTCCGTATCTGTTTTGGTTATATTTCAACCAAAGACAGCATGCTGTCTGCCATCTTGTTGTAATATTGGGTCTAATTAACTAGGAAATGGGTGACGTCATAACCAGGGTAAACCTGATGAAACTACTCCGTGGGTGACCAGATTTCCACGGAAGGATTTTTAAATGTTGTGGGTCAATTTAAAACGGAAATAGGGCAACAAAAAATCGAGTTTCTAGCTCATAATGTCATCAGGTTGGCAAGATAAAAATTTCACTTTACCCTGGTTATGTCGTCACATGCATAATTTTGCATATCGAAAATAATTCCAAGATGGCGGACAGCACGCTGCCTTTAGTCAAAATATTTCCAAAACCAAAACAGATATGGAAAAATTGTAAAAGGTCTTCTTATACCATTTGACAAGTTCTTTCAAATGAGACAAACTTATTTTTTATTGCCAATGTCCTTTAAATTTTAAACATTGAGATATCTCTTCGTCCAAAAAAATCAGGATTATTCTGGATTTTATTAACATATAACGCGTAACAATGTACAGAGGAATGTCAATTTGCTCTCACCTTTTCTTCATCATTTGGTCCTCCATGTCTACAGTTGTTGGGATTATAATGATCTCTTAAGCTGAGAAAAATGTAATCAATCTTGTTTTACCAAAATACAAAGAAAAATTTAACCTTATTAGAGTTTGCAGCAAGCATCGCAGTTCTCTATTGTGCTGTGTGATGTTTTACGTTACGTTGTAATACGTCGCATTACGTTATCATACGTCACCTAACATACGTCACATTACGTCACGTCATCATACCCCACGTTGCACATTGTGTTACGTCAATTTAACTTACGTCACGTTACATCATCATACGTTACATTATTCTACGTCACGTTATGTCACCTTACTATACCACAAGATACATCGTACGTTATGTCACGTCATCATACCCCACGTTACGCATTATGTGTTACATCATCATACTTTATGTCATACGTTAGATTATCCTAAGTCACGTTACGTCATCATACACCACGTTACGTCATACATTACGTCATCATACGTCACCTTACTATACGTCACGTTACGTCATCGCACGTCACGTCACGTCATCATACCCCCCGCACGATCGGAAATTGCGGTTGTCGACGGGGACCTAATCCAGGCTGACCTGTTTTAGCTGCACATGTGTAGAACGAATATCTTGCGTCATCAATACACGGCCGACAGGAGCGAGGACACTCCGAGCTCAAAGTCAAACATCTCCGCTCAAAATCGTCGCTCGACCATAATTCTTCCACGAGCGCATAGCACGAAGGCTGGGCTTGCCATAGAATACGGTTTGTTGACAACTCGTGGAATTTTCGCGATGTACGAACCCAAATAGCTTTCTCAAATTCATCAGTTTCAAATGTCCTCAGAACTCACTTGAGCCAGCACGCACCTAGACTGCGAACTGCCCCATGAAAGTGGCCGATTTTCTATGCGATTTCCGATCGTGTTACGCATTATGTGTTATCCTACGTCACGTTACGTCATCATACGTCACCTTACTATACATCACGTTCATCACAACGTTACGTCACGTCATCATACCCCACGTTAAACATGTGTTATATCATAATACTTTATGTCATACGTTACATCATCCTACGTCACGTTATACGTCACGTATGTCATAGGTCCATATAACCAGTGTACTGTCGGTATAAATATGAACGTACCTTTCACAGCCATTAGAAATGTCTCCTAGTTCATGAATGTGTAAACCATGTAAGCCTGGCTCTAAACCATCTAGAGTGCCATCTATTACACATGTATTCTTATCAGCCTGGAAATATATAAAACAATCTCAATCATACAGATAGATAGATAGATAGATAGATAGATAGATAGATAGATAGATAGATAGATAGATAGATAGATAGATAGATAGATAGATAGATAGATAGATAGATAGATAGATAGATAGATAGATAGATAGATAGATAGATAGATAGATAGATAGATAGATAGATAGATAGATAGATAGATAGATAGATAGATAGATAGATAGATAGATAGATAGATAGATAGATAGATAGATAGATAGATGGGTTTATTGAGACCTTAATAACAGCATACACTGAATTGCTAAGGTTTACATAAAGTGTTAGAATAACATAAAAAAAGAATATTATAAAATACAACTATAATAAAAAAAACAAAAACTAAGATAATAATAATTACAATTTCCTTACTATTGTTCAAATCTAAAATTTTATGCGTATGACTCTCATAACGAATTGTAATGTCGCACACTAGCATTGATGAAAGTGTCTAGGAACCTGAACTAGTAATAATAATAATAATAATAATAATAATAATAATAATAATAATAATAATATTTTCAATTTCGTATAGGGCACTCTCCAAAAATGCCCAAATGCGCTTTACAAATATACGTATAGATACAATTATATACAACTTAAAAACCTAGTAACTAATAATATAAAAATGTTAATAAATTAATAATACGCAAGTCTAAAAAGATGCGTCTTGAGTTTTTGTTTAAAAATATCTACAGTAGGACTACGCCTAATTTCAATTGGCAGATTGTTCCATAGAGCTGGTGCACAAACCGAAAATGCTCTAAAACCATACGACTTAAGGCGATATGATGGCTAGTCCTTTTGCACACTTATTTCTTCCCTCTTTATTCAAGCTATACTTATAATAAAAGGATAAATGACTGGGGGCTAATCATCCTTACTTGCAGTTAGTAGCTGAATTGACCGTACCGAGAAAGATAGCGACTTGTACATTTAACCACAATCCTTTGCGTGCAGTAAATATTGTTTCTTGCAGAACTATTAGAAGATATGGTTTTAAAACGATCAACTTTGGTAGGAATAAAGATGATAAACAATGATAAACAATGTTTAGTTGTTATTTGAGCTGATTTGAGGTCGTAAAGCATTGTGGTTAAATGTACCGCCGCCATCTTTTTCGGTACGGTCAATTACATGGACGCAGATCAACGTGGCCGTGTCAACGCATATCAAAGGCGCTCCAGGCAGCCGCCATACGACACAGTTCAGACCACGGATCACAGCTATGGTGTAGGTGTTGATTTTAAGGAGGGAGGAAAACCGGAGAACCCGGTTAAAAACCCTCAAAGCACAGGAGAGTTCAACTCTACTCACATGAGTCCCAAGCTCGACAACGGATTCGTTCCCAAGCGGTCACCCATATAATCGTATACACTTCATATAATCGTATTTGTGACAATCATCTAATATATTTGACAATTATTTTGCAATAAATGGTCTAATCTCTTCCTCCTCCTCCTCTCTGTTCAATGTTGAATCAATAGAAAATATGGGAGCCAGTACTAGCAGGGGCGTAGCCAGGATTTTCAAGGGGGGGGGGGGAGCCGAAATCAGAATAAATTTTTAGGGGGGTCCGGGGGCATGCTCCCCCGGGAAATTTTGAAATCGAGAGTCGCTGAAATGCCATTTCCTGGCTTTTGGAGGAAGATTTTACAGACTCTAAAGGTTAAAAAACATCATATAAAATGCTCAAAACATGCAAACGTCACATAGATACTCAAAATGCATACACTCAGTAGATTGAATACATTGTTTACAGTTTATTTCCTGACATAATTCATATTGCATCAGTTTTGTAGTTACATGTCTGTTGTTTTATATCTAAAGGGGGGGGGGAGCCGCGGCTCCCACAGCTCCCCCCCTGGCTACGCCACTGAGTACTAGTAAATGTTCACTTGACAAGAGAGCCGAAATAGTAACCAACATTGAAGGGGGCAAGGGGATCAAGGCTTGAAATTTGCGGTATCCCGATATCCATGGTATAGTATCCCAACGGGATACAATAAAAATTTCGATAGCGCACAGCCACAGAATCTGAAGTAACGTCTTATAATGTAGTGTAATGCCTTAAAATGTAGCGTAACGTCTTATAATGTAGCGTAACGTCTTATAATGTAGCGTAACGTCTTAGAATGTAGTGTAGTGTAATGTCTTATAATGTAGCGTAACGTCTTAGAATGTAGCGTAACGTCTTAGAATGTAGCGTAACGTCTTATAATGTAGCGTAACGTCTTATAATGTAGCGTAATGTCTTAGAATGTAGCGTAACGTCTTAGAATGTAGCGTAACGTCTTAGAATGTAGCGTAACACCTTATAATGTAGTGTAACGTCTTAGAATGTAGCGTAACGTCTTAGAATGTAGCGTGATGTCTTAGAATGTAGCGTAACGTCTTATAACGTAGCGTAACGTCTTAGAATGTAGCGTAACGTCTTAGGATATAGCGCAACGTCTTATAATGTAACGTAACGTCTTATAATGTAGCGTAACGTCTTATAATGTAGCGTAACGTCTTATAATGTAGTGTAATGTCTTAGAATGTAGCGTAACGTCTTATAATGTAGCGTAACGTCTTATAATGTAGCGTAACGTCTTACAATGTAGCGTAACGTCTTACAATGTAACGTAACGTCTTATAATGTAGCGTAACGTCTTAGAATGTAGCGTAACGTCTTACAATGTAGCGTAACATCTTACAATGTAGCGTAACGTCTTACAATGTAGCGTAACGTCTTACAATGTAGCGTAATGTCTTACAATGTAGCGTAATGTCTTATAACGTAGCGTAACGTCTTACAATGTAGCGTAACGTCTTACAATGTAGCGTAATGTCTTACAATGTAGTATAATGTCTTAGAATGTAGCGTAACGTCATATCACCCGAAATGTTATGTATCCATGACATCATTGGTGACATCATAATGTTATAGTTAATTTTAGAAATTGCAAGTTGAGATGTTTAGTATTCAAAAGTGGGACACTAGATTTCAAGGAGGAATAGCAGATTCAGAAACCAGTCGTATATCCCACTTGGATACTAGTGAAAATTTCAAATGTCAAGCCCTGGCAAAAAATGTTGCCTTGTCAGTGATTGTAGGTATATTATATGTTTAATGTCTTAATACTTACTTGCACAAATCGAATAACACCTTGAAGATTTCTTTCTCCAGACATGATAGAAACTGCAGCTCCTAGGTGATTGGGACTGCCAACTAAAATGAAATATTATAAACCAAACATTATACAGTAAAGACCTACTATATGAATGAGTTTTCTGAATGACTATATTAAGTAACCAATCACATTGTCGATTATCAATTTGTTCCCATGTTCCTTACCAGGGGCCGTGGAGCGTCTTTAAAGGGGGGGGGGGGGGTAAACAGGAGCAGATCTCGTAGGCGCGAGGCTTTCTAGGGGGGGTCCGGGGGTATCCACCCTCGAAAAATTTTGAAATATAGAATCCCGCAATGGCATTTCCTGCATTCTGAGCGGTGATTTTCAGTCAGTCCAGCGTCCAGCGCTTGTCGATAGCTACTTCATGTTAGGTACTGTATACACAATGGTTTTCAATTTGGTTAGGTTTGGGTGCGTTTTACTTTAGGAATGGATGCTTTGGACTATATACAAGAAACAACTGCGAATTACCACATTTCAGAATCAACAGTTTATACATGCAAACCATTAACTAACATGCAGTGGACATGACAGTTTCAACTTTTCAAAGCTTTTATTGTTTTTTTGCCCCATCCCCCCCCCTCCCCCCCCCCCCCTCCATGTCCCCTGCTTACTGATTAGGGTTAGGGTAACCGAAGGTGTTGGGGGTTAGGTTATCTAAACCAATCAGAAGCCTTCTTAGTAGGTGATGACCCCCATTATAATTATGATAAGCTTGTGTTTGAACGTTCAAGACAGTATACTTGAACTTTCAAACACAAGCTCTTCCTGAGCCAGCCAAAAATGGCCATTTTATTGTAAATATTACCAGGGTTAAGTCACGTTGGCCTGAAAAACAGAGAAAAATCTTCTCGACGTTTCGAGCGAAGGCCCTTCGTCAGGAGAAATTAGTAAACAACTCACATGTGGTCACGCGTATTTATAGCAGAGCTACAATGGGAATCACGTGAACACATTTAAGCCAATAAAAACAAAGTAAACAAATAAATTAATATGTAATTTTAGCCTGTGTGCAGGTGCTGACCCAATTTGTGGGTCAGCTACCTGCAAATAGGCAAAGAAACAGGTTATAAATTACTATTTAAATCATCAGAAAAAGGTTAAGGAAAAGGTGTGGAATATGGTGGTGGAGTGAGCTAAATGAAAGAGAATCGTTCATTGAGGCCGTGAGGGTGAATGGTACCAAGTTTGTAAATGAGACGCATTTCTTGTTTACGACGAGTATCGTTACAACCTGTAATGGGCTGAATGACACAGATTTTCATGTTGGAAAAGGAGTGGTTGGCACTGTTGAAGTGCCTGGCAACAGCTTTGTTTTGCACATTGTTTTTGACATCACGAAGGTGTTCAACAAACCTGTCACCTAAACGTCTTCCAGTTTCTCCGATGTAAAGCATGGGACATTTACTGCAAGAGATACAGTAAATGAGGTTGGAGGAGGTGCAAGTGAAACTGTGGGTTATGTTTAACCTACATTTTGGAGCCGAAATTGAAATTGAGGAGTCTAAATATTTACAGGTGCCAACATGTGATACCAAGGCTTGCTGCAGTGAGCTGTGAACAACGTTTTCCCGGATGTTTTTGCTATGCCGAAAAGATACTAGGGGTTTCTCAGAGAAAATGGAAGATGTTTCTGGGTCATTTTTAATGAGGTCGAAATTGCGGCTAATGATGTCCCTTACTTTGAAATTGAAGGGATGAAAAGTGAGAACTAGAGGTACTTTTTCATTAGAAATGGTAGCCAAAGGTTCGCTTAAGGTGTCTGAACGGGAAATGTTGGAGACCTTGTGTAAGGCAGTGTCTAAGAGGTGGGAAGGATAACCGCGATTAACAAAAAAGTTTCTCATTTCCAAACATTTGGCATTGAAATCGTCATCTTCACTGCAGAGGCGGCGAAGACGAAGAAATTGAGAGAATGGAAGTTTTGGTGTGTTTAGGATGATGAGAGGAGAAGAGGAGGTAGCTATGAGAGTCAGTGGTCTTGTAAAAGACAGAAGTGCTCAGCTTATTACTTTTATTATTATCATAATATTTTGACAGGGGGCCTAACTCGCAATGCCATTTTCAGTAGGGCCCTGATAAAACTATTATACAAATAATATATTGTCAATAAAAGTTAATAAAAGTCAATTAAAAAGCTAAAAAGTTAGAACGAAATATACTATAATAGAATACACAAATAAAACATTCCAATAAGCATTAACCTATAAAAAGTCTAAAAATTAGTTGCTAAAAGGTTTTTAAAACGTGTTAGTGTTTCAGCCTGTTTGATGTATTCTGGCACACTATTCCAGTCCTTTACTGCATGCACAACGAATCTTTGTTGCCCCCAGTTTGTCTTTGCTTTAAGCACACGGATTTTCTCAGAACCTCGGGTGTTATAACCGTGATCAGCATTCTTTCGAAAGTCATGGTTGAAATTAACCAAACCATTTTGACATTTGTATATCGCCACGCGACGATGAAAACAGCGGCGAGAGACTAAAGGTTTCCATGTCAGCTGATCAATAGCCTGAGTTGCTGATGCATACTTTGGTAAATCTAATATGATACGAGCTGCATTGTTTTGAAGTACTTGAAGTTGATTCATCAAAAGAGCATTATTTTTATCACCCCATACAACGTCCGCGTAATCAAACAGAGGTAGAATCAGACTGTTATATAAAGTTATTCTTGCATCACGAGGAAGTAGATGTTTGACTCGTCGCAGAGCTCCTAATCGTTGACAAACTTTCACATTTAACTGGTCAATATGGTCCAACCAAGTCATGTTCTTGTGCATAATAACACCCAGATATTTAAACGAATCTTCATCATCAACTTGACATCCGTTTATTTGCAGGGAAATTTTATTTATCTTTGCCAGTTTTTGATTACTCCCAAATATAACAAATTTGCATTTAGTTTCATTCAATGTTAGAAGGTTTTCATTGAGCCACCGGCTTAAGCTTGCTAGATCGGAATTTAGTTTATCTTCAACTACTGATACATCAGAAGAAGATATCTAATATCTAAGAACGACACACTAGTCTCACTGATCTCCCATGTGAACAGGGGTGGCGCTAGAGGGGGGGCAGGGGGGGGGGCTACAGCCCCCCTGTCGGGGAACCTTAGCCCCTCCGTCGGGGAAAATTATTACATTTGTCGGGGAACAAAGTCGAAGGAAAAAATGGCTTAAATTAAAAATGAAACTGGTAAAAGATCTTGTTTTTCTTAATGCACAATAATAAACGCATCGTATAACAACATATCTAATTTGAAAGTGAGAATATAGGAAATCTAGAAACCAATGCCGTAGTCATTTCGCGCAAAACTTACTAAAAAGCTAAGAAACAGTTAAATATTAATAAGTTTGTAATCGGATATTCGAATTACACTGTCAACTACAATGTGTTATTCAGTTGAGTAGGCCAATATTTCATTCTCAATGACTCACTTCTCATGGCGAAAGCTGTTCGTGGTGTCTCTAATAATTATCTGCCCAAATTATAAATCGCTATACAAAACTTTAATTCATTATTAAGTATAATAACTATACTTGTTGTTGAATTGGCTAAAAAATAGATTTATCTCCATATCAACCTAAAAATAAATGCTATGCTACCTGTGTTGTTGCAATTATTCCCCTCTCAATACCTCTTGGCACTTTAGGCCATATTCCAGGGGGGTGTAGCTGAAGACCTTCAACATTAGCCCCCTTGTCGGGGACCTTAGTCCCTGCGTCAGGGAATTCCTGGCGCCACCCCTGCATGTGAACTGGAATGCTGGGTGGAAGTCATTAACATAGTTAATGAAGCAAACCAGGTCAGTGCGCGAACATGATGCAGTGCCTAAGCAATCATCAATGAACCGACCATAGTAGTCAGGTAGGAAACCAGTGTATTGTTCAAAGATTTGTTTTTCCACATAACCAACAAATAAGTTGGCATAGTTAGGGCCCATTTTGGTACCCATGGCTACACCACTAACTTGTTGGTAATGCTCACCATCAAATGAAAAGTTGTTGAGGGTGAGCACTAACTCGGCCAGGGGTAACAAAGTAGTGGTCGATGGCTCTGTCTAACACCAGATGATTGTACTTAATTTTGTCAAACTTTATAGGAGAATCCTCAGACATCCTAGGTAGCAATGGGTTAACAAATTATACTGATTAACACTTGTCTAAAATGCCAGATGATCATGATTTTACTGTTACCAAACAGTTATACTGTAGTTGTGACTGGGTAAGCACCCATCTTCAAGCAAGCACCCACCCCCCCTGTTTGAGGAAAAAGTAATCTTTGGACTTTTATACCATATAAATGTGTTTTTAAATTCATATTTTAATATAGTTTTGTTTGTTTCCATATATTAAGAGTACTAAATTGGTTTTATAGTAAGGTTATAGATATACTGCCGAAACAGAGAACGTAGGAGTCTAACGTTTCGAGCGAAGGCCCTTTAATTGTCAGAGAGGGCTCGCTCAAAACGTTAGACTCCTACGTTCTCTGTTTCGGCAGTACTGTATATCTATATTTCAATTGTTGTTTCTACACTGCCTACGCAGCACGCTACTTTTATTACACTAAATTGGTTTTGTTTGTTTTTGCATATATTCAGAGTGTTGTAAACTTGGTTTTTCATGTAAGGCACATTTTGCTTGTGTAAGTCAGCCCACTGCTCTTGTAAGCACCCACTGCTTGTGTAATCGCTCACCCCCTTCTTTTGACGAAAATTAAAACGTTGTGGGGGTGGGCACTTACCTGGTCAACTACAGTACTCGACTAAGGAATAACCCTGAGACAGCCTGGTGTAACATACTGAGAATTTAGGAGGATCTTCCATCCAGATAATATCTAGCAATTCTTACCAGAAAGTTAATCCAAAGATATATAAACTTGTAAGAAGAATCTTAAAAGAAATAGATTCACCAACCTGGTGCGGTACCATGACCTCTTAAAATGGCTTTCCTTCCTGTGTCCTCCAACAGTTGATGAATCGTACCAGAAGCTAGAGTTGTTTCAACTGTCACTTGTTCATCTTTTAAGTTAATGGTATAAGACTTCACTCCTACAATAACCAGTAATATCAAGTCATACTAATTTTACGGTACAAGCCATTAGTGCACTGCCTCTGATCACTGAAGTTAAAGTGCAAATGAAACGAAAATTAAGTCAGTCTTATTCGAAAGAACACTTAAAATGATAGAGTAACGTATTTTTCAGTTTTTCATTTCCTTGTTTCGTTCTTGAGATATTTCAGTTTGTTTGATATGCAAATTAAACATTATTGAAGTCATGATGTGCATAATGAGTTATCGAAAAAAGTTATATAGCTTTGCTATTATCAGTTAAACCAAATTAACTCAAAGGAAGCATGTGGGTAACTGTTTCGTCCAGAACACTAAACATGTAGATTTTCAGGTATTTATATTTGACAATATCAAAGATATATATTAACCTTTTTCAATAACTCATTATGCACATCATATCATCAAAATGTTTAATTTGCATGTCAAACAAACTGAAATATATCAAGAACAAAGCAAGGAAATGAAAAACTGCAAAATATGTTACTCTATCATTTTAAGTTTTCTTTGAAATAAGACAAACTTAATTTTCATTTCATTTGCACTTGCTGATCAAATGAGGTACTTGGATGGGTGACCTTGTGTGAGTAGAGTTGTTAATTCCAGCTTTCTGGGTTCTCCATGCAGCTTTCCTCGATCACTCCACAAAATCAACACCATCTGGGATAGGAGTGGTGCCCAGCCCTGCCTTAGGGTAATAGCCAGCAAAAGAAGAGCCTTCTGGCTACCTCTGACTGTGGTCAACCAACTCAACTAATCATGTACCATATTTCCTTTGGTAAGCCCTCCCTTATTAAAGGAAAGTATTTTATATGTAAAGATCGAGTTTAATGTCCCTTTACCTTCTGTGGCTTTCAATGTATTTTCAATAGCTGTTACACAATTTTGGCAAGTCATTTGAACAGCAAATTCCATCTAAATATATTAACAGTTTATTAAATTTAAATTTGTGATGACACAGATGACAATAACCATGATGATGCAACCTCGTACCCAGGCTTTTCACTCCTGATGATGATGTTGACCATTTATGATGATGATGATGATGATAGTGATGATGGTGATTAATGGCTATTTATAATGATGATGACAATAACATTGATGACCATAATGATGACAATGATGGTCATATTATAATGATGATGACATATGATGAAGATGATGATGATGATAATAATGGCTAATAATGATATTGATGATAATATCGATGGTGATGGTGATAACTGATGACGATGTTCATGACAATAATCATGACAATGATGAAGATGACAATATTTTATTGATCATGACTATGATGATGATGATGATGATATTGATGATAAATATGACATTGATGATGTTGATAATGAATATGATATTGATGATAAATATGATGATGACGTTGATTAATATGATGATGATAAGAATAATTATCATCAATGGTCATAATCATCAAAGTTTTTATTTCAAAGTGATATATATGTGTTTTAAATTTTAAATAATAATTTACAGCTTATATAAAGATAAATGATATACTTTAGGAACGTCATGTGATACAGACCTCACTGAATTCCTCTCACCTTGGTAAATACTGCAGGATTTTCCTTGGAAGACATTTCAGTATAGCTAACTTTTTCACTAATCATAATAGAAATATGGCAACCTTGTTTTGAACTTCGTTACCCTCTCGTAACCAGTCGACATTTTCCGATGGTCAAAGATTATAATGCATGCGCCAAAACGACAAGCCATCATTTTATAATTAAAGAAATTCATGCATCAATCCTTACCCAGACAAAAAAATAAGAATTCTAAGCACAAACTACGTTTTACTGTAAGAAAATAGAAATTGTAACCTTTATACTAGTAAGGGTGGGAAATAATGGTCGTAAATTGTGCCCTTGGCAAGCCCTGGCAGTTTGACAGATGGGAGCAAGTGTGTAGTGCAGTGTCTTGCTCCTATGCTCGCACGTGGCGCGAAATACAACATACTTCTTGTATAGCGAAGCAAATTATGGACCCTGGAAAGTCTTACAGTACGGCTGCTAGTGTACATAAACCTTTGAGATTATATTATGATTGTGAAGCAGCCAATAGTAGTCTTTTTAAAGGTGATATTATTGAAATAGCTGCAAGATGTGACCCTAGTTTGAGCGAAGCATCGTTTGAAAGTTTGATAAAAACAACACAAGAATTAGGATGGTTTGGTAAGTACACGGCGTTTTATTGTAGTTTATGTTGATATTATTCACGTTATTTTGCAGTTTTATTGCAGTTTAGATTTATTTGATAACATTCACGTTATTTTGCAGTTTTATTGCAGTTTAGATTGATATTATTCACGTTATTTTGCAATTTTATTGCAGTTTAGATTGTCTATTATTCACGTTATTTGAGTATCTGTCAACTTCACACTTGAACTGGCCAATTAGTACCATTTTGCCGTAGAACAATGGTTGAGTATTGTAAAACAGTTGTAACAATTTGTTCCAAGGCAAAAGGGCATGATGGCCAGTCCAACCCTTAGTATATAGTTGACCCACTATTTTTAGTACGTTATACAACTATAGACCACTTTCATAAAGGCCAACACATTAAATATTCTTTTATGTGCATCTAAAGGAGTCTTTCTGGCCTTGTTATGAGGCAAAGATTCTTGGGAATTGCAGATGCACAAACGAGGCCAGAAAGGCTTATTATTACTGTAAGGTCTTCGTTAAGGTTTGCAGTGCTCTCAATTTGTCAGAATTTATGCCACAAAAATAAAATAGATATCGTTACAGAAAGCTATGAATTTGTATAATACAATGGTGTCTTTGGTTTTGCGATAAACACAAACCATTAATAGTTGTGGATTTTTTAATTAAAACCAGAGGGCTTCACTCGGGGTGACTTAAGAACAAAGCATTTTATTTTGTTCAAAATATTTTTCCAGCAAAACAGTGTCCATGTTTTTTGATATGTTGGGTTTTACCGATTTTATTGACGACCAAAGTTAAAAATGCTGTTAATGATTATATGCAATTTTGTGTGGCAAAATTTTTGGGTGACGGAAAGTGCAGTTCTGAGGGTAAGGGCCCTCAGAAATGGGAGGAACAAGGTCGGACTGATGGTAACTGGCACTCCTGTTGGATCTGACTTAAAAATGCTGTTTTTCAACCAACATTCTGATGAAATAAGTCATAAATTCAAAACCAGGCAATAAATAAAAAAAAAACACTGACACCATGCATTTTGCTGGACATTTTTCTTGGAATTGAACTGTGAAAACTTTTTTGGAACAAAATGAAATGCTTTGTTCTTAAGTTGCCCCGAGTGAGGCCCTCTGGTTTTAATTAAAAAATTCACAGCTATTAATGGTTTGTGTTTATCATGAAACCAAAGACACCATTGTATTCTACAATTCCTACAAATTCACAGCTTTCTAACGATATCTGTTTTATTTTTGTGGCATAAATTCTGATGAATTGAGAGCGCTTTACAGAAATGACCCTGCAAACCTTAACGAAGACCTTAAGATGTGCACAAAAGAATATTCACCAGACACCGGATAGTGAGATTTTTCACTATCTGGCTGGATAATTCAGCCAGATACTATTATCCAACGCACCCCTGGTATATAATTATACAACATCTGCCCAAGTAAACTGATATTTGGCAGTATTAAATCCATTAGAATTATTCTAACATTCATTCCCACAATCACCATTTGCACTGATATTTCCTTGGTGGAGAGGACAAATGCTTATAAACTATAAAATTTTCATTCATTATTTGCTCTGTTGAATGTTGGAACTTTGAAGTTGTCCTCCAGATGCACCGTTTTAACGTCATCTGCAAGAGGTCTATATAAGACAGGCATTAATTGCACTTGGAGACAATGGCTCTGTATACATGTATGTGGTCGCTCATGGATTGTAAATATTTTGTTAATAGCTGTTCAAAGTTGTGGTATAACTAAAGATGCTCTTGCAGATCAGCCATTCTTTCCAGATGTGATAGACAAATTCTTCAAATGGATAGAACAAACTGTTAAAACTATTAATAAGACAACATCTAATAAATACTTCCCAGGTAAATATAATAATGTATCTAGTAGGAATATTATCATGTGATTTAGTAGGCTTGATTTTCAGCTGTGCCCCAGCATGTTCAATTTCTGTGGTGCATGACAATCCCCCCAACTCCCTCCCCTCTCTTTCAAAAATGTCCAGAAATTTAAATGTCTGAAATTTAAAATTTAAAAGGTCACTGCAAAATGATGATCTCACAAAGTTCAGTACAGTGGTATTAATAATAAAATAACTTCATGTCAGTGTCTGTGTGGTGCACTAAAGTATAATGGTTTTCAATCGCTCTCAGCTCTGCAAGTTTGTTTTGTCATGCATTGTAGCCTCTTAAATATTTCGTGTTGTTTGCACAAAGCTAATAAATAAATAAATAAATTAAATTGAGAGGACTCTTGACTATAGTGACATTGATAAGCTACTTTTCATAACAATTTATATTTTAAGCAAATAATTGAGAATAATTTCCTTTATCTTTTAATTTTGGGTATTCAAAGCCATCCACTTTTCATTCTAGGGCGTTAACTTTAAACATTTCTAAAATGCGATTGCATGCTTCACTCATCAACACTCTATTGATTGCCATAATTTGAACTGTATGGAAGTGAGACATGGGCCATGATTGTGTAGCAGAGTGTAAGATTGGATGAGGATGATATGATGGATGTGTGGTGTATCTTTGTGGGATATTGAGTGTGGAGTTGAGAGAAAGAGTGGGGATTGAGTTGGTGACTGATGTTGTGAAGCGGAACTGGTTGAGATGCTGGGGCATGTATTATGGAAAGATGATGGTGACTGGGTGAAAAAAAGTATGTTGTATGAGGTAGAGCTGCTCCCAATTAATCGATTATTTTTTTCGTTTTTTTCCCCAATCGATTATACTTAACAATAATCGGATCATCTATAACAACTCTGCACAGCATGATGCTGGAATGATTTAATCTTGTTTTGTTAAACAGATAAGTAATGACTGATTATGAACACGCCTTAGTTAAACCAATTATTCATAAACTGATTAGCCAATAGTATCCAGTACATTATCATGTGTCAAGTGTAAACTAAACCTCGTCTCTGTCTTGTCATGTCTCTTGTGTGAACTGTGAGAGCATGAGAAAGTGCGCAATCTTTAACTGTGATTAAACAGTGATTTAAAATGTGAATAGTGACTGAATTGTTGGGCGACAACAAGGGAGGCAATCCCCAACAAATTTAGTAAAAACTTTATAAAACACCCCCTTCCTTTGAATGGACAAACCACCATGGACATGTCGTATTTAATTCATGACATATTTAATCAATACGATTAATCGATATTAATCAATTGTTGACAACGATTAATCGATTATGAAAAGGAACCGATGGGAGCAGCTCTAATATGAGGTGGAAGGTGCGAGAATAAGAGGAAGGCCAAGGACAACATGGAGTCAGGTTGTGGAGAGGGACATGAGAGAGTGTGGTCTAAAAAGGGAGGATGCATGTGCAAGAGAGAGAAGTGGAGGAAACTGCTGTGGGGAGCCACTGGCTAACCCCTGTGTGAAGAAAATGGCTGTAAAACAAGTGTTGTAATTTGAACTGATAGGGTAATTAATTCATGGTTGCTTGCCAAATAATGGTTGCCAATAATGGTTGCTTTGCTGAAAGTGTGCAGGCACATTTGTGATTGCTGTAAATTGACAATGACAAGCACTTGCAAGTCTAGCCCATGAGTCCAGCCCACAAGTCCAGTTGTAATTTCAGGGGTTGTAATTTCAGGGCCAGGGCTAAGTACTAAGGGCTCATGGTACAGCTGGAAATTGAGTCTAGTAAGTATGTATTTACTGGTAGACTCTTCTTATTTTACTGCATGAATTTCATTGGATCAGTACTCACCACCCACAATACCTTGCATTTTATAGTTCTCTGTGCTCATGGTGGGTTAGGATTTGACTTCATTATGTTGCTTAGCAACATGAAACGTCACAATATTGACCATAATCATCTGAAAAAGATGAACTTACATTTTGCTGATTCATTTGACTTTTGTAAGACGGTATGTTATTAACCAGTAAATTAATTCTTAGCTTTAGGAAATATCTATAACATTTCCTCCCCTGCCTATGAAAGGTGTGGAAATATTAGGGGGATGTGGCAAATTTAACTAATTCCTATTAAAGTGTCTATGAAATGAAAAATTCATTGCTTATTTGGCATTTTTGTTTTTTTTACAGAGGAGCATGGCAGACGCACTCACTGAAAATTTCAAGAGAATCTGATGCGTAGTTTTTGCGCTATTAACTCTCAAAGTCTGCCATGGCTCGTTCGTTCTTGGAGAAAAATTGGGCTTTCGGTAACAATACTAATTTTGACGTATGCAAATGGCAACTACACTGTATGCTTAAGAACAATAGATTCCGCTATTAATGATCCATCTGCATACGTCGTAAGGCATTGTTATCAAGAAGCCCAAATTTCCCCAAAACAAACTATCCACGGCAAATTTTGAGAGTTGATAGTGCGAAAACTACACATCAGATTCTCTTGAAATTTTCAGTGAGTGCTCCTGTCATGCTCTGTACAATAAAACAACAAAAATGCTAATGTAGTTTTCACTTCATAGATTAAGACCAGCCAAAACCACCTCCTTTGTTTTACTCTGCCTAATGTTAAGTACGTATCACGTGACAAATGGGACGGTGTTTTATATTAGGGGTTTGGGCAGGAAAAGCCTTTGTGGTTGTTGTTGATCATTGGAGAACTAGCGTGCGATAGTGATAATACTAAGCGTAAATACTATGAGGAGTGTATATCTTGTCAGTTTATAACACCTAACACCAGACAATTTTACTCATCAAAGAGAGAACACTCAGACAGGGGCATGGTGACTCAGTGGGGTGTAATAATTCTAAATGTCTAATGGTTGGTCAAACGAGGAATTGGCAGGCTGTTCAAAATAGAAATAGTGGGAGAAATTCTTCTTTTTTTAAAAAATGATTAGTTGAGTTTTTTATCCATGGTCGGTCAACAGTTGGTCAATAGCTTTCCCAAACATCCCCAACAAAGATGGCATTTAAGTAAGTGCTAGTTGATGTATTGTGTAGTGAAGTATTTCAGATGTAGAGATCGCCGACCAGTGAAATCAGAGGCTCAACTGTTTGAAGTGTTTTGATTGGCATGTCTTGAATAGGTGAGTTTCAGGGTGTTGCGCGCGCATCATTTTTCAAAAAATCTGGCAAGCTCTGCTCAAAGTAAACATACTGTTTAAAATGAACAAAGTATATATACAGTTTCTGCATGTTTAACAGTGTTATTCTGCCGTTCTTGGCTAGCTAGCAAGTCTGTTCGTCATTGCTTACTTAGTTACTTTTTGTGGAGAGCCCGCCAATTCGTTTGCAAAACGATGCACGCGTGCAAATTACCTTGAAATTCACCTATTGTGTATTAATTTTATGCCTTTGGTAGCCCGTGTTCAGCCGCTAGCTCTCCCCCCGTAGGTAGCAAGCGGCTGTATACAGGCTATGCCTTTGGCTAAGTGACTAACTTACAGGTAAATTTAAGAGCAAAAGTAGAAAGTTGGTCATTATCATATGACCCCCACCCCACCCGAATCGTGATTTCTTCACCACGTCCCTGCAAGTGATTAACCCCATTTATGAAGTAATATGAGTGACCAATTGCTGCAACATTGTTGCGTTGCAAGTTAAAAAGCGTTATTGCACGTATACCACCCACCTTAAACTGCCTATGAAACGAAAATTAAGTTTGTCTTATTTGAACACTTAAAATGATAGAGTAACACCTTTTGCAGTTTTTCGTTTCCTTGCTTCGTTCTTGAGATATTTCAGTTTGTTTGATGTAAATGTCGCATGTTGCGACGACACACGTGCATAATGAGTTATCGAAAAACGTTATAGTTTGCTGTTGTCAAATATAATTACTTGAAAATCCACATGTTTGGTGTTCTGGGTGAAACACACGCACGTGCTTCTCTCGAATTATTTTGGTTTGATAATAACAAAGATATATAACTTTTTTCAATAACTTTTTTCAATAACTCATGCAAATGTGACGTTAAAATGTTTGAAATGTTTACTTTTTTCAATAAATTTTTGCAACTTGCAACAAAATCATTGTTGTGCGACAATGTTTAAGGTGGGTGGTAATAATTATGTGCAATAACGCTTGCTTTTTCAACTTGCAATGCAACGCAAGTTGAAGAAAAATGTTGCCAGTATTACCTCACCTTGAGCCAGCCAAAAACGGTCCCTTTATTGTTTTACTTTGTCTACTGATTATTTATAACGCCGGATAATTGACACAGAACCCTCAGACATCTTATTGTTAGGATGCTATTAACAAGTTTGGTTTGTGTTGCATTATTTCTTTAAATTATTGACTTAACATGATTTTTGGAATTTTATTTTTTTAAGCTTCAAGCCAGTAATTTCAAAGCACTTTGTGGTACTCGATTGTCTATGGAAGGTCTTTTTTCAAAATTCTGCCATGGAAAACCTTTTTTAAGTAAATATATTTGGTATTTTCCTTTCGAATTAACTTTTATTTTCTATGTGGAGAAGAATAATTTCAAATGAAGTCGAATCACTGCTGTAGAGAAAAGTTTTCTGACTGCCCCAACCGGGAATCGAACCCAAGGTCTCTGGTTTAACGTACCAGCGCTCTACCATTGAGCTATTGGGACTCCCAGCTGAGGCAGTCAGAAATATCATATATCAAATATTGCACACACTGTAGCTCATCAGGGGATATCTAATCCACCTAAACGAAGAGTTAGGGTATTTTTTTTCCAGGATGAACCCGGCTTGACCCAAGCCACCTTGACCCAAGTGACCGTTAGTTATAAACATTCAGTTGTCCTTCGGCAGCGTATATATGTGAAGAAGAAGAATTTCAAATGAAGTTGATCACTGCTGTGATTCGGCAGTGATTCAACTCCGTTTGAAATTCTTCTTCACATATATATGCTGCTGAAGAACAACTGAATGTTTATAACTTTTATTTTCTTTACTCATATTTTGGTTAATATTTTAATGATTAAAACAAGCGCTTTTATTTAGATCGTCATCGTGCCATGGGAGATGTGAATGCAATGGTCGATATATTTACGAATGATCCATTGAAGCTTTCGCTGAATCGAATCAATCATATCACTGCTGAAGAACTGTGAGTTATTAAGGTGCCTTATATCAGGGTTGGGGATTTTACATACCGTAGAATTTCGAAAGTAATCCCCCCCCCCGAAAGTAACGTTGAATTTGTGACACTTCTAAAATTTCCCAAAAGTAGCGCCCCGCAAAAAAACAAGTAGCTTGGCCCCCCGAGAGTAGTGGCCCCTTCGAATGTGGCGCATTTTTTAATGTTTCAAATACATGTTTATTGACAAAAAAGTAATGTTCGTATTAAAATTAAAGCCAGTAATGTTAATGTTTTTTCGATTATCGACATTTCTGTTCGATGAAAGCACATGTTCGTCTTTAATTTTTCAATATTTACAACATGTTCTCTCTCAATTTGCCACCATCGCCGTTTGTTAGTTACGGAATCATCCTCAGAAAAAGTTACATGAAAATAGGACTAATGTAGTAAATAAATAGTTACTGATGAACGGAGACTTTTGATATTTCTTCCCAACGTATTTGAACCATCCGAAAGTAGTGGGTCCCCGAAAGTAGCGGCTCCCAAGGGTGAAGGGCTGCTAATCCGAAAGTAACAGCCCCCGTTACTTTGAATTCTGTGGTATTTAGGATAACAAATTCAAGACAGACAGACAGACAGACAGACAGACAGACAGACAGACAGACAGACAGACAGACAGACAGACAGACAGACAGACAGACAGACAGACACACAGACAAACAAACAAACAAACAAACAAACAAACAAACAAACAAACAAACAAACAAACAAACAAACAAACAAACAAACAAACAAACAAACAAACAAACAAACAAATAAATAAACAGAGATACAGACACAGACAAACAAACAAACAAACAAACAAACAAACAAACAAACAAACAAACAAACAAACAAACAAACAAACAAACAAACAAACAAACAAACAAACAAACAAACAAACAAACAAACAAACAAACAAACAAACAAACAAACAAACAGACAGATACACACACAGACAGGTAAAAATAAGCTCCTGGCTGGGGTAATAAATATTTTTATTTCTCGCTCATAAGTTCATTTTATTTTGTATAATTCTTTGCTTCAGATGTGGTTTGTACGAAAAGCAGTATTCTTGCAAAGAACAGAAATTTATCCTTGAAGGTAAGAGGCACAAAATAATCAATTATTTAATACCCACAAACGTCAACGAATTTTGAAGTAAATGAGGTAAGCAAAGACAATGACGACTTCAGAAAATGTTTATTGCTCATAATGTAAAGGCCATACTATTGACAACATACATCTTAGAAATCTGTCAGTATATTTTTCACTACAAAATCACCGCTGCATACGTAAGGAGGTGTTTACCGTACTCAGGCCAGACTGAGTTTAAGTCGGTTGTAGTGTTTTTACTGTGGATTGTTTTCATGAGTCCGGCCTGAGATCCTGTTCACGCCGACACCGCTGCCAAACGTTTTGCGCATGCGCGACGTCCAAGCTCGGCCTCAGAAAAAGAGCGGGAAAACACTGAAAATTTGGACTGATCCGAGAGTCCGACACAAAAGTTAATATTATAAGCATACTACCAAAAAGATAAGGTAGGTAATTTGTGCATGGCTTCTTTGTCAATATTGTAACATATTCTGAATTTACCCCTTCGTAATTTTCTTTACCCTTTTTTTAAAACACAAATGAATAGCCGAGCCTTACTTAGTCTTAGCTGTCTGGTTGTTGTCGCCACGGCTAGTTCAGTCGCACTTCTCTTGCAATGTTTACTTTAGCGAATTCACGCATAACGTTCGGCAGCGGTGTTGTTCACACCTGCCTAATCTCAGGTCGCCTGCTAGACCGAACTGAAGCACTTTCACCTCTCAAACTCAATACGTTGTTTTAAGTTAAGTGGGGGTGAAATCCACATGAACTAACACTTCTTCGGCTGACACGAACTGTAAGGCGATTGATATAAATCTTGGAGTAACAGAGGGACCAAGTCTATATAATTTCAAGGCCTGCCTCATGTAAGCAAAAACCAAGTCTCATGTTTGCAGTACATGTGGTACAGTACACGTCCGTTTGGTAACTCAAAAACAGGTACGCACTGCGTGCATGCGAATCCAAATGTGTATTGAAGAACGTCTAGGTTGTAAGTATATTTATGATTTTGATGAAAAGGTGCTTTGTTCTGAATCGTATTTTGGCATATTTATTTATTTTACTGTAAAATTTCGTTAGATATATCAAGTTAGTTAGTTTGCAACTTTAGTTAACGAGGGTTTCACTTGACAGTAATAATGAAATCACAACCTCGTCCCCAGGGCCATTTGTGGGGCTGGGCCAAGATGGCGGCCAAGAACAAATGGCCCTGGGGACGAGGTTGAATGAAATCACTGATAAATTAGAACGTAAATTAGTGGCCCTCATGAGGTAAGCCGCTGGTGTGATATACCGCTGTTAACTCACTTAACTGCAGCGTTGCGTTTTAGAAATATTTCACAACTAAATGCTCTTACATGGTTTACAAATGTGTTTGAATACTTCATGGTGAATTTACCGAGAAACGTGTATGTTGATCGTTCGCAAAACGTCTCATTTTAGAGGATAAAACCTCAAAATATCTTGATATTATACAAAAATACTCACAACAAGCAACCTTGGGTTACTTATGGTAGAGGTTTAATGTGCTGCATATTATACGGTGCAATGTTTTCGTGAAACTGCAATTATGGTTTGTGAACCAAAAAAATGCGAGACAAGTTTCGCGAGGATTGTTACAGAATGCAGGTGTATATGGTTCATGAAATTTATCACACAACGACGTTCAGGCTGACATAATCTTAATTCTGCTTCTCGGCCGCCGCGCGAAAGCCGTAAAGCCCTGAAAACGAATTTATTGGTTTGCTTGTCATATTACACATCTGGGCGACCTGTGTGTTAAAACATCAGTATTTCATTGTAAACTAGAAGGCAGTCAGGGACTGCATAATTACCTCCGCCAGCGGGTTATTAGAGATGTTTAAAAAGAGCATGGCGCTAACCAGACTAGCTCACGAGACCAACACATGCATGTATGAATAAAATGCTTGATTGCACTCGGACCAAAATTATGCAAAAATATTTGCATAAAATAAAGATAATGAGCGCAATCAAGCTTTTCTTATACATGGAGAATCTTGCGGTCAGATGTTTATTAGTTTCTCATCCAAATGTTGACTAAATTCAAGCAAAATTTAATGGATTGGTCGTTGGACTATGGCCAACCCTTCTGCAAACTTTCATGAAAATCGGTGCAATAGTTTTTGAGACATCCTGGTGACAGACAAACAAACAAACAAACAAACAAACAAACAAACAAACAAACAAACAAACAAACAAACAAACAAACAAACAAACAAACAAACAAACAAACAAACAGACAGACAGACAGACAGACAGACAGACAGACAGACAGACAAACAAACAAACAAACAAACAAACAAACAAACAAACAAACAAACAGACAGACAGACAGACAGACAGACAGACAGACAGACAGACAGACAGACAAACAAACAAACAAACAAACAAACAAACAAACAAACAAACAAACAGACAGACACAGACGGACAAACAAACAAACAAACAAACAAACAAACAAACAAACAAACAAACAAACAAACAAACAAACAAACAAACAAACAAACAAACAAACAAACAAACAAACAGGCAGGCAGGCAGGCAGACAGACAGACAAATAAACAGACAAACAAACAAACAAACAAACAAACAAACAAACAAACAAACAAACAAACAAACAAACAAACAAACAAACAAACAAACAAACAAACAAACAAACAAACAAACAAACAAACAAACAAACAAACAAACAAACAAACAAACAGACAGACAGACAGACAGACAGACAGACAGACAGACAGACAGACAGACAAACAAACAAACAAACAAACAAACAAACAAACAAACAAACAAACAAACAAACAAACAAACAAACAAACAAACAAACAAACAGACAGAAAGGGGTAAAAACGTAACCTCCAGGTGGAGGTAAAGATCTCGGTAGTTTACCACGTTTTCGCTTTTACTTTTTCTCCTAGAAAAAATGTCCAAATTAGATGCATATACAAAATGTGTTAACTTAAAGAAACTTGTTCAGATTCAATTAAACTATGAAGGAATTCAAAGAATATTTGAAAACTGTTGTTCATTTATGGATTTCTACGAAGCCATGAAAGATGTTGGCATTGATCGCAAAACATCAAAACACTTCGTGCGTCAGTTTGGGGGTCTGGGTTTGAAAAATCAAGGAACTGTGCCTTATTGTGGTCGCAGTAAGCCTGAAACTGAAGCCAGCGATGATGAAGAAGTCCCAGATATAAAGATAGAAGTATTCAGTAAGAAGGAGGATTACAAGAGACCCGTCAATGTTCCGGAGGTCCCCCCTGACGAGTTTATGATCACCGAGACGACAGAATGCTGGGATACTGAAACGGACGATAATAGAAGTTTTGTTATGACCGTGATAAAACCAGCCGTACCGCTCAGCATTACTATTGATGAGTTTGTTTCACCCAGCGAGAAGCCTTGGGTCCAAAGCAGTGAGAAACTAGATCTAGTGAATGATCAAAAAAGTCAGAAGAAAAAGAGAAAGACGAAATTTGTAAATAAAAGAGAGTTTCGAAAAATCAATAAGAAAACACACACAGACAAGTGTTTATCAAAGGAAACATATGAAGATAATAAACTCATCAGAGATTGTACTGTGGGGGCAACTGGTCATGGTGGTACCCATGTTGGTGATGCTGGGGTTGGTGGCACTGGTATTGGTATTGGTACTCCTGTTGACAGAGATAATGGTGGTGGTGGTGTAGGAATTAGTGGCAATGGTACTGATGTTGGTAGTGGTGTTAGTGTAGGGATTGGTGGCAATGGCACTGTTATTGGCAGTGATATTGTTTGTGATGGTGGTGTCAGTGATGGTGTTGTTGGTGACGGTGTTAATGGTGCCAATGTTAGTGTTGATGGTGGTAGTGCTGATAGTGGTGGTGATGGTGGTGGTGGTAGTGTTGATGGTGGTGGTGGTGGTGGTGATGTTAGTGGTGGTGGTATTGGTGATGGTGGTGGTATTGGTGGTGGCGTTAGTGATACTGGTGGCGGTGGCGGTGGTAATGTTAGTGGTAGCGTTATTGGTGGTGGTGGTAGTACTGGTGGTGGTGTTAGTGATACTGGCGGTGGTGGTGGTGGTGGTGGTACTGGTGTTAACGGGGTATCTCTAGAAAAAAAGGGTAAAGATACTTCTCCAGCAGTCATCTCTTTAGAAACCTGTGGCAGTCTGGGTACTGTTAATTCAACTAAAAACCATATTCCTAAAGTCGAACAGTCTATATCACTGACACTTAATGTGGCTTGCCAAAAGGAATTTAAACCATGCTCGGATGAAAGCGTAGTACACAGTGGAAACCTTCAAGAACCATGCACTAACATTGTGAAGGACAACGCAAAGTCTACGGGTCACTCTGTGTATCAAAATGCCTGCAAAAATGTAGAATTAGAAAACACAAATGCTGAGCTGCAGACGGATTGCGTAGTGTTTGTACAGACTGAGCGAGATGAAAAACAGAAGAATTGGCCACGAGTGAAGATTATGATTGGAGATATTCCCATTTATGTCCCAGTTGAAACAACTGTTAGTAATGAAGAACAAACTGTTGTACAAACTAATGGCAATTCAGACACCATCAACGGACAACAAGAAGTGTTGGGCGTGGCAGCCCAAAAACCGTTAAAACGAACATTGCATCGTTTCCCGCCAAATGACATGCAAAATGACATTTCAGGTGATTTGATTGGTCTAGTATCTTCTGTGCATGAAGGTGTATCTTGTGACGTTTCTGAGTCTGGCTTTTCCAAGAATTACACAGATACAGATGAAGTCGATCCAGAAAGATTCAGAACGGCTGCGGACGAAGATTTCTACAATTACCAAAGACTTACACGTGCTGAACTTACTGATATTAACAACAATATCTGTCGTCCTATTCCTGTGGGTTACAGTACAGAACCTCATGATTCAAGAAATACACCCATCATGCCGTCAGCCTACGTGAACCAATTTCTCCCTCAAGTTCTTTACCCCATGAACAACATGGAGTCACACGTGTTCCCAACCACTGCGAGTATTCCTGGGCAATACTTTCTAAGACCTGATGCACCAAGCTTTGTTCCTCATGATATGGTACCAGACCTTTATACCACCAGACGTGGTCAACATTACGGAGATGAACAAATTGTACCATATTTGATGTAGTGGTGTTTAATAATACTAGGATTTTGTACCTTCACATTTCGTTTGTATCAAGGACGTGGTTAATTTTTACCATAAGGTGATGTAGTGGTGTTTACAGTCAAAATGGAATACCTTCCCACTTCCGCTTCTGTAGTTGGTTGTGTATTACTTTTTTTATTATTATAAAAGTACCAAAAGTCATATAAATCAAGAGAAAGAAAAGAAGAAAAAAAAAAGAAAGTTGATTTTCAAAGGGCCGTGTAAGAAATAAGATAAAAACTATATTTACAAGAATAAGAAAACACTAAATAGATATATTTACATAAAAAATTTTATAATATATTAAAAGAAAAGTGACACACGTTTAAAATTTGATAAGAATATTATGGTATTAAACAGCCACTGGGCTTCTAAAATTTTCCATAAACAGGGAGATCGTTCCAGACTCTAGCTCCCCTATAACTAAAAGATTTTTTTAAAGCATTCGTATTTGGTTTGGGCAAAGATAGAACGCGGTTGTTACTTCTTAAGTTGTAACAAGGGCGATTAGAAAGGGAAAATAAATCAGTAAGGTTATTATTATTTTCCCCTCGTACTAACTTTTTCATTAAAGAACACAACTGGGCTTTTCTTCTGTCATATAATCTCTCCCAACCAAGTTTTTTCATAACAATATCAGACAATATCATAACAATATCTGTATTTCTATAGCCGCTACTGAAGCGTGAGGAAAGTCTAGCGACAAAAGTCGCCAGTTCTTGATGTATATTCGTCTGTTGGTATCGATTTGGGATAAACATCCATTGTATTATGATTAAGTGCATTTAAAGCTAAATTATACTATTTTTGTACAGTTTTCAACAAAAAAATATCCTCACACTTCGGCAGCGGCTACAGAAATACAGTAATATGCAACGAACTACAGAAGAAGTGGGAAGGTATTTTCATTTTGACTAATATTGCTAGGATTCTGTACCTTCACATTTTGTTTGTATTAAGTGGTTAATTGTACCATACTGTAGAATTCCGAAAGTAACGGCCCCCCGAAAGTAACAGCCCCTCGAAAGTAACGTCCCCCCGAAAGTAACGTTGAATTTGTGACACTCTAAAATTTTCCGAAAGTAGCGCCCCCCCCCCCCCCTTCCCCCCGAAAGTAGCGGCCCCCCGAAAATAGCGGCCACTTCAAATGTGGTGGCGCATTTTTCCTAATGTTTCAAATACATGTTTATTGAACAAAAAAGTAATGTTCATATTAAAACTTAACAATCAACTTAAAGCTAGTAATATATATTTTTTCGATTATCGACATTTCTGTTCGATGAAAGCACGCGTTCGTCTTTAATTTTTCAATATTTACAACATGTTCTCTCTTCATAAGTTGCCACCATCGCCGCCGATGTAAATAAATAGTTACTGATGAACGGAGATTTTGATATTTCTTCCTAACGTATTTCAACCATCCGAAAGTAGCGGCCCCCAAGGGCTGCTAATCCCGCGCAAGTAACCGGGGCCGTTACTCTCGGAATTCTACGGTATTTGATGTAGAGGTATTTAATATTGCTATAGGATTTTGTACCTGTACATTTCGTTTGTATCAAGTGGCTTACATTAAAACCATGGTTTAATAACTAATATAACATATTCCTTTACTTCAGTTTTGGACTACTGTAGACTACGGCTATTTGCAAACCAAAGGTTAGGCGTCCACAAGTTGGTTTATTGTTTAATGTTCAGGGCCCTTATTGATAACAGCATCGTCGTGCTGTTGAAAAGGTTACACTGTATAAATATGTATATTTATATTATCATTAAAGGGCATTGGCAATAAAAAATAAGTTTGTCTCATTTAAAAGAACTCGTCAAATGGTATAAGAAGACCTTTTACAATTTTTCCGTATTCGTTTTGGTTTTGGAAATATTTCGACCAAAGACAGCGTGCTGTCCGCCATCTTGTTGTAATATTGGGTCTAATTAACCAGAAAATTGGTGACGTCACAACCAGGGTAAACCTGATGAAACTACTCCGTTGGTGACCAAATTTCCATGGAAGGCTTTTTAAATGTTGTGGGTCAATCTAAAATGGAAATAGCGCAACAAAAAATCGAGTTTCTAGCTCATAATGTCATAAGGTTGGCAAGATAATAATTTTGCATATCGAAAATAATTCCAAGATGGCGGACAGCACACTGAATTGGGTCGAAATATTTCCAAAACCAAAACAGATACGGAAAAATTGTAAAAGGTCTTCTTATACCATTTGACGAGTTCTTTCAATTGAGATAAACTTAATTTTTTTTCACTTCACTTTTTGTATCTGCGCAACGCGCAGATATATTGCTATCGTGTTGTGTGTGTGTGTGTTCCGGTGTGGGTTAACTTTTTAGTGTAACCGCTGACCTGTAATATGTGCAGTAGTGTGACTGTTTATATTTCCTCGCCGTGTTGTATGAACTAAGGAGCGAGACGAAGAACAACATTATTTTCGAAGAAAGTCAATTGCAATGCTGTATGATTGGAGTAGTATGATTCAGGGATACTTTAAAATGATTGCGTCTGACCGTACGCCAAGTGATAGCATAATAATTCAATTTGATATTTGCGCTCATCTCAGTTCAAATAGATTTTTCTCCGTTGCTATTCTATACGATTTGTTCTAATTCACATATGTTGTACAGAATTTAACGCTCTATCTAATCGTACAAGTTTCCCAAATGGCACAAACCTACAGACGATTGATTTACTTTAAATATGACCGCGTTCGACCGTACGCCAAGTAAATAGTGTAATAATGCAATTCGATATTTGCGCTCATCTCAGTTCAAATATATTTTTCTCGGTTGCTATTCTAATACGATTTGTTTTAATTCACATATGTTGTACAGAATTTAACGCTCTATCTAACCGTGCAAGTTTCCCAAATGGCACAAACCTACAGACGATTGATTTACTTTAAATATGACCGCGTTTGACCGTAGGCCAAGTAAATAGCGTAATTAATGCAATTTGATATTTGCGCTCATGTCAGTTCAAATAGCCTTTTCTCCGTACCTACATACATGGCACAAACCTACAGACGATTCAGGGGTATTTAGATCCGCGGTAGCCGTATTATTGGCCATTTGGATATATCAAGATCTTAAGAAAAATCTTATAAGATTTTAGCGATATCTTATAAGATAATTCAAGAGAAAGTACACGTTCTCTGACCTTAATAATTTTTTATCATGACTCACAAGTAGATCACACTCACAAGTTTACTATAAGTCACGTTAAAAATACTTAACCAGTTTATCAGCAATATCCCCTGTCTCTGAAATGTTATTGTGCAAAACTTTGTCGGAAATATAGAATTTAACGGCTAACTGCTACAAGATTTTCCAAGATCACACAAGATCTTGACATGATTCTCACAGTGGTGGGTTTGCGCAGATACATGTACGCATAGCGGACCTTTTGTTTACGATTGTATTTGGAAGAACAAGATAATGAAAAATGGCTTTTATATGCCTTTCAAATCTTACCCCATTCTTAAGTTATTGGCTATGCAATTTGAGCAACGACGTCACGTTGTATGTGGGAGAAAACGGAAAATCAGTCATATCTTTGGACTGGTTTGACTTAACTGAATCAAACGTTGGAAATTTTCCTTATGTATGGTATGGTCTGATCACATCTGCAATGTGTGGTTTGGTGTAGTTAAACCAATCAGTGGCGTAGCCAGGGGGAGCTGTGGGAGCCGCGGCTCCCCCCCCGGCCCGTTAGATATAAAACAACAGACATGTAACTACAAAACTGATGCAATGTGAATTATGTCAGGAAATAAACTGTAAACAGTGTATTCAATCTACTACTGAGTGTATGCATTTTGAGTGTATGCATTTTGAGTATCTATGTGACGTTTTGCATGTTTTGAGTATTTTATATGACGTTTTTTAACCTTTAGTGTCTGTAAAATCTTCCTCCAAAAGCCAGGAAATGGCATTTCAGCGACTCTCGATTTCAAAATTTCCCGGGGGAGCATGCCCCCGGACCCCCCTAAAAATTTATTTTGACTTCGGCTCCCCCCTTTCAAACTCCTGGCTACGCCCCTGAAACCAATCCAAAGATATAACTATAATTTTCCATCTTCTCCCACATACAACGTGTGACGTTGTTGCTCAAATTGCATAGCCAATAACTCAAGAATGAGATAAGATTTGAAGTAATATATCAACAACGAGTTTGAGTGTTTCATCAGGGGATCCAAACACGAGAAAACATGATGAAAGCACGAGGCCAAAGGCCGAGTGGTTTTATTGTTTTCGAGTGTTTGGATTCCCCTGATGAAACACGATAAACGAGTTGTTGATATGGCATCTCAATCGAGCGATTTCAATTACAAAATACAATTAAAATAAACCCTCAAGAGATTTTATTCTTGAGTGTGTGTAAAATTTATTCATACAGCAACTTGTTTATTTTGCATAGATAATTAAGATCTTAAGAATTAGATGAACACCGGTTTTCATCTAATATCTTGGGCTTTCCTGGCGTATCCAACGTCAATCAGGTGATTGAATGGACTATTGTAATTGGCTGATTATTCATGAATTATTATCATTAATAATTCATGAATAATCAGCCAATTACAATTGGCAGGAATTGAACCCACGATCTTGCGATTCTATAGTGCAATGCTCTGACCACTGAGCCACGGAGGCCGCCGCCGAGAGCCCGATCGCGAGTTCTGTGTTCACACTCGAATTTTCCTTCACCAAAAATCCCTAGAACATGCATGCTATGTAATCGAGTGAAATGCCCAATATTACTTCTATACAATTACTACTTTCCCAGCATAGGTTTTTTCATAGTTAGTGGAGGAAGATGGTTTGGAAGCTATATATTGTCTTTCAAGATTATGCAATGGTCATGTTATTGTGTTCATGTTGGAGGAAGGCAATTGAAGAAAGGAAATTCTATGGACACGTGACAACGAAGTCAGGCAACGAACAAAGGACTTACAACACGTGACGACGAAGGACTGCACTAATTAAACCCGAACGTTGTATGACTGCTTCGTTATACAGAAAATACAATACGTTCAGCGACTGGTCATAAATTACCAGGGGGGAGGGGTGAAGGTTTGAGGTAGAGAGATAAAAGAAATGTGACTCTCCCCTTGGCCATGGCCAAAAAAATCATGACCCTTCCCGTTGCACAAAATACCTCCTCCTAAAATAAACGTTCATACTGAAGCATATCTGAGCAACATTGACACATGCACAGTATATTGTTTAAAACTTTTTAATATAATAATACTGAAACTAGATCCTATTGGGCCCCTAGAACTAAATTATGAAGCAATAATAGGCCTATCCCAAAAAAGTTACCATGTCTCTCTTATGCATTCGCAAAAGGAATGTTCACTATGGCAGGAAAGGATACTGTTAGATCTGCCCTTTACAAAATTCTAAAAAAGTTATTTGAAAGAACACTTAAAATTATAGAGTAACATTTTTGCAGTTTTTCGTTTCCTTGCTTCGTTCTTGAGATATTTCAGTCTATTTGATATGCAATTTAAACATTTTGACGTCACATGTGCATAATGCGTTATCGAAAAAGTTATATATCTTTGCCATTATCAAATATACTAATCACTTGAATATCTACATGTTGTGGGCGAAACACATGCACATGCTTCGTTCAAATTAATTTGGTTTGATAAGAGCAAAGATATCTAACCTAGCTTTTCTGATAGCTCATTATGCACCTACGACGTCAAAATGTTTAATTTACATATCAAATTACAAACTGAAATATATATGTAAGCTGAGTTTTGTGGAAACACCACGTAAAATATTTATTTGCCAAGCTTTCGGCCTGTTAACTCAGACCTTCATCAGAGCAAATGCCTTATTTATTTATTTATTTGTTTATTAACGAATTTTTACAGCGGGTAAAACATTTCAGTGTATAAACACTTATCAATATGTGCCATCTTCATCATTGCTGTGATGAAGGCCTGATTCAACAGGCCGAAAGCTTAGCAAAGAAATACTTTACGTGGTGTTTCCACAAAACCTATCTATATTATATTATATTATTGCCATGAAAACTTTCAAAGAATTAACAAAAATTTCGTTGTTGCAAGTTGAAACAGGATTTTGCAGCAAGTAGAACTGGCATCTACTTTTTTCAACAAATTTTTTCAACTTTAAGGTGGGAGGTAATACATGCATGTTGCCCGTATTCCTCACATTTACAAGTTGTTGGATTTGCAGGCTTGTTGCGAGTTGTTAACAAGTTGCAACAAGCCAGTTGATTTAAACAAGCTTGTTGCAACTGATCTCCTGCAACTTGTTGCCCATAGAGCCATAGCAAGTTGTTGAAACAACATGTAGAAAACCTGTTGACAACAGCATTGCTACGGCTCTGCTCCAACAACTTGCAACAAGCCAGTTGGCAACAGCATTACTATGGCTCTGTCACAACAACTTGTAACAAGCCAGTTGGCAACAGCATTAATTGCTATGGCTCTGTTGCAACAAGCCTCTTGGCAACTTGTTGCAGACATGTCACGTAACAAGCTGAGTGAACGCACATCAGCTGGTTAAGGCTTGTTCATGACAAGTTGTAACATGTTTTTGGTTGTGTAATATCAATACTGGAACAGTATTCGCCACTTGAGTTCACTGTCCAACAATAATGATTAATTATAAGTAATATTGGGCATTTCACTCGATTACATAGCATGTTCTAAGGATTTTGGGTGAAGGAAAATTCTAGTGTAGAATATATACATTTTAAGACCAAACTGGGACCAGTTGCGAAAAATGCAACTACACAGACCTTCCGGCAGGAATTGAACCCACGACCTTGCGATTCTAGTGCAATGCTCTGACCACTGAGCCACGGAGGGCGTTGCCGAGAGCTTGATCGCGAGTTCTGTGTTTAGCAGCTGTCTGTTGTTTCAGCCAATTAAGGTTGCACTTTGCAAAGCATTGTAAGTTAGTTATCTGTAAGCAGTGGCATCTTTTTCAGTACTGTCAGATGCATAATAGATCAGACTCTTTTGACAAACCATTGCATTATGGGTAATCAGGAGTAACTTAATTGAAAATGAATGAATGAATAAATAAATAAACAAATTAATAAATAAATGGGTAGGTAGGTAGGTAGGTAGGTAGGTAGGTAGGTAGGTAGGTAGGTAGGTAGGTAGGTAGGTAGGTAGGTAGGTAGGTAGGTAGGTAGGTAGGTAGGTAGGTAGGTAGGTAGGTAGGTAGGTAGGTAGGTAGGTAGGTAGGTAGGTAGGTAGGTAGGTAGGTAGGTAGGTAGGTAGGTAGGTAGGTAGGTAGGTAGGTAGGTAGGTAGGTAGGTAGGTAGGTAGGTAGGTAGGTAAATGCATGAAGGAATAAATGAATGAATGAATAAATAAATAAATAAATGAAAATAGATAAATACATAGATTAACCCTATCCAGACTGGGGGGGGGGGGGGGGGGCGGAAAGTGCCCGCGCTAAATGTAAAAGTTAATATCTCCTAAACCAGTACAGGTATGGTTCTGAAATTTTATGACTTTTCCTAAATATGTATGGGCTTTATGTGTGGAAAATTTGGTGAAAAAATATCGCGCCAAAAAAAAGTTACAGCGGAGTCGTGAACACCTACCAACACAAAATTTCAGCCGACAATTTTTATTATGTTTGCTTTTATAATAGTTACAATAAAAGTAAGCACTTTTTAATAAAGAGAAACTATTTTTTTGATATACTACCTTTTTTATGTTAACAAAACAATAGGAAAAATTTTTTTTGAAATTCTAGTAATCCTGGGTTTTTCCAATTACTGACGTCATAATGACGTCATAATTTGTCGCCATGGCAACATAAGTGTAACACATACTTGAACAAGGCATACCATCCACCTGTAAAAGTTTCGTCGGAATACACCAAATGGTTCAGGAGATATTGACCGCGGGCACTTTCCGCCCCCCCCCCCAGTCCCAGAAGACAAAAAAAAGCCCAGTCTGGATAGGGTTAATAAATAAAGATAAATAAATAGATAAATAAATATAAATAAATAGATAGATAGATTAATAAATAAAAATAAATAATTGCATCTGTTCTTCATACTCGTTTGAGGCTAGGGAATAGCGCTTTAAATTATGATTTGTTTTTGATGAATTGTGTTTCTTCTCCTTGTGCGTGCGGTTTTCCGAAGGAAACTGGCGCCCATTATTTTTTAGAATGTGATCGATATGCTGCTCAATGCTGCTCCTTGTTTAAATTTGCTTACCTCTGCTGCTCACGTCCTTGGTGCAAGATAGATGGTCAAATGCTTCTAAACGGTTTCGTCTCAAATGGCGCCTGAATGGAGTGCCTTTAGAACTTCCTTTAATAACTAATGTTCAATTTTTTTTATGTGTTCAAAACTTTATAATTGATTCGCATCGTTTTATTACTAATTAGTTGCATTTGTCCATCTTCACTCTTAGATACCATTTCGTCTGATCGCTCTTTATTTTATTTTTTTATTTATCAATGTAATGGCAAACGCTCCCTCGATAAGCTAATATTGTTTAAATAAAAAAATAATTAAAAAAATAATTAAATAAATAAAAATAAACAAGTAAATAAATAAATAAATATAGTAAGCTTGGGGTACCTGTACAGGGTTGATAAACATGGCGCATCCGCGTATGGTGCATTGCTCCGTATTTGAATTAATAAATACAGTCATTTACATAATTAACTTGGCATGGTTTAAAGATGTGATTGAAAAGACGGGTTTCGTTTGGATAAACACAAGTGTAAACGGAGAATGCCAAATAATCGTATTTTCCATGAAGACAATTATCAAACGGTTCACGATGGAATTGAAATATTGCTTAATAACGGTTGCTTAGAAGCTAAGAGATTTCTAGCACAGAAGAGGTAAGCTCATTATCGTCTAATGCTTTGTTTAGCATTTAGAATTCACCGAACAACAAAACACTTACTAGGGAATACTTTTCATGAATATTTTAGGACTTATAATTCCTTAGTTTTCTCCCCTTGTGGTTTCAAATGTTGTAATTTAGTAAAATAAATGACTAAATGAGTGTTTGTTGACCAAATTTTTTCATGTAAAGCGAAAATTTGAATTTATTTAGGAAGGAGAGTACGTTGCTGAGTGCTGCTTCAAGTTTTGTAGACTTTCTGGTAAGCTACTTTAAACGATCTGATGTACGTATGGCAGATGTGTTGGCAGATGTGTTGGGGACATCAGGGCCATAAGTTATTTATTTATTTATTTATTTATTTATTTATATATAATACTATACCTATATATATATATATATATATATATATATATTTATCACATACTCGTGCCTTTATCAGGGTGATAATAGCGGTACATAAAAATGATATGTCCCGCTGTACTGTATCTGTCCCATCATATATCCCACTATCCTGTGTTGGGAGCCCTAAAACATGATACAGGCACAAGAATGTGATAAATAGGTTATCACATTCGTAACTCAGTATATCAGTTTTATCGCTTTCAGGACGATATCGTAATTGTCCCTCGTTTGCTCCGCTCACTCGTGACAATAATAATATCATCCCTCTGTGATAAAACTGATATCACCTCGTCCCTCGTGATAATATATATATATATATATATAATATATATATATATATATAAAAGCATGAAGTATAGTTACCTTAAAGTCTTCGCTACCAGAGGTTTCACCCTAAACGGGATTGATGATCCCGTTTCAGGTGAAACCTCTGGTAGCGAAGACTTTAAGTATACTTCATGCTTTATATTTTGCTCTATTATGGTATTGAGCACTCTAACATTTGATGAACCAAAACTCATATATATGTAATGTTTACAACACGAGCGGCCATGTTGTATTGAATATACAATTACGAGCCGAAAGCGAGTGATTGTATTCAATACAACAAGGATGCGAGTGTTGTAAACAACTTGTGAAATGAATAAATAGTAAAAATCCCTTTGGATATTGAGGTGCTAATTTGCTAATTAGTTACAAGCACTAGTGGTTGTATCAGAAGAGTATACATCCACTAGTGGTTGTAACTAATTAGCATCATTGGTTTTAGTTTGTATGGGGTTTACAGGGGTATACATGTGATGTAATTTCTGAAATTGGATTGGCTGCAAAACTCATGAATTAGTAATGAATTGCACAAATATATATATATATATATATATATGTATATATATATATATATATATATATATACTGTATTAGTTCAATCTACAGACACATGTTTCACTGTACTACAGCTCATCAGTGTAGCTTGATAATAGAACTTGAAATACAGTATTGGATTCATCAGGCCTGATATGGCAAAATATTTTAGTCTAGAATTCAATACTGGGTGAGGCCAAAGGTTGAATGGTCTTGCCTAATATTAAAATTTTGAGACTTAAATATTTTCCATATTGGGTGAAGATGAATCCAATAGGTGTTTCATTATATCGAACAAATAATCATGCAATTGACAAGTAAATAGACCATGTGCACCTGTCCAAAAGTTGCTGCCCGATGTGTACCATAGTTGTCCTATATTGTAAAATATTGGGCTGGCACATGACACTAATGTAGACATTTGATTGCAATGGATGATTACTTGCGAGGGTACAATAATATTATAATAGTACCATATAAGTGCATGTGCAATTGTGTTGTAGGGTTCGTTGCTTACTCTTGAAGAACATGACATTGACGAGGCAGTGTGCAGTCTTAAAGAAACCCAGAGAGTTTGTGAATCACAAAGAGACATTGTGAGACAAAAGAATTCTGATGACGAATATAATTTAAACTGGCTTATGAATGAAATATTATTTGCTGATGCTGAGTTGTGTATAGCAATATTAACAATCTTAAAACATGGTATGAATTATAATTAATTATTATTAATTATTGCTGTTATATAATTAATGTACATGTATATTGTTATTAATTAATGTATTTATTATAATTAATGATATACCATATTTTCTGGGTGATATAACCCGCAGGTATCTCTTACCCTTATTACATTTTATATATATTCCAAATTAATAAAATCTTATTTTTTTAAATTAGGAATCAAAGATTACATTAAAGGTGCATATCTGATCAGAAAAGCTTGGAAGCAGTACAAGAAAAGCTATGAAAAAGTTGTAAAAATTGGAGGATGTTTTTTAAAGCACAATGAAAACACTAATGATACTGAATGTAATCAAAATATAACTGACATTGTACATCAATCTTCTGATGATCACACTCTTGTAAATGAACAAGCACAACTCCAGAATACTTCAATCAAAAATGTTTGTCAGGGATGTCCTGGAGGAGATAACTCTATTGCTTTAGCAGAGGTTCGAGCTGCTATTGCGTTTGGATATGGTTTATTTAATCTTGTGGTGTCTTTAACTCCTCCTAAAGTTCAGCAGGTCATTCAATTGTTTGGTTTCACTGGCAATCAAGAACTTGGTTTAGTTTGTTTGAAATATGTTTGCTACAGTCAAGATGTCAAAGCAGAACTATCAAGGTATATGGTACTGCATGTGTGTACAGCACATGACTGTATATAATATTTAGTATACTGTATGTAACTTAGATACGCCGTGTGGGCTTGCATGATTTAATTTATCAGTTGTACTGTAGTTTATAAATGATGACAGTTAGCCAACAACTTGTTGTTAACCTAGTTTATAGTCCATTGGCCACTTTAAGAATTTTATTCTGGCTAACGCCAGACAATTTTATTCAGCATTATTGCTCTAATGAAGCCCTGAGTCAACAGGCCAAAAAGCTTACCTAATAAATAATTTATTACATATGGTTGGATCCACAAAACTTATTTTGAATACTGTATGTAGTTCAATGATTATATACACCATTTGTGTGGTAAATTTGGGTGAATGAAAAGTGCAGTTCTGAGGGTAAGGGTTCTCATAAATGTTAGGACAAAGTTGGAGTGAGCTGGGTAATGGTTCTCGCATCAAGGTGACTAACATTATGCCTAAGTTAGGGCTTAGTTCAGTGCTGCCTTTGTTTTTGGTTTAAGACAAAGGTTGTATATTCTTAGGATCTAGCTATAGACTTTGTGGTCACTGGTCATATGATAACAGAATAGTAATATTGCTAATCGAAGTAAGACAAGCAACAAATTGCTGCACCTGATCTGACATTGTTGCATGATTGCAAGTTAAAACAAGTTTTGCATGTATTACCACCAAACATAATTTCACACAACAATATTTCATTGTTACAAGTTGAAACAGCATATGTGACATGATAAGTTGTACAGTCATATACATGTAGTGCATGTGGTACGTTTGTGAGCTTGGTGTAATGTAACAGACATTACCCATTTGTTGCCTGCATTATCTCACCTTTAGAAGAAGAAGAAGAAGAAGAATCTTTATTACCATAAATTTTTAAATTAATTAATTAACATGAAAGAATATTGAACGTTTTTTTGGTAAAAAGCCAACTAAAATAGTCAAAAGACTAGCCTAGTTAAAGGAGATTGACAATAAAAAATAAGTTTGTCTCATTTGAAAGAACTTGTCAAATGGTGTAAGAAGACCTTTTACAATTTTTCCGTATCTGTTTTGGTTTTGGAAATATTTTGACTAAAGACAGCGTGCTGTCCGCCATCTTGGAATTATTTTCAATATGCAAAATTATGCATGTGACGACATAACCAGGGTGAAGTGAAATTTTTATCTTGCCAACCTTATGACAGCTAGAAACTCGATTTTTTGTTGTGTATTTCCATTTTAAATTGACCCACAACATTTAAAAAACCTTCCGTGGAAATCTGGTCACCCACAGAGTAGTTTCATCAGGTTTACCCTGGTTGTGACATCACCCATTTCCTAGTTAATTAGACCCAAAATTACAACAAGATGGCAGACAGCACCCTGTCTTTGGTCGAAATATTTCCAAAACCAAAACAGATATGGAAAAATTGTAAATGGTCTTCTTATACCATTTGACAAGTTCTTTCAAATGAGACAAACTTATTGTTTATTGCCAATGTCCTTTAATTTAGCATATAAATTGGTACAATATAACATTTAGAATCAATTTAGTTGTTGATGATGGGTTGATTGACATTATTTGTTCCTTCCTTAGACTTGGTCTTTTATGGTATCATGCAGTTATCAGACCAATATACACTATTGACGACAGTGATGTTGAATCTGGTAAGCAATAGTTGTTGTATATTTAGTATTTAATATTTTTTTGGTATTGAAATTAATTAATTGATCAATCAATTTATTTATATATTTTATTAATTTCAATAATTATTTAATTTTAATTATTAAATAATTTTAATTGTTAATTAATTTTATTAATTATTTATTTTATGATTAATTAATAAATTAATTATTAATTAATTCAAATTCTTAATCAATTTTAATTATTAAATTTTTATTATTAACTAATTTTTTAATTAATTGTTTAAAATTATTAATTAATTTTAAATATTAATTGTCTTGATTATTAATTATTAATTACTTGTAATTATTAATTTATGTTTATTATTAAGTAATTTTAATTTTTTTTTTTTTATTTACAAGCTTTGCCAAAATGACAGGGAAGTCCCACAGAGCTTGTGGCTCCATTACGGGATCCCCAAATTAATTAATTCATTAATGTTTTATTAATGTTTAAAATTAATTAATGTTTAAAATTAATTCATTAATGTTTTATTAATTAATTTTAAATATTAATTGCTCTTAATTATTAATTAATTTTAATTATTCATTAATTCAAATTAATGATTAATTCTAACTTTATTGAAATTGAATTAAAATTGCAATAAATGAATTAAATGGAATGGAATTGAAACTTATCAACTTCTTTTTTTCTAAGGTTTGCAAGAAGCTTCTCAGCTTTTACAAGGACTCACACCCAAGTTATCATTGTCTCCAGTGGCTCTCTACTTTGAAGGCTTATTATTCCGTTGTAAGGTAAATTTGTTTTGGGTTTTCTATTCACAGTGGCGTCGTAGCCAGGGTATTGGGTTTGGGGCAAGAACCTCAATCTCCTAGGCAGGCTTCGGAATAAATTTGAAACGTATACTGGTCACTATGACCAGCGGCTCAATAAATTTGCCGGTCACAGCGGAATTTTTACTGGTCATTTTTAGTTATACTTATTTGCGCTCGTCGTTCGCGTGGCTCGTGAGTTTAGAAACAATAATGTACAACGGGCCAACGGCGTAACCGTTTTTGAGTTTTTAGGTAACGACGGTGAGACAAACAAACACGCACACACAGACAGTATTATAATATAGATTATGAATTATATTTGTATATAGGCACAACGCCAGCATATCGTATTACAATTTGACACATTCGCTCTCACTTGGATTCAAAAATTCACCAGTCATGCATGTCCGCCAAGCGATGGTATTTGCTGGTCAAACTGTAAAATTTTACTGGTCAGTGACCGGTGACCGGCACTAATATTTCGAAGCCTGCTCCTAGGGGGTCTTTAGGCATGCTCCCCCCAGAAACGTTTGGCTTTCTGTGGTCTCTGAAACACTATTTCCTGCATTTTGAGGCAAGTATTTAAGAGTAATCTGAAATCCATAAATTACATAATTTTGTTGAAATCAAACCAGAACATAGAATGATACACATCAGAATATCTTTAGATTTATTTATAAACAAGTTGTAAACGTAAAAACAAGTCGGAGGCATTTTGTATAGATCCTTTAGTATTGTAATTTATAGCATATGCATGCCTGCTGTATACATGTATAACACATTACTAGTCTACTTACTTGGCCTTAAAAAACTGTACCCCCCCCCCCCCCCCCCTACAAGTTTCTCCACAGATTTAAACTTTTCACGAAAGTGGTCTTGGACGATATACAGTACGTTACATTACATTACATTACATTACATTACATTACATTACATTACATTACATTACATTACATTACATTACATTACATTACATTACATTACATTACAAGACCTTACACGTTACGAAACGTTACGTTGCGGGACCTTACGTTACGTTGTGACACCTTACAGGTTATGGAACCTTACGTTACGTAATGTGACACCTTCCGTTACGTTGTGGGACCTTACGTTACATTGTGAGACCTTACGTTACATTGTGAGACCTTACGTTACGTTGTGGGACCTTCCGTTACGTTGTGGGACCTGACGTTACATTGTGAGACCTTACGTTACATTGCGAGACCTTACGTTACATTGTGAGACCTTCCGTTACGTTGTGGGACCTGACGTTACGTTGTGAGACCTTACGTTACGTTGTGAGACCTTACGTTACATTGTGAGACCTTACGTTACATTGTGAGACCTTACGTTACATTGTAGGACCTTACGTTACATTGTAAGACCTTACGTTACATTGTGAGACCTTACGTTACGTTGTGAGATGTGACGTTACTGAAACTTTCACACATTTAACATTTTCACAATAGACCTTTTCATCAACAGCGGCGCCATAGGGTAGCAAGCTCCATTAAAAGGGCGATTGCGTAGTGTTGAGACACAATGCGGTATTTTTTTCTTTATAAATACTTTCGTGGCAACAATATCTAAATATAATAATTGTCATATTGGTAAAAGTAACAATTCTCGGACGTGTAAGGATAGATTCATGACAAATGTATCCTTATACGTACAAGAATTATTGCTTTTACCAATATGACAACGATCATATCTAGACATTGTTGCCATGAAAGTGTTTATAAAGAAAAAATTACCGCATTGTGTCTCAACACTAAGTAATCACCCTTTTAATTGAGCTTATTACCCTGGATAGACCACAGTGCATTGCGAATTCAAGATGGCGCCGCTATTGGTGAAAAGGTCCATGATTGTAATGTGAATGAACAATTGAACATGGCGACAAGTAACACGCATAGTTGAGTTTTAGCGTGTGCTGGCGTGTGCACGTGCAATTGCACGTGTCAAACGAAAAGGACTGGTTTTTATTGGTTGATTGTTTTTCTTAAACATTCCTCGTGAAACATAATTATGCATAGTTTTGTGCCAGTTTTGATCAAATATCTTCAACGGGACTGCCAATGGGACCAATACGGACCGCCATTACAATGAACTTCTCCAACGGGACTGCCATATATATTCCTTCGAATAATTTTGCATACTACTGTAAATTAAATTCCTAATTTATTACACCCAGTATTTCTTGGTGCTGTGACCAGCCGATGCCAGGGCCTTTTGTCACCTTCCTAATTTCAAAAAGGCCCTGGGAACGAGATTGACATGTATGTAGTGTGTGACAGTTGTAAATCTAGATTTCTTGAATTTCAGGGCAACTTCAGTGATGCAACAAAAACATTAAAACTTGCTTTGGAAAAGTCAACATCACACAAGGAAATTTTAATGTTCTGTGACTATGAAATAGGTCAGTAATTTGATGCATTATATTATATTTCAATTTTTCCACACAACAGAATGACATTTTCATGTCTTTGTCTTGTTTATTTGATTCACCATGATTTGACAGATATTTATTTAATACAATTTTCTTTTTTCGTTCATGAAAACAAGTTCATATTTACAACCAATATAGATGCACATACTGCAGAACAATTCAATATTTAAAACATTGATATTCTTGCTTATAGGGTGGTGTCATTTGTTGGACATGAACTGGAATCTTGCAGTAGACTCCTTCAAAAGGTATTGTTTATTCAAAAGCACATAAATTATTTAATCATTGATATATCATCACCATCATTATCACAATCATCACCACCATCCAATCTCGTTCCCAGTAGTTTTCCCAACCATGTGGGAAGACTACTGGGAACGAGATTGCACCACCATCATGATCATCATTGCCACCATCATTATTATCATCATCATCATCATCATCTTGATCATCATCATCACCACCATCATCATCCACACCATCATCCTTATCATCATGAGGACATCATTGTCATCATCATTATTATCTCACATCATCACCACCACATCATCACTACTGATTTTATCTGTCAAAATGATACTCTACAATCTAGTGACTTTATCTTGTTTAGAGTAAAAGATGGTACAGTGTGGTCACAATGTTTTTATGTTTATTTAATTGGTGGTGAGTCTGAATAAATTTTATTCATAATTAATATTGCAATACAACAGGACCACAATAGCATTGGAAAACGTCATACTGAACTGCTGAGATTTTCAGTAATGAAATACTGATGAAGTTTTTTTGTATGTTTTAAAATAAAACAATTAAGAACCAATGGCTTTAAAACAACCTATAAAAACTATCTTCTATAAAATCAAAAATCATAATAATATATCAAGAATTCAAAATAAGCTGTTTTATTTGAAAACAGCTTCATTCTTTTCCCTAATTTGTCATTCAAGCATAATTTATTATAATTATATTTGGCGAATTACATAAATTAAAAAAGAATGATGTATAACGTACCTTATAATACAATTGCATTAAAAACTGTCCAAATAACGCTAAAAATGAGTACAAATATACAGCGATATTTGGATAGTTAGTTATTAGTAGAAAACCGGTTTGACAGATTTTGTTAGCCAATCAAATTTACACACAGGAGACTACTTCATGTATGCTTATTATTTTGTCCTGGTGCAAGTCACGCTACTTCTCTGGCCTTTTTAGAGTTTTCTTTTTCCATAAAAATTTGTTGATCAGAGCAGTTGTATAATAAATCTCTTATTAGATGTTTTGGTGTGTAGTATCGCTGTATATTTTTACTCGTTGTTTGTATTTTGACTCGCCCTGCGGGCTCGTCATAATACGGCACAACTCATAAAAATATACAGCGATACTACACACCAAAACATCTAATAAGATATAAGAAATACTGATGTTTTGAGTGCAGTTCTTTATCAAAGTAAAACTTGATAAACCAAATAAAATGATACAGTCTGTACTGCATATTAAATAACTAAACAGCTCACAAAACTTGAAAGTAGCCACTCAAATGAAGGGCAGATAAACAAACTGGTTATATTTTAGAGTGGTTCTCTGATGAGAATATTGTTGGTAATGTTTCTGTATAATCCTAAACATGTTATGGTACTTGGTAATTGCGCAAAGTTTCATTTCGAAATTCCCCAAAACAAAGTGGTATTTTACATGCGAAGTTTGTATTTTGGAGCGACGCTATTAAATTGGCCGAACTTGAGAAAAATGAGTTGAGGCAAACTTATGATGTCATAGATGCAACAAAAACAAAAGATCATTGTTGTCAACAAAAGGGTCATTGTTGTTATTGAGTTATATAACATCACAAGCTTCCTTGACTCATTCTTCTCAAGCTCGGCCACTTCAATGGCGGCGCTCCAAAATACAAACTTTACACGTAAAATATCACCTTTTCTTCAACGAATTTTTAAATGAAACTTTGCACGATTACTAACTACCATAACATTTTTAGAATTATGAAAAAACATTGCCAACAATATTTTCATCAGAGAATCACTTTAAAGTTATGCCACTGACATGCTTGATTGAGTAATATTTTTGTTTGGCTATACCAAACCTTGAAACAACACTGCAGAGGCTGAGCCGAAGATTGAGGTGGTATGGTTATGGAAAGAGGAATTATGGTTGGATAAGGAAGATGGAAGAGTTTGTTGTTGAAGGAAAAGGAAGGTGGGGGAGAAGAAGAAGACATGGTATGATGAAATTAAGGAAGACATAAAACTATGGAATCTCTCGGAAATAACATCAAACGATCAAGATATATGGCGCAGCTCTATCTAGGCAGAACAACGTCAAACCCACTTAAAGTGGAAACAAAGACGTTAAGCAGATGATGATGATGGTGATGGTGATGGTGGTGATGATAATGTATAATGGTGGTGGTGATGGTAGTGATGGTGGTGGTGATGGTGGTGGTGGTGGTGATGATGGTGGTGGTGATGATGATGGTGGTGGTGATGGTGGTGGTGGTGGTGATGATGGTGGTGGTGGTGATGATAGTAGTGATGGTGGTGGTGGTGGTGATGATGGTAGTGGTGGTGGTGGTGGTGATGATGGTAGTGGTGGTGATGATGATGATGGTGGTGGTGGTGGTGATGATGATGATGGTAGTGGTGGTGGTGGTGGTGATGATGATGATGGTGATGATGGTGGTGGTGGTGATGATGATGGTAGTGGTGTTGGTGGTGATGATGGTGGTGGTGGTGATGATGATGGTGGTGGTGGTGGTGATGATTATGGTGGTGGTGGTGGTGATGGTGGTGGTGGTGGTGGTGATGGTGGTGGTGGTGGTGATGGTGGTGGTGGTGGTGGTGATGATGGTGGTGATGATGGTGGTGGTGGTGGTGATGATGATGATGATGATGATTGATATAAATGTGATTTATTTTGTTTAGTCATACTGGGTCTTCAAGGAAATGCCAGTGAAGCTTTGATCTACTTGAAGTATGTTCCACCATTAGTGAAAAGAAAGACTCCTTTGGGATTGTTTCTAATTCGAAAGGTTTGAAAGCATTTTGTTTTAAGCCATTCCTCAAAAATGGTCCTTTATTGTTTTACTCTAACACCAGATGATTTTACTCATCAAGTCAGAACCTCTGGTAGTCCAAAGATGCGCTGAAAAAGTGATAGGGTTTTCGCTTGTCGCAAGGGGGGTCCGGGGGCATGCTCCCCCTGGAAATTTTGAAATCTAGAGTCTGAAATGCCATTTCCTGGATTTTAGGACAAGGATTTACAGAATTCTAAAGGTCCAAAAACGTCATAAAATACTCAAAAGACAACACTTTTCCGGACATTGAAATCTGCATTCAAATTTCTTTATTATATCTTTATTCAGCCCCCCCCCCCCCCCCTCCGCTTCCGACGCCCCTGGTTATAAGTGAATATAGTAAGGTTAAATTTACTGCAGAAACAGGGAACGTAAAAGTCTAACCTTTTGCCTCCCATGCAGTCTGACTCAAACAGACCTCTTTATTATTTACTTTGTCTAACACTAGATGATTTTACTTATCAACTGAGAACCTCTAGTACATAGACAGACTTTCTGAGGGGGACTGTGGGGGGTGGGGAGTGCTACCCCCCCCCCCCCCAATATTTATTTTCACACACACACACACACACACACACACACACAAAAAAAACCCAACGGAACGTTCACCACACGGATTCAAACAACACAGTAATTTGATAGAACCCTATTTCGGGTTTACAGGGTCATTTAACTCTCTCAAAGGACCTGCCAAATTCATTGACTTGACAACTTCAAAAACCTTAGTTTTTTGCTTCGAATGCTTTCTGATGTGCTCTAGAAACCTTGATTTTTTTCCAAATTTTCCAGGGTGCTTTGCTTTCTAGCCTCCCACCAGCGGCTCCACCCCTGGACCTCACTGGGGGATGAGCCCTGCAGCACAACGTTTGGTGACGCCTTGTGTTACCTCACCAGCTCACCCCCCTAAAATTTCTGGCACCCCCCTAGTAATAAATATGAAAATCCGTCTATGCTCTAGTCAAAGGATTAATCCTCGTTGCATCTTCATTAATCCGGAGGACCTATTGGAAGTGTAGGGGTGGTTAAATGTTAATGTTTTGCTTGACTTCTCTAGGCCAATCTTTACAACCAGTCACCTCCACATGAGACAGAGTGTTTACTTCTTTTATTGGAAATTGTTTATTTATGGGAATGTCTACCCACATGCAGTGTGGTAACTTTATCATGTTTTCTTAATGGTAAGTACAACTACAGTACCATAGGTTAAGGTAATTTGTTATTGCAGTGCCATTGTCACTATCATCATTACCATTATCATTACCACCATCAATACCATCATTGATTGCCATCACCATTATCATCATTACCATTATTAGCATCATTACCATCATCATTACCATCACTGATTGCCATCATCATTATCATCATTACCATTATTAGCATCATTACCATCATCATTACCATCACTGATTGCCATCACCATTATCATCATTGCCATTATTAGCATCATTACCATCATCATTACCATCACTGATTGCCATCATCATTATCATCATTACCATTATTAGCATCATTACCATTATCATTACCATCACTGATTGCCATCATCATTACCATCATCACCATCATTACCATTATTAGCATCATTACTGCCATCATTACCATCATGATTACCATGATTACCATCATTACCATCGTCATTACCATCATCATTACCATTATTAGCATCATTACCGTCATCATTACCATCATCATTACCATCATTACCATTATTAGCATCATTACCGTCATCATTACCATCATCATTACCATCATTACCATCATCATTACCATCATCATTACCATCATTACCATTATTACCATCATTACCGTCATCATTACCATCATCATTACCATCATTACCATCATCATTACCATCATCATTACCATCATTACCATTATTAGCATCATTACCATCATCATTACCTTCATCATTATCATTACCATCATCGTTACCATCATCATTACCATCATTACCATTATTAGCATCATTACCGTCATCATTACCATCATCATTACCATCATTACAATCATTACCATCATCATTACCATCATTACCATTATTAGCATCATTACCGTCATCATTACCATAATCATTACCATCATCATCACCATCATTACCATCATTACTATCATCATTACCATTATTAGCATCATTACCGTCATCATTACCATCATCATTACTATCATCATTACCATCATTATTACCATCATTACCATTATTAGCATCATTACCGTCATCATTACCATAATCATTACCATAATCATCACCATCATTACCATCATTACAATCATTACCATCATCATTACCATCATTACCATCATTACCATCATTACCATCATTACCATCATACCATCATCATTACCATCATCATCACCATTATTATTACCACTATCATTATCGCTATTTTGATTGTGATTGTTTTAGATTTTCTTTTATGTTTGTACAATATATTCATTATAACCAAGCATTGACAACTGTTTTTACTTCCTTTTTCTCTAGGACTGGAAAAGCCAGTGAAAGATGAATTTGTTCCATTAAAATTGTTTTTAACAGGTTATATTTTGCAACGACTGGGACAACTAACGAAATCAATAGAGGTAAAGCAATGGAGCTCCACTGTACATGTAGTTCAGCTTTAAGTCCAACCTCGTACCCAGGTTCATATATCCATTCCTCCGCATAAGACCCTGGGTACGACGTTGATTTAAATAATTGTCACGTTAATTGCAACTGATTATATGACGTTTCTAGGCAAAATGTCAGACGTTGCTGGGCGGGGCTTACAAGTTCTTATTAAATTCACACGCAACCCAGATATTTTTAGACAGAAAGTTGTAAGTCCCGCCCAGACATTTTGCCTGGAAATGTCATATAATTAATCGTCACATATAATTAACGCGACAATTATTGTCGTTAAAGTGCCTCTATGTCCTGTGGGATCTTTGCATATTTAAATAACTTAGGTTAAAAGAAAATGTTCCCGAAATTTTTTCTCAAAAATATTAAGTGCTCGCCCATTAACAGCGCTCCGAAGTTGGCCAAATCAGCCCAAATCGCGCCATTTTGAAAGTTAGACCGTTTTCTTGGGCCTGGGCTCTAATTGATAGATCTACGTCACATTTGCGTCACAGTCGGAACACCAAAATTTCTTCCGCCGAGTCTGAGTCAGACGAACCATCTTGGAACATATTGATGAATATATCTAAAGTTTTCATTGCTTAAATAAAGGTTTAAGAGACGCAATACCAAAAACACACTAAATAGTCAGAAGTTCGGTTCCGACCATGACGTCACACAGTAAACTCGCACCATGTCCCTAATGCACAGTCACAGTTATAGAGGTACCAACTTTGAAGCGCTGTTAATGGGCGGGGATTTAGTATTTTTGAGAAAAAATTGCGGGAAACATTTTCTTTTAACCTAAGTTATTTAAATATGTAAAGATCCCACAGGCCATAGAGGCACTTTAAACGGTCAACGTGAAACCGCTGTAATTGGCCGATTTTTGCATGTGTGCTATTTACATGTAAAAGCTCACATCTTTATCAACCAGAGCCACCATTTTTACGATGATCAAACCAAATAACTTCAGGAAGAATAATGAGTGATTAGTGAACGATAAAAATTGTTAATCGCCACACACGGCATGATGTCATATTTTGACCGAGTTTAATCGGACAATATCAAACGGGTTTGATATTTTACGATTAAAATTGGCAGACTAAAATCGCTCTGTGATGACACCGCACACGTAACGATTTTGATGGTAAGCCCGAAATTCAGGGGGCGATTACATGGAACGGGCTAGCCCGGTTAACCAGGATGAGTTTATGAAACGATTGCATGGAGCGGGCTAGCCCGGTAAGCCGGAATGATTTCAGGCCGAAATTCGCAATTATCAAGTAAATAAGGGTAAAGTTAACTAATTAGTCTATAAATTATTTTGTAAGCCTGTTGTTAATAAAAAGATTGTTATAGTCTTGGCTAACCCACGAAAGTGGCTTCGCGAAGACTAATTAATTTATTAAATCTTCGCTATGATCACGAAACACACGAACAACGTTTTGATGTTCTATTCCAGTTCCTTTCAGCACTATTTATTCACACAGTCAAGTAAACGAACGCGTATGGAAGCAAGTTCAACAGTTTTTCAGCCCGGTTTGCTGGGATGAAACGATTACATGGACATTTTCATCCCATGGTCCTTGTTTTTTTCTGTTACAGTGCTACAAAGAAGCTATTTCCAATGATGAACTAAGTCTTGTTATTGGTGACACACATGTGAAGCCACTTGCATTATATGAGCTCGGAATAATCTCTGCAAAGGTTTCTCAGGTGTGACTTAAATAATTGTTTACTGAATGTGGCTTGGTAGGGAAAAATAGCATTGTGTATGATATACAATGGGGTGGGTCATAAGTTTAATAGGGGTTGGGCTTGGTAGTTTAACCTAGTTGGGAACTTCGTGCATGTGTCCTGTTGTTTTCCCGCCATGTATACTTGTTATACTTGCTTGAAAGATCTTAAATTGCCTACACTTGAGGAAAGAAGGGAATCATTGTGCAGATCCTTCTACAAGAACAATTATAGAGACACTTCAAGCACAATTTTTGACTTGCTTCCCAAACCATTGGATCATCAGTACAACTTTAGAAACGCCCGAACCATTCCACTTTTTAAATCCCACACTAAACGCTCTAGTGATAGCTGTCTGCCATATTGTGTACGAACGTGGGACTCTTTTTAACTATGATTTTTTGTAATTTTAATAAGTTTTAATGTTTTATGACATTATAGTTTTTAAATTCATGTTAATGTATATTGTTGTAACTAACAAATTTTGATATTTTTAATCTTTGTAACGTGAGTTTTTCAGTTTGCCTTGTTCAAACTGCCACTCAAGTATTTTAATAAACTATTAAACTATTATAAATAAATAAATAAATAAATAAATATGAAATTATGCATTATATGGCACGTATTACTTCCGGTAAAATCACGCGCTGTGATTGGTTGCTGACGTATGAAAATTGTTAATGCCCTACGTTGGAAACAAGCAAAAAATCCTAAGAAGAAAGTTATTGCTGCAAAACGACCGAAGTAAATGAAATAAATAACGACGAACGTTAAAAAAGTAAATTTTAGTATCCAGACGAGAAAGAAACAACAGAGAATAACGGTAGTCCGGTGTTTTGACGAAGTTAAAGGAAGGAAAGACCAAGAAATACAAGATTGATTTTGTAATAAAAAGTGCCATATAATAAACTACTTAATAACCTCGACCGTTCGGTCTTTACGGTAAAATATTAAACCTCGGTCTTGAACGTATTAACCTCGCTATCGCTCGGTCAATACAGCAAGACCTCGGTTTAATAGTTTACCCTAAAGACCTCATTTAACTGGGTCAAACATTTAGTATTTTACTAACAGGAGAATTTTTTCTATGCGTTTAAAATAAGTTTAAGTAATAATAATAATGTCTACTGTTCATACATACGTTCATACCGTCTATGAAGATGAAATTTTGGAACGACAAGATATATTATGTAATAAAAGTAGCGTGCTGCGTAGGCAGTGTAGAAACAACAATCGAAATATAGTAAGGTTAGATATACTGCCGAAACAGAGAACGTAGGAGTCGAACGTTTCGAGCGAAGGCCCTTCGTCAGAGAGAAACGTGTCTCTCTGACGAAGGGCCTTCGCTCGAAACGTTAGACTCCTTTCGAGCGAAGGCCCTTCGTCAGAGAGAAACGTGTCTCTCTGACGAAGGGCCTTCGCTCGAAACGTTAGACTCCTACGTTCTCTGTTTCGGCAGTAAATCTAACCTTACTATATTTCGAAGATATATTACAATTTTGCTCAGGAGAACCCAACCTCATTCCCAAGTTTTTTTTGAAATTGATAGCTCGCAGCACCCAGAAATACTGGGTGTAATAAATTAACAATTTAATTTAGTATGCAAAATGGCGGTTACGTGGGAGAAGTTCATTGTAATGGGCGGTCTCATTGGTCCCGTTGGCGGTTCCATTGAAGTTATTTGATCATAACTGGCACAAAAGTATGCATAATTACGTTTCCTGAGGAATGTTTAAGAAAAGCAATCAACCAATGAAAATGCAGAGTCCACCAGCCGATTCCAGGACTTTTTCGGCCCTCCTAATTTCAAAAAGGCCCTGGGAACAAGGTAGAGGAGAACCCGAAGATTGTGAATAGGCAATTAAATCCTCACATGTGAGATAGGCATTTTCATAAACCCTTCTATTATTAGAGTAAGCCCAGAGCTGCTCAGTGCTTCCCTGGGGGGGGGGGGGGGGGGGGGGAGGAGCCTGGTATGCTATCTTGAATTATACAATGGACCTTTTCACCAATAGCGGCACCATCTTGAATTCGCAATGCATTGTGGTCTATCCAGGGTAACAAGCTTAAATTAAAAAGGTGATTGCTTAGTGTTGAGACACAACGCGGTAAATTTATCTTTATAAATACTTTTGTGGCAACAATGTCTAAATATGAACGTTGTAATATTAGTAAAAGTAATAATGCTTGGACGTATAAGGATATATTTGTCGTGAATCTATCCTTATACGTCCAAGACTTTTTTTTATTTTTTATTTTATTTTATTTAACTTTACCTTGACTAAATGAATACAAGGATAGGAACACCACAACAGCTGAGGCCGATTACTGCGGGTCCCGATTGTCTACTATTTACATTAAATAATATGTGATATAAATATAATTATATGATATAAACATAACAAGTAAAAACGTTTAAGATGAAGCTAGCTGAAGGTCTAAAAGCAACAAGTAGGGGAAACACATAGACTACGGACAGAGTTACATTTAATACAAATTGATTTCCAGGTGCGTGCGTCTTCAGAATGGTATATAGAGAGAATAGCAGAGTGGTAGTATTCTTTTAGTTTGTTTTTGAAATTTGAAAGATTGGTAGTCCGGGTTATTTCTTGAGGCAGCACGTTCCATATTCTTGGAGCTCTTATTAGGTATGATTTACTGTACGTCGATGTTCTATATGATCGCTGTTTGAACGCGCTGCCATCTGTTTTAATCTGAGATCTTGTAGGTATGTTGGTATCTTGTAGGTATCTTGTAGGTATCTTGTAGAATTGTTGCTTTTACCAATATCACAACATTCATATTTAGACATTGTTGCCACGAAAGTATTTATAAAGAAAAAGTTACCTCAATGTTTCTCAACACTACGCAATCACCTTTTTAATTTACCGTGTTACCCTGGATATACCACAGTGCACTGCGAATTCAAGATGGCGCCGCTATTGGTGAAAAGGTCCATTCTTGCAATAAAAACCTTAAAAAAGTATTAAAGGAGTTTTTTATTTTTAGTTTAACAAGGGACAAGAATTTTTAAAAAGAGCAAAGGTAAGTGGAATCTATTTACTAGTTAACATTTTTTTCGAGAAGAGAATTTTTCCAGAATTTTAATTTTTTTAGTGTTTTTAATATATACTGTAGCATGCAAAAATTAATAACTTCATACATCTAAATGTGGCCACATTACACGTGCTCTTCTTATTGGTAGAAATTCTGAGACTTAGGGCTTGTTTATATGATACCGGGATGTCTCGACTAGTAACAGGGGCGGCGTGGCCCACCGGGACACCAGGAGATTTCCCGGTGGGCCCTGATGACCTGTATACCTTGTGGGCCCCAACAATTTGTGACTGGTGGGCCCAAATATTTTGTAGATACTTATAGCTGGTTGGCCAATAATTTTCAAACACTGCAGCATAAGACTTGAAGTGCAATTTAGATTATGGAATACTGCAGTTCTATAGAGTTTCGACCGAATGCATTTTATCAGAACATCGAACTAGCGTTATTTTCTGCTGTTTCTTGCTCGTCTGGATACTAGAATTTACTTTTATAATGTTCATCGTCATTTATCTCATTTATTTTTGTCGTTTTTCGGCAATAAAAGTTTCTTCTTAGGCTTTTTAGTTTGTTTCCAATCGTATAGGGCCGGCATCAACAATTCCCGCTGGCATTACGGAGAAATCTCGCCAAGTCAGAAACCAATCACAGGGCGTGATTGTACTGGAAGTAATTCGTGCCATATAATAAAAGTTATTAGAACAATGCCTTGGAATGATTATTTTTTTTGTTCCGTTTAGGAAATTTCTGGTGGATATGATTTTAAAAATCGATTAAAATTGAAAATTGATATAGCCATGAAAAAAGTTGAAGAAAAATCGAAAGAATTTGAGTCTAGTGGCAATGCTAAATAATCTTGAAATTTATTCACCAGAAAGCACACTATAGAATAGAATATACTGTACTGTAAATACTAGACTGCTACAGCAAAAAATATTATACACTTAATGTCTGCTCCCGAGGGAAACAGTTAGTTTTGTTTTCCCGAGAGTCTAAATATGTTTCCCGAGACGAAGTCGAGGGAAACATCGAGACCCGAGGGAAAACAAAACTAACTGTTTCCCGAGGGATCAGGCATTAAGTGTTTTGTTATATAGCTAGTGTTTCGCTGAATAATTTCGACGTTTATCAAAGGAAAGTACACAAAAAAACAAACGCTAAGACTCACCAAAACATTTCGCCTGGCTCCGTAATTTCACTTCAACCAAACAAATATCTCAGAACAAAAGAACAGCAATACATTTCTCCAGTTAATCTTCACACATGCTTTGAAGATCTATAAATATTCTTTTTTTCGTACCAAACAAGCTTTTGTTTATAGGATGCCGTGAAGAGTTCAAAGTTCTAGCGGGCAACAATTGAAAACTTAATGACCGAGCAGGCAATAAGTTCTCAATTGTTGTCCACTCGGTATATTGAAATTCAACTAAGGTCATGTGACCACAAACCAACCAATGACAGTCATCGTTGTATCCAGTGAAACTCTAGCTACCTAACAAGCTGTGATATTTATTATACTTGTATTATAAAAAGCTTAAACCATTGCTGCCTACAGGATATCTGAAGGTTCTTCCTTTGACGAGTAAAATTGTTTGGCATTAAAGTGCATATGAAACGAAAATTAAGTTTGTCTTATTTGAAAGAACTCTTAATTGATTTGACAACTTTATTTGGAATGATAACGATAATTAACAACAAAATAATAATAACTTAAAAGTGCCAACAAGGCAGGACACAAACGGGACAAGTCCCATGCGAGGTGTCCGCCCATTAAATAAGTATTGAATAACAAAGCAAAATACACAAATAAGCATCAAATAACTAATTCCTATGACACGAGCAAGACCTACATAGACTGTAAGTACATGTAACGTCAGGATCGAAAACAGTACAAGTTAGATCAGTATATACATTTCGTAGATATCCAGTACAATTTGAAAACGGAACAAAATCATGCCGTTTAGGTCTTGCGTTTACACGATACCGGCACAAAAATGACATGAAAACGGCACGAAATGAAGATGGGTTCCTTGACGGCATGAAATGAAAACGCAACACTAACCAGTATCGTGTAAACGCCGTGCCGTAACAGTTTGATGACGGTAATCACGATAGCATTTCGTATTTGTATTTTTGATGGATACAAAATTCTACTTTAAAGTGCCTATATGAAACGAAAATTAAGTTTTGAAAGAACACTTAAAATGATAGAGTAACATCTTTTGTAGTTTTTCGTTTCCTTGCTTCGTTCTTGAGATATTCAGTTTGTTTGATATGCAAATTTGATTAATATAAGTTTAAAGAAATACCAAATGGTTTTCCGTGTTGGATACTCTGATCTTACCCTGATCCAAACACGGCAATTCACCAATCAGGGCTCGCGTAGTATACATGTTATTTTATAAAACTTTACGTCACAGGTAAAATTGAACAAAGCACTTGGCGAATTAGGAACCATGTGCGAGTGTTTCTCCTACAACAGAGTTTGCAAATTTTAAGTGTTTTTGTTTGACAATAACAGAGATATGTAATTTTTTGCGATAAGTATTATGCAAAGAATGATGTAATGTTTTCTTATAAGTTAAATTTTCATATCAAACAAACTGAAATGTTTCAAAAACGAAACAAGGAAACCAAAATTAAATAAGACAAACTTAATTTTGGTTTGCAGGGTTATTTTGGTAAAGCGCTCTCAATTCATCAGAATTTATGCCACAAAAATAAGACATGCAGATATCGTTAGAAAGCTATTCATCTGTTGAATATAATGTCGTCTTTGATTTTGCGATTACATATGAAGCAAACTGAAATATCTCAAGAACGAAGCAAGGAAACGAAACACTGCAAAAGTGAAAAGTCAGATGTTACTTTATCATTTTAAGTGTTCTTTCAAATAAGACAAACTTAATTTTCGTGTCGTATGCACTAATTATGGTTTATGCTAATTCACTGCAATAAATTGCTACAATACATATACATACATTATACAAGTTTATATTTATATATGCATGAATTTAGTAATATTGTATTTGTTGAAAGGACTTTTCGGCTTTTTAGAAATAGTTTTGCATTGTAAAAATTGTCTTATATTTATTTATTAGAATTATATTTTTTTTTCGGGGGGGGGGGCTTAAGTTATTTATAACATGATCAAGGAGGTTTTCTAAAGAATCCAATAGGAGAAGAACTTGTGACGAGGTTTATATAAGGTTGCAGGTTTATAACCTGTATATTAACCGTGGTACTTAAAAAAACCCCGACTTGATCATATTATTATGGTTAATAAGCTTCTGCTAACAATGTTAATAATATACATGAAAAAATTTCCCAATTCTGATTGGCTGAGGGGAGTGCAATTTTAGTGTAATTCAGTGCAGAAAAATGAAATACAGTGCAAATTTTTAATTTTTGAAATTTGAACAAAAATCGTTTTTTTACTAGAAAAAAAGCTCTTCCTGTTAATTTTTTATTACATGTATGTTATTTGAACAAAGCATTTCGACGCAGTAATACAACCAGAAGTCCGACTCGCGTCGGAACCTTTGAAGTTTATGTCCTCGCGCATCTTGATTCCTCGCCATCCTACGCCATCCCACGCAATCCTGGCAAGTTCCGCTGGCAGTTTGGACCTTCAAAAGAAGGTTAAAACTGCCGGGGGAACTTGCCAGGATTGCGTAGGATGGCATTGGATGGCGTAAAATATCGCGCATGCGCTTTGAATTGAAGAAATGCGGACAAATTTTCACTCGAGTCGGACTTCTGGTTGTCTTACTATTCTGTGATTTTGATTAGAAAGATTCTCTTTATGATAAATTTTTTCATGTATATATTATTAATAAGTAATAACATGATTTCTCGTGCAATTTGAAAAAAAAAAACACGCACTCGTGAGTTTTTCAAAGACCTCAAATAGCACTCGTCCTTCGGCAATTTTGATAGTCTTTGAAAAACTCACTCGTGCATGTTTTTTCCAAATTGCACTTGAAACCATGCTATTACCTATACAAAACGCAGACTGCACTGGACTACACTCCAATTCTTATGTCAAACTTAGAAATAACTATATACGAACACTGTGCTTTTTTATTTAACATGTACAATTTTACAAAGTTTATTAGTTAATACTAGTGTATTATTGTCCTATTTTAGTTGTAAATTGTTTTGCATTCATAACTACTGCACAGCAGATTTAAACATATATTTAAATATACAACGTTAAGTTAATAAACTTAGGGGGCTGTTCATACGAGGCGGGCTAGTCAGGTTACCAAGGTTGATTTTACGTCACGAAAATCTTAGCGCGGCGATTGGTTGAAAGCCGTGTTTCTATTTAACAAATAGAAAATCGCTTGCGTGTCTCTGTACTGTGATACAAACACGAATGACGTGATTTCAACCGGAAAAAATGCCTAGTGGAAACACGAGGCGAAGCCGAGTGTTTTCACACATTTTTTCCGGTTGAAATTGCGTCATTCGTGTTTGTATCACAGTACAGAGTCACAAAAGCGATTTTCTATTTGTTTTATAAAATAACTAACCGTTTTACGAAGTAAAAAAACAAGGAGAAGCCACCAAAGTGACCGAGACTCAGCTGACGAATGATGGCGTAATCAAATAAATACGCCAGTGATTACGTGAGATTTAACCAAACAGAGCATGCGTTGTACAATATAAAATGAAAATGACGTCAAACGTGTCTCTGTACTCTGAGTGAAAATGGCTCTCGTCCAATCAGAGCGTGCGTAGCATACCTGTTATTTTATAAAACTTTATGGAAACACGGCAAGGTCCCGACTCCATTCAATACGCCATCATTATGGTGTAGGATACGCCATTATATGCCATCCAGTACGCCATCATACGCCATTATGAAGAGTAAGGAGAATTTACGCTTTGATGCAGTGATTATTTTTACGTTCTATACCTATTTTCGACAGGTTATTTTATAAAGGAAATAGAAAACATTTTTTCCGTGTTCCCATACTTGTGGAAGTTTGGGAGAACTCGAAATAGCGTGGAAACACTCGCCCTGCTGGCTGGTGTTCCCACTACAATTTCTCGTTCTCCCAAACTTCCACTCGTGTTTCTATAACTCTATGGAAACACGGAAAATGTTTTCTATTTCTTAATATTCACACGACTAGCATACTGGCGCATATACGTAGTGTATTGAAGTAATTTCAAAAGAAAGATTATAGTTCATCATGAAAGTCTTTTGCAAACTTGTGCAAAGATTCAAGTTTTCTTTCTCCATTGTAGTCGTATCTTTGACGTTCTTTAAATAATATAAGAGTTGGATATTGGTGCACCTTTAATATTAGTAAACAAAGGAAATTGTCAGTCAACTCAGATATTACAAACGATAATGGACCTTTTAACCTATAGCGGCGCCATCTTGAATTCGCAATGCATTGTGGTCTATCCAGGGTAATAAGCTCAATCAAAAGGGTGATTGCTTAGTGTTGCGCGGTATTTTTTTCTTGATAAACACTTTCATGGCAACAATGTCTAGATATGATCGTTGTCATATTGGTAAAAGCAATAATTCTCGTACGTATAAGGATACATTTGTCATGAATCTATCCTTACACGTCCGAGAATTGTCGCTTTTACCAATATGACAATTATTATATTTAGATATTGTTGCCACGAAAGTATTTATAAAGAAAAAATTACCACATTGTGTCTCAACACTACGCAATCGCCCTTTTAATGGAGCTTGTTACCCGGATAGACCATAATGCATTGCGAATTCAAGATGGCGCCGCTATTGGTGAAAAGATCTACAGTATTATTCTACCTGATTCTACAGTACAAATATCTTACGTTTTTAGTAATGGTGCGGTATAAAATGTAATGTCGTATGATTTGCGTGTTGATTTTCTTCTTTTTTGAGTTGACTAGATGTCAAACTGTCAGAAAATGATAGGGTTCAAATTTCGACCTTTCGATATACAGGGGTTCAAGTGTTCGAGGGCTCTCCTCCGCTACATTATAAGACATTACGATACGTTCAAAGACATTACGCTAACGAAATTTTCTTGGGATCTCGTCGAGAGACTTCTATAGCATCCAAAACTAATATCTAGTAACTCGTGCCCGTGGATATCGGGATATTGCAAGTTTCAAGCCCTGAATCCGTTCTACCCGATGACAAAAAGAAAGCAATCGCATAAAGTCACTCGCTTAACAAAAAAAGTTGAATGGAAATCCGTCTCAGTAAAACCCAGAGAACTGGTTTAGCAAAAACTGTTAACATCTTGTACTGTACCTGGTATTTTTCACAGATTACAGGAAACTTTGAACAGTCGATCTACAAAATAATTTAAAATTTACAGACCAAAAGATTAGCTAGTAATAATAAGGTGTTACCCCGAGTAATGAACCATACCGGACAAGTAGAGAAAACTCCACTTGGCCCAGCTGGGATTCAAACCCACGACCTTCGCTTTACTGGTCCGCGATGCTCTACCGACTGAGCTACAGGTCAAGTTGGGAGCTGAAGGTCGAATGATAGTACTTCAGCTCTCAACTTGACCTGTAGCTCAGTTGTAAACCGCACTAGCAACCGAAGGTCGCGGGTTCGGATCCCAGCCGGGCCAAGAATAGAGTTTTCTCTACTTGAATGTCCAGTATGGTTCGAGTAACACATTTATTATTTTGGAACATATATTTACCCGAGCTATGATTGGTCCTCCTTCTCTTTGACATTGTTTTCCCAAACTTTCCCAGACTGGTTTCAGTTGCTGACAATATTTACACCTTCAGTTGAAAAATGTACAAAACAACGTTATTTGAATCAACTTGTTGATTTTTGGTAGCATAATATTAATTTAAAGTTATTTCGTATGTTTTTGCTGTAGGTATACAAGCTGCCGTAAGTTAAACTCAGAGAAAAACTCTGAGCTCCAGACGAGACTCGAACCCACAACCTTCCGAATGCCAGCCAGACGCTCTCACCATTGAGTCCTATCTGGAGCTCAGGGTTTTTCTCTGAGTTTGACTTAAGGCCTGGCCAAACGCTTTCAACATTTCATTCAATATCGTTCAACATTGTTGAACGCGTGTTGAACGAAAATTTGAACATGTTCAAATTTCGTTTTCAAATTTCGTTCAACATCACTCAACAACGTTCAACAAGGTTCAACAACGTTCAACATCATTCAACAGGGGTGGCCAAACGCTTTCAACATGTTGAATCACGGTTGAATTCAATAATGTTGAACCATGTTAAATGAAATGTTGAAAGCGTTTGGCCAGGCCTTTACGATAGCTTGTACAGTACAGCAAGAACATACGAAAAAACTTTACCAACTTCAAGCTGAAAACACTAATAACATACAATATTAAATAATTTATTTGAAATTAATTGGTGCTCCCTCTCACCACTGAAAGTTAAGTCTGGTTGAATGGGGTTAGTACTTGGATGACTGACCACGGCTTGGCTTCATGTGAGTACAAAATCAACATGCACCATAGTTTCTTTCATGCAGTTAATACGTATAGGTTATTTTGAGAGGTGAAGCCCGAGGTGAATAAACACATATCCCCGAGGGGCCTCAAAATACCGTACTTATTTTTCACATGGCGAGGTTGACAGGATTTCATAAGATAAGGAATGGTGCAGGGGATATTAGACGGGAAGATTAGAAGAGAATATTATAGCGAGGAATGGTAGAGGGGAATATTAGAGGGGAATATTAGAGTTTTAGGGTGGAATATTAGAGGGGAATATTAATATATTGTTTTGTCAGGGGCTATTGAATATATTCCCCTAAAAGAACAAAGGAAACCGAGGCATGTGAAAAATAAATGTAGTTATACAAACTAGTCCATCAAAGGGTGAGAGCCATTGTGTTATCAAATTGTTTCTGAGCCTCATTGTGAATATAAATACTAACGACCAAAGGCTTTTTTTTTTTAAATTAAACTTTATTTTTGTACGACGTTTCGGATTCTTGGCTAACATGCTTGCGTAGCTATATTGCGTAAACATACACAGCTGACCCTTTTTCTTAACAGTTCGAAGTGACATGATATAGGGAATTAGAATTAGTTTGTTAAAGTTAAAAAGAAGGAAAGGAAAATAGAAATGCAACTGAACATTGATTTAATAAAATCCAATATGTTTTGAAATTCGTCTTTCACATTCAAACTTAGCTTTCTTTCTCGAATGAGTATGGCTTCTGTTATCTTTCCTTCTCAGGATTCATTTGTCTTTTTGAGTACTTGCGTCGACAGATTTGGAGCTTGACCGGGATTGAGTAGTCTGTAGTGTTTTGTGAAAGCCATGTTCTGGTAGGATTTAGCTTTTGGATTTGCTACTGATCGGTAGTACCGGACAATGGAGTAAGACTCCAAAACATCGTACATAAATGAAGTTTTAATTTAAAAAAAAAGTCTTTGGTCGTTAGTATTTATAGAACCGTACATCTAAATACTGTCATATATTACCCTCAATATAAATAAAGTCACTTTACTTTACCATGGAACATAGAATTTTACAAATGTTGTTTCTTCAAGAAGTGCGTCGAATGATCTCTCAATGATTTCAACAACAGGATGAAGATCCTATGACGAGAAAATATTTTTGTTTAACCCATTGCTGCCTAGGATGTCTGAGGATTCTTCCTTTGATGAGTAAAATCATCTGGCATTAGACAGATAAAAACAATAAAGAGTTTGTTTTTGGCCAGCTCCAGCAACTGGGTTAAGAAACAAATTTTGTTTAACATGGTACAGACATGTATACATGTATTTCAGTTTTTGCTGTACAAACTGAAATGTAAGTGGAGCTCAGAGTTTTCTGTGAGGGGTGGATCACTCCCGAAAAAACACGAGATTGTTGGGATTTTCAAAATTCCGTGACCTTTTTCGGCGATTTTTTTCTTAGTTTTTTTAGAATATTTTTGGAAATTTTTTTGAGATTTTTTGGGATTTTTTGAAATTTTTAGGATTTTTGGATTTTTAAAAGTGTATGAGATCGATTCTCCCCGCACTTTTCTGAGTTTCACTACTTGCAACAGCTTGTACAGCACTTTAACATACTATACAGCTGATGTTCATGTATATTAGTGTATATATATATATATATATATATATATATATATATATATATCTGATATTTGGGCTTATTTTCAGTTGCATTATGGTTTATTAAAAGTTTATAATATTATTAATTATTAATATAATAAGTTGTACGTACACATGCATGTGGTACGTTTGTGAGCTTGGTGTAATGTAACAGACGTTTGTTGGACGTTTCGTCAAGCTCAATTATTCAGAAAAGATTTCTGAAACCCCAGACAGGGTTCGAACCTGCAACCGTCTAATGAATGGTTAGACGATCTAACCATTGAGCCACTGAGGCTTAGATGGAGAGCTAAGGTTGCAAATTCATAGTCATATGTGCTCCTAAGTGGTAGCGTTTGCATATGAGATGTAGTTAAAGTGATATGATAAGTTGTCCGTATACATGTAGTGCATGTGGTATGTTTGCGAGCTTGGTGTAATGTAACAGACGTTTGGTGGACGTTCGTCAAGCTCAATTACTCAGAAAAGATTTCTGAGGCCCCAGACAGCATCTATTAATTATTATAAATTTATTATAGAAATACACCACTGATTAATCATACCACTAGGTCTACATCTTCACCATCTTGCTCAGCAACTTCATCATCATAATTTGCCCGATCAATTTTTTCTTCATCGCCTGTGAGGAAAACAACATTATTTGTTTGTTCAACTGGCTCTTGTCTTGCATCTCCGTCATCTGTTAGCAAGCCATAATGACGTAAATTATTGTTAATATATGTCAGCAGCACATCCATTCGCCGTTCTGCATTGAAGTTGTCAACCTAGCAATATTGGAAATTATTAAAAAGATTAAAACAATACTATTATTTAATTTGATTTGATTCATATTTCTTATTATGTTAAACATTACTATTTTTTACTATTTTTTAGTTCCAATTTCTGAAACTTAAGGTGCCAATGCAAGCGAAATTTCACCCCAGTTTTTTATGATTGCATTTTTCGTAGAATTTCGTTTCCTTGCTTCATTCTTGAGATATTCAGGTTTGTTTGATATGCAAATGTCATACCGCTGCATAATGACTTTTTAGAAAAGTATAATTTTCTTTGAGAGTGCTTATCGAAAGTACTTAATAAAAATTTGCACTTGCATGTATGTAGCCATGACTGGTCGCTAAACGTGTGTAGCTGGGTGTAAAATATTTGGACTATTCTAAAATTGATGCTATTTCAAAAAGTCATTATGCAGTGTGATGTCATAAGTATGACATTTGCATATCAAACACCCGAATATCTCCAAAATGAAGCAAGGAAACGAAATTCTACGAAAGATGTTCTTTTGTCATTTTAAGTTTTCTTTCAAATGCATGCATTGGTACTTTAAAGGGTATATGAAATGAAAATTAAGTTGAAGACTGGAAGAACTCTTAAAATGATAAAATAACACCTTAATGTCGAAACAACAATCGACCTTAATATAATCATATAGTTCTTCCATATCTCACTTCGTTTTTGCGTGAAAGAATAAGATTTGTAAGATATGAAAATAACCCACTGCTGCATGCATACGTCACATTGGTAACTTTACAATAAACTCGTGCAATGTGACGTATGCAGTGGGTTATTTGCATATCAAACAAATCTTATTTTCCCAAGAACAAAGCGAGACATACAAAAACCATAAGGTGTTACTTTATCATCTTAAAAGTTCTTCCAAATAAGGCCGTGTTTACATCGAGGTAGGGTGACCCTTCTAGAAGGATTACCCTTTGAAGTGAGTCAAAAGATAGCCCTTGTTTACATGGAGTAGAGTGACCCTTGTAGCAGGGTTAACTCTTCTAGTATAGGGTTACCTTCCTTCTGCGTGACCATTTTCCTATATTTTCGGTTTACATGTTATTGTTGGTGTCATTTACTTGATATCTTCAATAGACTTCACAAGGTGTATAAGAATAGGAAGGGCAGCCACAAAATCGTTAAGACATTTTGTCTGGTACGCGTTTGTTTTTCTCATTGAAACATAACCCGGCTGCCAGGGTTATCCTAACAAGCTGATAGGGTAACCCTCCCCCCAGGGTCACCCTAGCACTCGTGTAAACGAAACACGGAAAGACAATGAACTAGGGTAACCCTTTTACTAGGGTAACCCTTCTATAAGGGTTACCCTCCCTCCATGTAAACAGGCCAAAGACATTTCATAATTATAGTGTACACTTTAACGTGCTTATGAAACGAAAATTGAGTTTGTCTTATTTGAAAGTACAAAAATTAAAGTAACATCTTTTGCAGTTTTTTGTTTCCTTGCTTTGTTTTTAAGATATCACAGTTTGTTTCAGGCACGTAGCCAGGATTTTGAAAGGGGGGGAGCCAAAATAAAAATAAATTTTTAGGGGGTCCGGGGGCATGCTCCCCCGGGAAATTTTGAATCGAGAGTCGCTGAAATGCCATTTCCTGGCTTTTGGAGGAAGATTTTACAGACTCTGAAGGTTAAGAAACGTCATATAAAATACTCAAAACACGCAAACGTCACATAGATACTTAATATGCATACACTCAGTAGATTGAATACACTGTTTACCATTTATTTCCTGACATAATTCATATTGCATCAGTTTTGTAGTTACATGTCTGTCGTTTTATATCAAAAGGGGGGGGGGAGCTGCGGCTCCCCCGGCTCCCCCCGTGGCTACGTGCCTGGTTTGTTTTATAAGCGAAACTAACCAGTGACATCACAACATGTATAATGACTTACCGGGAAAGGTTGATTTAAAAATGATTTATATATCTACCTATTACCAGATGGAATCACTTCGAAGCAATTCTGTGTGACAGTGTGTTTTTTCGTTACAACAACAAAAATATACATTTTCAATGGATCTCGTTTAATAATTAGCAAAGCTATAATAACCTTTCCCAATGCATGTTGTGATGTCACTGGTTAGTTTCGCATATGAAACAAACTGAAATATCTCAACAACGAAGCAAGGAAACAAAAAACAGCAAAAGATGTTACCTTGTCATATTTCACAAGTACTTTCTAATTTATAATTAGACAAACTGCAGGGTTCGAAATAGCAGCCGGCTGCCGGCGATAGCAGGCAGTTTTAGGACCTTGCCGGCGATTTCTAACTTCAAAAGATAACTGAACTTTGTGTTATCGGCGAAACTGCTTTTGCCAAGATCAAAATTATGGTAATTTGTTTTGATTTCTCTGTACATGATCGAAATAAATGCATTTAATTTTTCCATTTTTGGCTTACATTACATTATTTGGGGAAACAGCCGGCAAAAATTTTGACCTACAAAAAACAGCCTACAAAATTAGACATATTTTCTGAACGTTATTTCGAACCCTGAACTTAATTTTAGGTTTTACCTCCTCGCCATCTTTATATAATTTTAACATTGGGAAACCAGTGATTTTTAATTCTTGGCACTTTGATTGATCAACAGTACAATCCATCTAGAAAATATATTAACCAATTTAGCTATTATTTTAGACATCTCAAAACTAAAATTTTATTGTGACTATGACCAGTGATAAAGAGAAAACATGCAGGCATAGGGTGACTGTTTAAGAATTATATGTATTGTATTGACCTATTGTTGCCTAGAATGTCTAAGCGTTCTCCATTTGATGATTAAGTAACATCATCTGGCTTAGACAGAGTAAAACAACTAGAACCCAAGAATAGTGCAAAGTTTCGTAGATTTTGATAAGTATTTGATAGATTTTGATAGAGTTCACAATTGCTCACCGTTGTGATAGACCCGTGAACTTTTGGGTCTGTGTCGGTGCACGTTGACACTTCGTCACCTTTCGCATCTGAAATGCTAACGTGGCGACTGGACGTTGTGGCAATGTTCGTTGACATCTGATCGCCTTTTGCACCTGAAGTGCTAACGTGGCAACTGAACGTTGTGTCGATGACACATTGGCCATCTACTCGCATTTCGCTACCAACTGAAGCTTCCTGGCGAGTCGCAGGATTGTAAAGAGTCGCAGGATTGTAAAAAGTCGCAGAGAACACAGACATAACCTCACTTCTCGAATACCTCGTCCAAAAGAAAGAAAACGTGCAAAACAACAGCATATCATGTGACCAAAAAACTCATTTCCGTATTTAGACAGCCAATCACATCAAAGAACGTTCCCGTTGCTAGGCGTCATATGCCTCACATGATTTCATCTCTCATATCCGGTCGTATCAATGACACGTAAACACAGAATAGTAAGACAACCAGAAGTCCGACTCGAGTGAAAACTTGTCCGCATTTCTTCAGTGCGCATGCGCGATATTTTACGCCATCCTACGCCATCCTACGCGATCCTACGCAATGTTCTACGCCATCCTACGCAATCCTGGCAAGTTTCCCCGGCAGTTTTAACCTTCTTTTGAAGGTCCAAACTGCCGGGGGAACTTGCCAGGATGGCGTAGGATGGCGTAGGATGGCGAGGAATCAAGATGCGCGAGGCGACATGCGCGAGGACATAAACTTCAAAGGTTCCGACGCGAGTCGGACTTCTGGTTGTCTTTCTATTCTGTGACGTAAACAACTCATTTGACCTTCGACTATTCTGTTATTATAAAATATCTGTTTTTGTTTAAATCTATTACGCGAATTGATAAAGGATTCAAAGTCTGGTACTCGACTGGCGGCTGCTTTACTAGAGCTGACTTTCACTGAGCCCGAGGTATCTTGACATAAAAACAAAAGAAGGCGAGTCGGCTATATGTTAAACTCGACTGCGAATTGAAATTTCATAAAAAAATACGCCGTCTGTAACCAGCCATTAAATGTCGTATGATATTTATACTATAAAAGTACAGCGATGATACAATTATGCAAACAGCCGACTTCTCAAGCGGTGATTTAATACACATTACTTTTATATGTCGGCAAAGAAAAACTACGGCAGTCTTGAGAATCGACACAAAATAAACTGGACTACGAATCTATGATACAGCGTATCTGCGTTATGGGAAACACGTCGTTTGTGACTTGTAATTTTGTCTGAGGCAATTGTCGTAGGCCTTAATAGTATGAAAATATAGTTGTGTATATAAAGTATTTGGAAATCACCAACGATGATTGTACTGAGTTTATCGTCTAAGAAAGTTTATGCACTCAGCGCCCTTCGTTCATCATACCTGAGCGGCTAATATCATACCACCCTTAGGAAAATCTCTAGTTTGACTCCATAAATTTCAAAATTAGCAGTTGGGCGGCTGGGCGCGATTCGTCAACAGTGAAATATAAACTAATAAAAACTACTGAACATACGCTTACCTCGAAATACATGTGACAATATAATCCTTTCGCTCAGACCATATTTAATTAGACCACATAGTCCTTATTTTGACAAGAAAATTCATCGCCTCCTCTCTATTAATCGCTTGTCGGTCGCACCTTCTTGTGTCCCCGCCACTATATGGTATTCACTTTTGCTGTAAAATTTAGTTTCGCGCGTGCGCAGTAAGATTTCTACATAAACCGGGGGGAAAACACCCAGAGGAAAACATTATATTCTGATTTTAGACTCGACATACTTCAAGATTAAAATGTAATATTTGACTTAAGTCTTTCAAGAGATATCCACAGATACTTTACTAAATTGTCTTAGTTATCAGTGAAACTCTTTAAAGTACCTATTGACAACGATATTATTCATCCAAGCACGACAACTTATATGTCGCTAAACTTGGCACACCCCCCGGAAAAGTTTACACTATGTATGTATGTATGCATGTATCGTGTGAATTTTCGCCACTATCACAATACTGCAAAGTTTCTGCGAAAGTTTGCACTAATAAAGGGGCATCTGCTTTTGGCCAGCTAAAACTGAATTATAGGTTAATACCATCTTCCTTTTGGTATTTAATAATAATCCTAGGGATTCGTTGCCAGGCAGTATTCCCCTTGTGATAATAATTGCTAGTTTATTGTATATTTTGAATTCTTAATCTATCTAGTATTATATTGTTGAGGGTATAGCAGCAGAAAATCCTACCTGTAATAATGCTATGCATTGCTTCTTTGTTTTCATAATTAATACATTTATTTACCTTGCAAATGGTAATGTCAGGGTTTTTCTCAAAGTGTTTGGCAACAGCCTTCCAGGTTGGTGCAAAATGTTGGCAGTGGACACACCTGGAAAAGAATTCCATGTTAATTGACTGATTTTGATAGTATAACAAAATCAAGTGTTTTTATTGCAAGTTTACAGTAACTTATAGTACACCTGTATCAGTTAGGGATGAAGCGATAATCGGAAATTAATCGGTAGAAGCCGATAATCGGCAACTTTCAGGCTGATCGGTTATCGGCCGATTACATCGACATATATCGGCGTTCCGATAAATACTATTCTGGATTTTATACTTGTGGATTTCATTTTCTTTTTTTAAGAAAAACGCTAAGTTCTAGTGATTCCACAAAGAAACTATAAAATTTAATTAATTTGATAAGGTGCATCATGTTTAACACGTCATATTTCTTGTTTGGTGAAACATTTTTTGTTTTCGACTTTCGTCAATCGTATCTCATTTTTCATATTTCAACTTAAACTCCGTCTTGCTGATGACTGATGGTTAATGGTCACATTATATTTGTCAAAGAATATACAATGTCATGTTTCGCTATTGTTTTGCCGCAAATCAAGTGTCAGGAATTCGTGTTGACAAATATCGGTAACCGCCGATAAATCGGCCGATCAGATCATAAATCGTATCGGAATTTATCGGATCGGTAAATTTGATTTTTCTTGATCGGCTCATCCCTAGTATCATGTTACAATACTGTACTATGTATACTGTATACAGTATGAATGATTTGAATGAATCACAATTTTATTTCAGTACGGTAGTTTCATAAGTATGAATACTTCTTTCCATGAAAGCTGTACATACATAAGTTAAAAAATACAATATTTTTATAATTTTTTAAAATAAATATTAAGTTACTATAGATGCTAACTATATACAATATATACATAATGAATGACAATTTCATTTAGGAATAACTTCTTTTTAAATTCTGATTTAGATTGGGGTGTTTTCAGTTCAGGAGAAAGAGAGTACTCCATAACTGCACACCTCTGTATGAGAAACTGCCTTTGTAACATTCTGTTTGAGGAATTCGAGTTGTTAATAAATTAAGTATAATACAGTTAATGTACATGTATATGGAATTGTGATCCTTACCATGGGGCAAAAAACTCAACAAAATGAAGGCCAGTCTTTATATGTTCATCAAAATTCTCTGTTGTAAGTGTCACCAAACCTTCAACCTGCTCTACATCAACTTCCTAGGAGTAAAGTGTTGAAAATAAATGTCCAGTCAACTTTATTTCAAAATAAAATAAATAGTATTCAGGACATAAATTAAGTGCATATTTCAAAATTCAAAATTAAGATAAGTTAGTAAACTAACATTGTTAAGAGCTTTGTCAATAAATATTTCAAACTCTGCAATGCTTCTTCTTCCATCAAATCTTCTTATGGCACCATTACGATACAGCTTCATTCTAGTATAAAACAAATAAGTTAATAGTAATCTGACAAATGATAATGACAAGTATGCATTAACAGTATTAAATACATACGTTGGGTATGCCAGAATATTTTGTGCTGAACATAATATTGTATCCTCCATACAGTTGACCTAATATATAAAGACAAAATACAGTTATAAATTTCAGGGTCCGAATTAGCGCTCAAAAACAGCTTCGCAATTTTGTTTTGAAAAATTTCTTGTTAGAACACACATTTTAGGGCGCCTGATGGTACGAATTTTAAAACGTCACAAAAGCGAATTTGCATGCAATGTTTTTCCGCTAGATGAAGAAAGGAAACAAAAGGTCAAAACTGCAGGAAACCTACATATGTGCGGTAATTTGCATGTGTAAATAACTTTGCGTGTGCGAGTCGCAGGTGTGTTTAAACTGATGAGTTATATACCACGGACATATTAACGCCTGACCTAACTTTTATATTCTCCTCACATCTGCATGTTGCTTACTGTCCGTTGTAAGATATTATCTATTCTTTTGCTTTAATGTGTTTTAATGTGTAAAACGTAAAGTCTATACTACGCTAGTACGCTGTAAAAACTGTTACGCTTCGCTGAAAGACGGTATACATGTATACCTTACCGTACGTTGAGACCTTATATGTTGCCTTGTGAGACCTTACGTTACATTGTGAGACCTTACGTTACATTGTGAGACCTTACGTTACATTGTGAGACCTTACGTTACGTTGTGGGACCTTTCGTTACGTTGTGGGACTTTACGTTACATTGTGAGGCCTTTCGTTACATTGTGAGATCTTACGTTACGTTGTGGGACCTTTCGTTACGTTGTGGGACTTTACGTTACATTGTAAGACCTTTCATTACATTGTGAGATCTTACGTTACATTGTGAGACCTTACGTTACATTATGAGACCTTACGTTACATTGTGAGACCTTACGTTACATTGTGAGATCTTACGTTACGTTGCGGGACCTTTCGTTACGTTGTGGGACTTTACATAACATTGTGAGACCTTTTGTTACATTGTGAGATCTTACGTTACATTGTGAGACCTTTCGTTATATTGTGAGATCTTACGTTACGTTGTGGGACCTTTCGTACGTTGTGGGACATTTCGTTACGTTGCGGGACTTTACGTTACATTGTGAGACCTTTCGTTACATTGTGAGATCTTACGTTACATTGTGAGACCTTTCGTTATATTGTGAGATCTTACGTTACGTTGTGGGACATTTCGTACGTTGTGGGACCTTTCGTTATATTGTGAGATCTTATGTTACGTTGTGGGACCTTTCGTTACATTGTGAGATCTTACGTTACGTTGTGGGACCTTTCGTTACATTGTGAGATCTTACGTTACGCGTTGTGGGACCCAGGGGCGTAGGAAGCTTGATAAAGTTAGGGGGGCCGACTCCCACGAGGCGCCACCATGGTTGGCGCCGAGCGGAAAATTTTTGAAAATTTGGAGTCTCTAGATCGTCGGAAATGGCATTTTCAGAGTCTCCTCTACCTCTTTCGTTGGGCCCTTTCATTAATTCTTTCATTATAATTTGCGAGTCTATGCTATCCGTGAGTCAGGATGGATTATTATTATTAATTGACCGATCAGCGCAATCGAAGTCGCACTTATAATGCAATTTTTTTAAATTCAATTATTTTTTTGGGGGGCCGAAAGCTATTCCGGCCCCCCTTTATAAAATATTGGGGGGGCCGCGGCCCCCCCGGCCCCCCCGCTTCCTACGCCCCTGGTGGGACCTTACGTAAGTTACGTCACATTGTGAGATCTTACGTTACCACGTTGTGGGACCTTTCGTTACGTTGTGGAACCTTATATGATGATACGAGATGACAGCTGCAAAGCTGAAACGCCGAAACTCCAAAATATCGAGTAAATAAGACATTCCAGATTTCCTTGCGGACTCTGAATTTTGTGAGCAAGGTTTTGCTTGGCAATTGTTGGGTTTATAAAATTGATTGGTGATTTTCTTTTATGAATACGCTGCTGTGCCACATCATTGATAATAATAATGGTCTTTAATTAGAATACATCAAACGTGTATCTTTACAATCAAATTTCTCCTAAGGATTTTTCAATGTGGCCGTGTCGAGGCATATCAAAGGCGCTTTAAGCAGCCACCATACGACACAGTTCAGACCATGGATCCCAACTGAGACCTAGGTGTTGATTTTACGGAGGGAGGAAAACCGGAGAACCCGGCGAAAAACCCTCGGAGCACAGGAGAGACCAACTAAACTCTACTCACATGAGGTCCCAAGCTCGAGAACAGGGTCGTTCTCAGACGGTCACCCATCCAAGTACTAACCCCATTCAACCAGGCTTAACTATTGGTGAGAGGCAGTGCCCTAACAGCACACGCCATCCGTGCTCCCCATAACACCTCTCCTCAGTGCATGATTACATATACCAGAATGGTGCATCATTGGCTTGCATGACAAATATGATAAACCATTCATTTGGCACTGTGCCCAAATAAGTGACTGTTAAAAGTTTGTGTTTGTTTTTTTTCTCTAGCAAATCTCAACTCCCTATGGGTGACAATAAGACCCTGAGTACAGGCCCACCCAGGGGGGGGGGGGGCAACTTGGGAGGAGCCCCTGATTTCAAATTAGATTTATTATATGGAATTTAAACATAAAATCAACACCTAACATCTTAGCTGTGATCCGTGGTCTTTTAGCCGCGTTTAAACTACGGGCCTAGACCTGACCTAAGACCGACTAGGCCTCTGGTGTAAACGCACGAGGACTGACCTGAGACTGACCTAGGACCGTATTTTTAGGCCCAGTGCTTACATGGTCCTAGGTAGGTCAGTCTCAGGTCAGTCCTCCAGTGTAAACACTTGTTGAACCTGACCTGGGTCTAGTTGCCGTAACAACCACTTAAATCCGAGCCCACGAGAAATACTAATCAGCAACATTTAAGTTTTTGGAGGGAAACCGATAACCAGATCGCGCGAATCAATTCGCAATGGCTGCTCGCAATGTTTGGTCGGATAACGAAACACGGGAGTTGATATTGTTGTGGGGAGATGAGAAAATTCAAGCTGAACTAGACGACTTCAGCGTACGAAACGATGCTGTTCATCGCAAGTTGGCTGAGTTAATGAAAGAAAGAGGATATAACCGTGATGCAAAGCAAATTAAAACGAAAATAAAACATTTGCGAGAAGTCTACCGCAAGCACAAAGACAAAATTAATCGATCTGGTGCTGGTGCAGGTAAACCACCAAAATTTTTTGAAGAGATCGACGTGATATTGGGAACAAGACCGCAGACACAACCACCATTCGTTGTTGACAGTGGAGATCCGCGCCAAGTGGACGACTCATCAACAGAGCAAGACGTCGATGACGACAGTGAATCAAGTTCCTCGCTTAATGGTACGTTAATAAACCACGGTTTTAAACATATATTCATAAACACGAGAATGTCTTCAATCATTAAATCATACTGAAAGCTTTTTTTTTACTAACTCCCAGTATTTTACATGCATTCTGTAATATTACACACTGCGCAATTTATGCACGTTGCAAAATTGGTTTATTAATTTGGATATACATGTACTGTATTATTATCTTTGGGGAAGTTATAAAGCCCCCCCCCCCGAAGCAAAATGATGTTGAAAAATCATGACACCCCCGTCCAGGGGGGTGCATAATTTATGTAGTCCTTCTACCATCAATAAAGAACACTACTTTTAAGAATATTTATTTCAAAACAAAACTATAACCTACACAAGAAGATAATTGCCCAGCAAATAATTTTCAAAAAAGCCATAACGATAAGGTTTGGAAAAACATAATTTAATTAAAAAAAACCTTATCGTTATGGCTTTTTTGAAAATTATTTGCTGGGCAATTATCTTCTTGACTAGACTACGCTTTCCGCCTGGTATATCAATAGCTACAATTATAACCTACACAATATGCATAAACCTCATTATGTTTAATGTTAAATTAAATTATCCTGTTTTTCAGAATCCTTTGCTGACCAAGAGGACAATGTTAATGCTGGTAGGCATTTATTATTTACTTATATCAACTAATATTTTAATTAATAGTGTTTGCTAGTAGATACAGGTGTATTGCTATACTGTTCACACCCACATATTTTACTTCTAGGAATCTAAACAGTGGGTGAGAGAATGAGCATTAAAAAAATATTCAGAAATTTTGGGAAAATATAGCTTTCTCTATTTTTAACTATCTTTAACAATACTGCTTATTTTTACAGTTGAACCACCAGCCAAAAAAATTAAGGCAAGAGAAACAAGGCATCAAAAAAGTAAATTCGAAACAGCCTTAGGAAATTTCAAGGAGTTTCTTAGTGAGCAAAATAATAAGCAGGCTAAAATGGCAAATGAGACAAACCAACAGTGGCTGGACCTTGAAAAGACAAAGCTTGAGAAAGAGCAGGAAGAACGAGATAGGGAGAGGCAACATGAATTGAGGCTAATGGAAATGTTCTCCACAATGATACAGAGAACCCAAGCACAGCCTCCAGCACCACAACATCCACGTCAACCTGTTTATACAGAACTGCAAAATGCAACAGCTGGCAGCAATGAATATTACCAACATTTTAACTTTCACTAACAATTCACAGTCCATAACAATAGACACTGGGTCAGGGGAAGAACTGCCTATAGAACATTATAGAGATTTTGTAGTTTTAACCTAGGAAAGATATGAATATTTGTTGCACCATAAACCATAGTGATTTCTTTGTTTGTTATTAATGAAATCTCAATTAATTTTAAGATTCCTGTTAAATATTGATTTTTTTAGACAACAGTCATATTATGCAGCACACCAATCTTGCATTATTTTGATATTATCACCAATGTCTACTATTATTTCACTTTTATGACATTCTCTTATAACTATGCAACACTGTTCATTAAAGCATTTCTTATATTTTCTGGTTCATCATCATCATTATCATCACCATCATCACTTTCATCATCATCATCATTATTATCATCATTACCATCATTCACTTCTGGAGGTAACCACCATTCTTCCAAGAACTCCTCTTGTTGTATCTCACATAAGTTGTGTAGAACACAGCAAGCAGAAATTTGAACAATTATGTATTCTAAAGTGGTGTCATTCCTCTTTAGAAGACACCACCAATGGCCCTTTAACCTACCAAAGGCATGCTCAACAACAAATCGTGCTTTTGACAAACATCTATTGAACCGTTTTTGATTTTGAGTAAGGCCTGCATTACGTGGAAAAGCCTTTTGTAGCCAAGGTAGGAGAGGGTAGGCTGGATCTGCAACAATGTACAGGGGCACCTCAATTCCATTTATAATAGAAATGTCCTAAGAACAAAAGAAAAAGTAATCACATGTAAACACTTTAAAACCTCTGTTATAAGCCAAAGAATAATCATTAACCCCATATCCACAGCATCTTTCCTTCTCAGTGGATGTATGATGAAATGGCCCTGTTGTTTTGCCCTCCCCCCACCCCCCACACACATCAATTGGGTTACAGTGTAATAAAAGTGTAAAATATAAAACAAGGCTGTAGAGGGTAAAAAATTTCTAATATATTATTCTAGTCAACAAAGTAAACAAGTACAGAAGGGCAAAGACCACAAAAATTATCATGCCAAAACACCCAGAACTTCTGGGTGTCATGCAACTGGCCAATTGCTGAGCCGTGTTATTGTTGACCTTTGTCATGCAGGCAAAATGGCCTGTATATGGTACATGTGTAATGTTATGTATAATATTTAAACATACCCTGGGAAAAAGCGTGCCATTATTCCCTTTAATATAGAGAGAGGAGTTCGCTAAAACACGAGCATCATGCACACGACCTGGCCAACCAACACATATATCTTGAAACCTAAATAAAAAAAAATATCTCTAATATGTGTATGCAATGCTGGTTTGTCATTTAGGGCAACATTGTATGACAAAATACCATTTTATTAAAGGGTAAGAAGTACATAATCACTCACCTACACTTATCATCTACCATTCCCTGTAAGACGATGGAATTAAATCCTTTTCTGTTATGGTAATCAGCATGGAATTCCTTTGGGGCTAAAATTGGAATATGGGTACCCAGACTGGAAAGTTTGCAAATTTCGCGGCGGAGATCAAATTTTGGCCGCCATTTTCGCGGGCAGATCGTGGAATTTGCGCGGGCATGTCGCGAAATTTGCTCCCAATTGCGGGCCGCGCGGATTTTTTCTCGCAATTTCGCGGTCGCGACCGATTTTCTTCATGATTTTCGCGGCCGCGGCCAATTTTCTTCACAATTTTGCGGCCGCATAAATTAGGTCTGAAAATCTCGCGACGGATATATCCGTCGTGAGGTACAAACTTTCCAGTCTGGTGGGTACCATCAACAGCGCCGACACACTGCTGAAGACCACTCTTTATCAGGAAACCTTGTTTAATTTCAGCCAAACGTTCGCGACTTGCAATAACGATAAATCTGGGTAAAAGTAAATCTAGAATCGCCTGGCATACATCATGTGTTACCTTACAGCATGTGCATCGGCCAACGCCAAAAAGTTGTCCTACGGAACGGTAGTCAATACCAGTTGCCAATCGCCACAAAGCCATTGCTACTCTTGCTTCTACAGAAATTGAACGAGTATATTTTTTTCCTAATCGAGCCCGAAGTTCGTTGCAGATAAAATTAAAAGTTTCTTTCTCCATTCGTAAATGTTCGATCCACATACGATTACTCCAGTGAGGATGGGTTCTTTCCCAATATGAATGGTTCGGTTTGTAAAAACTCCAAACTTGCCTCTCTCTTAACAAACCGTAAGCAAAAACCATCACCATGCTTGCACAAATTATATCGTTCCATTGCTTATTTGCCAAATGTAGAGTCCATAACCTTCTTCTTGTACCGATTGTTTGACGTAATCTGCCATTTTTAAATCGTTTATGGCGCCTTTGACGAAAAAATCGAAACAAATACAACAGAACAATTTGTAAAATTTGCGTTTCCGCCATTTTATATTTAGATTGTACGACCGCTGTACATACGGACAGTCGTTACAGTGGCCTGACCAGTCCCTAGTGTAAACGCTTCATGTCAGGTCCAGGTCTGGCCAAGGTCAGTCTCAGGTCAGGTCTAGTCCCGTAGTGTAAACGCGGCTTTTGATATGCCTCGACACGGCCACGTTGATCAGCGTCCTTCGCAATTCAGCTGCTGGCTGCAAGTAAAGATGATTAGCCCCCACACCTTTATCCTTATCCTTTATCCTTTGCAGTACTAGATTACATGGAATTTTTGCATGGAGACCCCAATACTCGTTATTTGGCCCTGGGCCCAACTAAGTATCTGTGTAGGCCACTGATCTCTAATTGGTGTCAGGGCCTGCCTGTCAGAGTATGATGCATGTAGTTTTGGAATTTCCAGAAAATATAACTCTCCACAGAAGGCAAGTACCAGTACCCACCACCCCCTTAGCTTGTCTAGTACCCCCCTGGATTTCCCTAAATGCAATCAACCATTGACTCACCAGTCTGACTTGGTAATGGTGTCACCCCTCCCACAGAATTTCTAAGCACCTTCTGTGAGGGGGGGGGGAGAGTTGGATATTTTCTGGTACCCCTTCTGGTAGGGGAGGTTATCAATTGGGATGTTTTCCTGTTTTCCCCCCTGTCGCGTATCAGTCATATTTATGTATGTATTAATTAATCAATGTATTTATATGTATGTATTTATGTTTTTGTGTATGTAATGTACTTTGAGACAAATTCTTATTAAACTAAACTACTACGTATTCTAACCTTTGCTATTTTTACATCACTTCGTTTGTTTGATTCGTGTGATTTCTCTGCCAGCTCGTTCCATGATGCAATGAGCCTTTTGCAGTGGCCACACCTGTGTTGATATACATAATACTACATTAATTATTTCTTTAATCGTGTTAATATACTATTAGATAAGTTTTGTGGAAACATCACGTAAAATATTTAATGCTTATTATTTTTACATGGTGTTTCCGCAAAACTTATCACCACGAAAACTCTCAAAAAATTAATATAATTACTTAATTATAAATAATTAATAATTCTAAATGAATTAATTATTACAATTAATTATCATAATTAAATGTCTGAAGTAGATGCTGTATAAAGATGCTGTGCACTGCACATGTCATTGTCCCAGTGTACAGCCATGAAATTTGGTGTATATTTGGTCATTTTGGTGTGTGATTCTTGTTAAAAGATATTGGCATACATTTCGACTTACAAAAGGGCAATTGTCCCCTTGCCCCCCCCCCCCCCCCCCCCCCTCCCAGCTTGGCAGCCCCTGTGTTGTAATTGCATTTAAAAAATTTGACAGAGTAACAAGAATAGAGTTGTACATCTTATAGGAAAGTGTATAGTTAGTCAAAGAAACTAAAGCTTATAGAACTGAGAAGTTATAAATTCTCTAAATACATTACACACATTTAAATGATTTTAATAAGACGACACACATGAATTAACTGTACGTACCAAGGTGCATAAAATAACACAAAATATGGCGATCTAAGGATAGAGCTTTGAAAGGTTGCTTCATTCAAGAAATCCACTGAACTTGCAAGAGTATTTGAAAAGCTGTGCAGAAGAAATACAGAAAATAAAGACAAATACATTCTCAACATTTATAAACAAAAAACATCACCACGTAATCTTTTAAAATGCGAGCCTGCAAGCAAGAGAGGACAGCTAATGCTTATCTGGGTTAGTTGGGTTATTTAACTGCTCCTCTAGCATGAGGGGGAGGGGAGTAGGGTGGGAATATAAAATTAAAGATTAAATAGCTATTAAATTAAACATCGCAACAGTTCTCAGCTCAGTTTTACAATTACTTTTATTTACTAAATAAGCATGTATTGTTTTTATGGTGAAGTTCAAGAGAGCTTCAGAGCGGTGATTTTTAAAATTGTAAAAATCAACTACCCCTCCCTCTACAAGCAAGCCGAGACTAGTATATATCTGTACTTTAGGGAGGAAGGGAGAGTAGATTGGCATTTTTTTAATTAAATATTAAACCATATCTATTAAATTGAACATCATTGCAATTTTTAGCTTAATTTTATAACTAGTTTTATTTACAAATACAAATATGTTGTTTTCATGGTAAAGCCGAAGGGAACAGCGATTTATAAAACTGCCAATATTAACTACCCCTCCCTTGAAGTTCATTTGTTTACGTTAGCGCTAAAATAGAAGTATATTTGACAAAACAAAGATTTTCATATTAATGGCGGTGGTAAATTTAAACCATTTATAAATGCAACAAGAAGATGGAAATTCACGCTTTATTTACCAGTTTTTTCATTGAGAATAAAAGCTGGATGAGAATATAAAGTCTTCTTAATAAACTAACAATGTCTAGCAATATTTTGCCTTGGATAAAGCATTTTATTTCGTAGTCAGAACTTGAGGTTACCTCTGATATCGTGTTTTAGCCGAGATTCTCGTCTTAAAAGATTTTTAGATTTTGTGAGAAGAAATTTCAGCAAACAAGTTGATTGTTTATAGTAAAATTGAATGGCTGATGTTGAGTCACTTACATCTTCTGTGGTGAGAGAATATTTGAGTAGAAAGGTGAGACCTGTTTAAAATATTCAAATAAATACGTCTATATAAAAGTAGAACTTGCTCTTTTTGAAGAGTTGCAGTCAGAAAAGTATCTTCCTTCCTAGCTTCCTTCCTTTCCTAGCTTCCTTCCTTCCTTCCTTCCTTCCTTCCTTCCTTCCTTCCTTCCTTCCTTCCTTCCTTCCTTCCTTCCTTCCTTCCTTCCTTCCTTCCTTCCTTCCTTCCTTCCTTCCTTCCTTCCTTCCTTCCTTCCTTCCTTCCTTCCTTCCTTCCTTCCTTCCTTCCTTCCTTCCTTCCTTCCTTCCTTCCTTCCTTCCTTCCTTCCTTCCTTCCTTCCTTCCTTCCTTCCTTCCTTCCTTCCTTCCTTCCTTCCTTCCTTCCTTCCTTCCTTCCTTCCTTCCTTCCTTCCTTCCTAACTTCCTTCCTTCCTTCCTTCTATCCATCTGTCCATCCATCCATCTGTCCATCCGTCCATCCGTTTTAACTTGTGTTTATGAAATTTCATTTTGTGCAGGGTTTAAAAGACACTCTTGCAATGTTAGATTCAGAAATGCCAAGGACAAGTAATTGGTGAGTAACTTTTTATGGTCTGAAATAAAGTTGTCTGCACTCTAAAAGAGAAGCAGAGGAAATGCTTATGAATTTCTTTGCATCTTTTTCCTCCACCATCTGACTGACTGACTGACTGACTGACTGACTGACTGACTGACTGACTGACTGACTGACTGACTGACTGACTGACTGACTGACTGACTGACTGACTGACTGACTGACTGACTGACTGGCTGACTGACTGACTGACTGATGGACGGATGGATGAATGGACGGATGGACAGACAGACGGACGGACAGATGGACGGACAGATGGATGGATGGACAGACGGACGGACGGATGGACTGACTGACTGACTGACTGACTGACTGACTGACTGACTGACTGACTGACTGACTGACCGACTGCTCAATCAGCTGAGTTTAGCTGGTCTGCAGCTGAGCTGAGTTGAGCCGGGCTGAGCTGAATTGAGCTGGTCTCAGGTGAGCTGATCCGGTCAGGTGAGCTGAGTTTAGCTGACCCCAGCTGTTCTCAGCTGAGTTGCACTGAGCACACCTCAGCTGTGCTTATTGCATGAGCTGATCCTGATCAGCTTGGCTGAGCTGACCTCAGCTTTGTTGAGCTGACTAATGAGGTGAGCTGACCAGTGAGCTGAGCTGACTAATGAGCTTAATAGCTGACCAATGAGCTTCTGACTAGTTAAGCTGACTACCATTGTCACCACCAACATCACTACTATCACAGCCACCATCTGCATCATCAGACACTACCACTAACATCATCAGTCACCATCACCACCACCACCACCATTATTATCACCATTATCATTACCCAAAACCACCACCCCACCACTATCATCACCAAAACTACTACCACCACAGACATCAGTCACCACCATCACCACCACTATCATCACCAAAACTACTACCACCACAGACATCAGTCACCACCATCACCACCACTATCATCACCAAAACTACTACCACCACAGACATCAGTCACCACCATCACCACCACTATCATCACCAAAACTACTACCACCACAGACATCAGTCACCACCATCACCACCACTGTCATCACCAAAACTACTACCACCACAGACATCAGTCACCACCATCACCACCACTGTCATCACCAAAACTACTACCACCACAGACATCAGTCACCACCATCACCACCACTGTCATCACCAAAACTACTACCACCACAGACATCAGTCACCACCATCACCACCACTATCATCACCAAAACTACTACCACCACAGACATCAGTCACCACCATCACCACCACTGTCATCACCAAAACTACTACCACCACAGACATCAGTCACCACCATTACCACCACCACTATCATCACCAAAACTACTACCACCACAGACATCAGTCACCACCATTGTCACCACTATTGTCACCACCATTATCACCACTGGTTAACATGAACTTCATCACCATCACTACCACTATCATCACTAAAACAAACTACTACCACCACTGACAATTTCACCACTGTCATTACCATCATCGAAACTACCAGTACTAACATCACCACCATCATCACCATGTATTTGTTCATTTCTAGTATAAACAACCGTGCTGAGCTTGCTAAAGAGTTGCACATTAATGGCTTGATGAAGAAAAATAAAGAAAGTTCTAACAATTTTCGTACCATGCTTGAAGTGATTGTTCAATTTATGATGACTAAGGCATGGTTTAAACAGTCTTCGCACAGTTCAACTGACAATGAACACAAAGCAAGTGAACAAAATTACAAGATTATTGCAACTGGAAGGTTTGTAGATTGTACATATTAACCAAAAAATTATTATTTAATGGAGTTAACCCTAAGGAAGGAAGAAAGGAAGGAAGGAAGGAAGGAAGGAAGGAAGGAAGGAAGGAAGGAAGGAAGGAAGGAAGGAAGGAAGGAAGGAAGGAAGGAAGGGAGGGAGGGAGGGAGGGAGGGAGGAAGGAAAGAAAGAAGGAAGGAAGGAAGGAAGGAAGGAAGGAAGGAAGGAAGGAAGGAAGGAAGGAAGGAAGGAAGGAAGGAAGGAAGGAGAGAAGGAAAGAGGGAGTGCAGAAAGGATGGAGGGAAGGAAGGAAGAAAGATGGGAGGAAGGGGTGGGAAGGAAGGAAAGAGAAAAGGAATGGGGAAGGGGGAAAGGGGAAGGAGGGAGGGAGGGAGGGAGGGAGGGAAGGAAGGAAGGAAGGAAGGAAGGAAGGAAGGAAGGAAGGAAGGAAGGAAGGAAGGAAGGAAGGAAGGAAGGAAGGATGGATGGATGGATGGATGGATGGATGGATGGATGGATGGATGGATGGACAGATCGGGAAGGAAGGAAGGATGGATGGATCAGGAAGGAAGGAAGGAAGGAAGGAAGGAAGGAAGGAAGGAAGGAAGGAAGGAAGGAAGGAAGGAAGGAAGGATGGATGGATGGACGGATCAGGAAGGAAGGAAGGATGGATGGATCAGGAAGGAAGGGAGGAAGGAAGGAAGGAAGGAAGGAAGGAAGGAAGGAAGGAAGGAAGGAAGGAAGGAAGGAAGGAAGGAAGGAAGGAAGGAAGGAAGGAAGGAAGGAAGGAAGGAAAGAAAGAAGGAAGGAAGGAAGGAAGGAAAGAAGGAAGGAAGGAAGGAAGGATTAGGAAGGAAGGAAGGAAGGAAGGAAGGAAGGAAGGAAGGAAGGAAGGAGGGAACTGCGTCAAGTGCCGAAAATGACGTATTCTGTTTTCATTAAAAGGGTCTTCAGCCTTACTTTAACGTCATTCATGGAACTTTGTGACAAACGTTTTCATTTTTATAATTCTTCAGAGAAGAAGAGAGGGAATTTGACAATCTGGATTCTTCCTCTAAGGAAACTGAAAAGATCATTGTGAGAGGAGCTCGGCAATCTGAAAATGAAAAACCAAGAACTAGAATTGACAAAAAAACGAACAAGACCAAAACTAGGAGCGCATCAAGCGAAGAATGGACGTTAGGTGTAGAGAAAAAATCAGAAAATTTATCTGGTAGCAAGGTTTACATGGATAATGAATGGCAGTTAGGAGTTGATGTTGAGAAGAATCCTTCCCGAATAAGAACTAAGAATAAAGTTAGGGAAAAGGATACTTCAGCCAGCTTCAGTGATGAGCTTGGTTTAAAGGAGCATGCTGGAAAACAAAGCAAGCAACAAGGTCTGCTCAAGCGAGAAGAGTTATTAGAAGATGTACTTTCAACTCAAAATAGGAAATCTAATAATTCAGCTAGTTTCAATGATGAGCTTGGTTTAAACGACTATACAAGAAAACAAAGCAAGCAACAAGGTCTTCCTGTGAGAGGAGAGTTATTAGAAGATGTACTGTTGACTCAAAATAAGAAATCTAATAATTCATGTAGCTTTAATGATGGGTTAGGCTCGAAGGACCATGTTACAAGACAAAGCAAGCAACCAGGCCTGCACAAGAAAGAAGAAATTTCAGAAGATGTACTTTCAACTCAAAATAGGAAATCTAATAATTCCTGGAGCTTCGGTGATGATTTAGGCTCGAAGGACCATGTACATGTAGCAAGACAAAGACGTCGACAAACTAATCTTGAAAAAGAAGTTTCATTAGCAAACGTAATTTCAAGTGAAAAAGTGACATCTACTCAACCTTTTGATAAAAGAACTCAATTACCAAGCAGCCCTTCTTTGTTGAAAAAAACTTCAAACGTAACTATAGGTGGTAAAACTTCCCGAAGACATGCCAGTAATATTTCTGGACTTGTAACGAACACTGCTTTGAATAGTTCTAGAAAAAATGAAAGGAGTTGGCCTTTTAAAGAAAGTTTATCAAAAGACTTTGATGAAACGAACATCATTCGTAGAAATGTCTTAGCGTCGAAGCAAGATGACCATTCTTTAAAGATTGATAAACCTTCAACATTTGTTATGGTAAGTTAAAATTGTGCCATAGTTTTTGCCTGCTACGTATCACCTCGAGTACGTAAGCTATTTTACTCTGATGAAGGGCTCTGCTAGGCTCGACTTCCAACCGTCTCCCGGGCATCGGTGCATACCTTCCCCGAAAGAGACGGCTGGACGCGTGAACCACAGAGCGTGTCTGTGACGTTTTGCATAAATTAATTTCGCGATGTCAAAAACCGTAGATGCTGACTGAAATATAAGTGATTTCCCTGATCCTATAGGCTATATAAACGACGATAACATCTTGGGTATTAACCAATTTCTCTCGAGCTTCCCGTTGTAAATCTTTTAGACAATCAATCTTAAACGTTTCTAAAATACCATCGCATGCCTCATTCATTAGCACTCTATTGATCGCCTTTTGAACTTACGGGGTAATTCATGCAATAATCCTAATAATCCCAATAATATATGCCTGCTGAAAATGTGCAGGCACGTTTGTGATTGGTGCAAATCGACAATGGACAAGCTCACGAGTCCAGCCGTGATTTCGTGGAGTGTTTCATTTCGTTATCAAAACTAATATCAACAGTCTCCCACCTTTTCACTTTGCTCTATCTGAAACACTGCGTACGCCTGGTTCTCATATGTCGCCGATCGTCGGCGATTTATGATTTAGATGCATGTTAAAACGGGAATTGCAGCAGCATGTTAAGTAATAAAGAACAATGCAGAAAAGCAGTGCTTTTATTCTTTTACTTAACATGCATCTAAATGATGGGTCGGCGACGATCGGCGACATATGAGAACCAGGCTTTAAGCAACACTGTATTTTTGTAAACTACTTTTTATTTGTTAATTAGAAATTGGATTGTGTTTTCTAGAAATCAAATAAAACTGAAATTCCAGACTGGAAAAAAGGAATTACGCTAAACAGGGAAGCAAAGTAAGCAAAAACTATAAATTGTGTTTTCTGACACGAAAATGACTGGTTGATACAGAAATCTGACTTATTAAATAACCATGAACTTATGCTTGACGCGTTGTCTTGTAGAAAAACTGAGGTCCAATCCACTTTGAGGTCCATAAAAAACGTAAGTGTTTGACAAAATAGACTCAAAAAAGTGTTAAAACTCAATAGGGAAGTGCCTTCAATAGTCAAATGTCTTTCCCGTCTCGTTATTGATTTGTTATTGTTGTGTTTATCTAATTGGCTAATTTTTCGCATCTCATTACTGATTTGTTGTCATTTTGATATCATTGGCCAATTTTTTGTCACATATTTATCTCCCCTTTGTCAAATTCATTAAAAATTCATGAAGAAAATTCAAAAGAATTTAATATTTAATCAATATCCTGTAAATCTCATACAGATTCGTCCTGATTTACATAAACTTTTTCCTCAATTTACTTAGCTAAAATCACTCCAACTTGAAAAATAGTTTGAAAACATGGCGATTTAGATACGTCCATGTGATAAGTACGATAAAGCATTCGCAGGCGATCTGTATCGGCTTGCTTGCAGCTTGCTTTGTAAATCAGATACAGATCGCTGCTAATGCTTTATCTATTACTTATAAGTTTGCTGTTTTGTTTACACAAAAACTCATTAATAATCCATGAGGAAAACACAAAGGAAAATCATGACCGTGACGTGTCTCTATATGTGACACGCTCGCTATTTTCAATGAACTTTTTCTTCGATTTTGTGGCTCAGACAACTTCAATTTTCAAAATTGATTTCTATACGAGCTTATTATATCGATAGTTTTTGAAGCCATTTAAACATTCGCAGTACGTGTTTTATTAGATCTAAAGCCCCGGTCAAACGAGGATGAGAGTTGATGAGAGTCGATGAGAGTTGCAACTCTCGGTCGCGTTTGACCACCAACTCTCATCGACTCTCATGCACTCTTATCAACTCTCATCAACTTTGAGCTGGTTCAAATTTTAATGAGAGTTGATGAGAGTTTTTGCTTGTTTGACCGGTCATAAGAGTTGGCATATGGGAGTTGATGAGAGTTTAGCGGCTAGCGGCTGTGACTTTTCGTGGCAAGAAAAGGCAAGAATGCAAAATATATCTGTCTATTTATTTGTCCAGTACGAGATTGTAAAAATACGAACTTTGTTTACCTCGAAAGTCGTTCCTAGTCTCCCTGCTACGCGCGGTAAATCCTACAACTCTCGTCAACTCTCAACTCTCATCAACTCTCAACTCTCATCCTCGTTGATAAAACACTGCTGCTCATGTTTTAAATAGTACTTTACATTTCTCTCTGAGGAAGGGTCTTCGTTCGAAACGTTAGACTCCTACGTTCTCTGTTTCTGCAGTATACAGTATCTAATCTTACTATATATTAAACCTCAATACGCTGCGGGAAAGCTGTGCTTAGAGGACTATTTGAATTATTAAAAGTATTATCAAGCTAGTAAAATAATCTCTCCTCGTCAATCTAGGAATCATATGATGAATTGATATTTGAAGATGTTAATGATAATTTGGACGATGAACTGGATAATCTACACTTAGGTAAATCAATAACCGCCGTTACAAATGAAACGTTCTATTTTTGTATGGTTTAGTGGCATTCCGTATTTGTATTTTTCATGGATACGAAATTGTACTTTAAGGCTCGTTTACACAGGCGATTTTTGCTGCGATTTTTCTCTTCCTGACTTTGTACCATTGGACATTGGTAGAAAGGCAAGCGTTGACAACTTCCTGTTTTGAATTCTGTTTTAAATTTGATTGGTGTTTGGCAAATAATTCTGTTTCTTATTGGTTGTTTAAAAACCAGAAACCAATCAAATGCAAAGCAGGAAGTTAGCAATAATTTTCATGAAATGAATTGGTCAAACATAGCAAATGAATTGCAAAAATATTTTAGGCACGCTTCTATTATTCAATCTCAGTCTTTCCTTATTTTGTAACATCAGGAAACGCAACTTTGGCAATAAATATCTCGAAAAGTGCATGCCACATTTATTTCATTTTTTTGGAAATTGGTTATGATTTGTAAGAGTTAATTACCGAGAACCAAGGTATGTTAAGCCACATACTTTCTGAGGCACGTAACTAATTTAAGGTGCTGTTACACTATGCGATTTTTCTTGCAACTTGCAACAAATTTACCCGTGAAACAAAAATCGCAAGTTGCAGGAAGGGTGTTACACGTTCAGCAACTTGTGATTTTTGTTGCAAGTTGCAGCAAAAAGTAGAACCCATCCAACTTTTCTTGCAACCTGCAACACGGCAAAAATAACAAAATCGCAAGTTGCTATACGGGGTGTTACACGGTGCGATTTTTTATGCAACTTACAACATTCAGTGATTTGTTGCAAGTTGCAAGAAAAATCGCATCGTGTAACAGCACCTTTAATTCAAATTTCACAAGGTTTTGTCTTTCTCTGTATAGACCTTATTCCAAAATGGCCACCGAATTAAAATTCTTTTATATACATATAAATTAGCCTTTATGAACTCGTTTTTATGTGGGAAATTCAAAAGAATTTTTACTTTAAAACGAGGTCATAAGGGCTAATTTATATGCACATAAAAGAATTCTAATTCGGCGGCCATTTTGGAATAAGGTCTATACTTCCCTGGTTTCAATTCAATTCAATTCAATTCAATTCAATTCAATTCAATTCAATTCAATTCAATTCAATTCAATTCAATTCAATTCTATCAGTTTGTATCGGAGATAAATTATGAATAACAAAGAAAACCGCGTGAAATTTGAACTAAGAGCTGATATGAGCTTCAAATTTGATCTTTCGGATAATTCTCACTTCACTGACACTTTAACATGTTTCTTTATTTTTGCTTAAGACATATCTCATAAACCGACCATTTCTTCAGCTCAAAGTCAACCTATGACCTTAAAAATTGCCAAGGTACTGTAAAATTTTTGCTGATTTTCATAAAATTATGTGTCTTTGGAATTGTTTAAAATTGTTTTCATTTAAAGGATTTGAAATCGATTCTTTTTGGTTCATCACTTGGAGTATTTAACGAAGAGTGGAAGAATCAGGGATTTACTTTCTGTGAAATTGATCATTTGAAGTATGGGATTATTCAACGTAAGGTACGATTATATTTAAAGTCTGGTTCTCTGATGAAAATATTGTTGGTAATGTTTTTGCATAATCCTAAAGATGTTATGGTAGTTGGTAATTGTGTAAAGTTTATTTCAAAATTCGTTGAAGAAAAGGTGATATTTTACGTGTGAAGTTTGTATTTTAGAGCGCCGCCATTAGAGTGGCCGACAGGGTTGCCAGATTGCTGAATAAATAAGCCAAACATTGTTATAAGCGGCCCTTTGATTTCTTTGTTTCCAACAAAGAAAACAAAAGGTTATTATAATAATATTTGGCTTATTTATTCAGCAATCTACCAACCCTGGTGGCCGAGCTTGAGAAGAATGAGTCGATGAAGCTTATGACGTCATAGACTCAATAACAACAATGACCCTTTTATAAATAAGTTTTGTGGAAACACCACGTAAAATATTTCTTTGCTAATATTTCTTTTATGTGGTGTTTCCACAAAACTTATTTATATTACTTTATCGCCATGAAAACGTTCAAAGAATTAATTAATGACCCTTTTGTTGACAACAACAATGATCTTTTGTTTTTGTTGAGTCGATGACGTCATACGTCTGCTCAACTCATTCTTTTCAAACACGGACAATTTAATGGCGGCGCTCCAAAATACAAACTTCACACGTAAAATACAACTTTGTTTTTAAGAATTTCGAAATGAAACTTTGCACAATTATCAAGTACCATAATATCTTTAGAATTATGCAGAAACATTACCAACAAATAACAATATTTTCATCAGAGCACCACTTTAAAGGGCAACTATACGTTTGCAGGTTATTCTATTTTCCGTTAAGTCGAAAAAATTCAATCTAAAACCGAAGAAATAATTGAAACCAGTCACTCGGTTCCACTTTTATGAACTGTCTAAGTTTGAGTTTTGGCTCCTTTTGCTGAACTCGTGTGAGCGACGACCGCGTCGAAATAAAGACTGGTACTAGTACCTTGTGATGTCATACCAGTAACAAACAACAAGGTGATTGGTGGGTTTTACCAGTATGACGTCAAAGACAATGGAGAACTCATTCTCCTAGAAACGCGGTGATGCTTCAAGAGGACGACCTAAGAAGGCTTCGCTGATAAATTATTTTCTTTACGTCGAAATTCATATTTTTCTACTTTTTCTAAGTTAGATGATAACTCCACTGATCTCTATATACAACTGGATGGGCATGAGGCCGGATTTTGCGTGCCAGTTGTATGATGACGTGACCACTACCCAAGATGGCTGCCACTGAAGTTCATAGCTTTCGTAGATTGAAAACAGACAAAAGAGTTATTTTAGGAAAATTTAAACGAATGTAAGGACACAAGAAGTACTCAATAAGGTCTAAGACGCTAATTTCTTGTGTTTGTTTCTATTACTGAGCTGTAAAACCTTTAAATTTCGTTGTTTTTCTTCAGTGCCGACAACGAAGAAACTTCACGATAATATAAACTGAAAAACACACTATAAAATCTACGAAGAATTCAATTCCAAGTCTTAAATTGTACCTTTTATAGTAATCTTAATGCCTTAACAATATTTCGTGTTGTGTACTTGCCATCTTTTGACTGTATTTGTTATTAAACAGTGAAAACTAAACGAACCGGCATCTGTTGTTTGCTTTACGGCTTTTCCGACTCCCCCGGCACAGAGTACTTATTTATTCCTCCCCCGGATAATCTGACCGTGCTGACGTCAAGATTGTTTACGGCAGTCAACTTTGGGATTGGGAACAAATTCTAAGGCCGCAATGCGTCAACACCGCCGCCAAACGTTTGCGCATGCGCGATTCGCTGAGTAAATATTGCAAGAGAAGTGGGAACTAGCCGTGGTGACAACAACCAGACAGCGAAGGCTCGACTATTCATTTGTGTTTTAAAGAAAGGGTAAAGAAAATTGCGAAGGGGTAAATTCAGAATATGTTACAATATTGACAAGGAAGCCATGCACAAATTACCAACCTTATCTTTTTAGTAGTATCCTTATAATTTCAACTTTTGTGTCGGACTCTCGGACCAGTCCAAATATTTCAGTGTTTTCCTGCTCTTTTTCCGAGGATGAGCTCGGACATCGCACATGCGCGAAACGTTTGGCAGTGGTGTTCAATGCGTCATATGTTCCACTACGTAAGATGGCGGCGACTGCCACGAAATGTTTGACTGCTGGCCATAGGGAATGGCCTATCCAGTTTATTTAGAGATCAGTCGATAACCCTTTCAGAATAACAAATAACTTCAAAAGGTTTAGTTGACCATTGCTAAGTAGAATTATCTTAGGTCAAAGGAAAACTATAAATATAGTTTTCAAAAACTCGTTAATAATCCACGAGGAAAACACAAAGCAAAGGAGTACCATGTCCGTGGCAAAAAATCCTCCTGAGTCACAAACTTTAGCTTTGATTTTCTCGGCTTAGATAAGTAGAAATGGCTGATGAAATTACCAAATGGGTTGTTTTTGAAGCTATTCAAAACATATGTACTATTAATCTGATAACACACTGCTACTCATGTTTAATTAAATATTACATAAAGGGTTAACACTTTGAGGCCTGGACCTCTCTCTGTGCTGAATAAAATCGTCTGGTGTTAGCCAGAATAAAATACTAAAAACTCGTCGTCAGGCTTCAAAGTATTAAAGGGTATTGGCAATAAAAATTAAGTTGATCTCATTTGAAAGAACTTGTCAAGTGGTATAAGAAGACCTTTTACAATTTTTCCGTATCTGTTTTGGTTTTGGAAATATTTTGACTAAAGACAGCGTGCTGTCCACCATCTTGGAATTATTTTCGATATGCAAAATTATGCATGTGACGACATAACCAGGGTAAAGTGAAATTTTTATCTTGCCAACCTTATGACATTGTGAGCTAGAAACTCGATCTTTGTTGCGCTATTTCCATTTTAAATTGACCCACAACATTTAAAAAGCCTTCCGTGGAAATCTGGTCACCCACGGAGTAGTTTCACCTGGTTTACCCTGGTTGTGACGTCATCCATTTCCTAGTTAATTAGACCCAATATTACAACAAGATGGCAGACAGCATGCTGTCTTTGGTCAAAATATTTCCAAAACCAAAACAGATACGGAAAAATCGTAAAAGGTCTTCTTATACCATTTGACGAGTTCTTTCAAATGAGACAAACTTATTTTTTATTGCCAATGTCCTTTAAAGCGATTGGTTTTAACACTTTGTGGCATGAACCTTCCCCTGTGCTGAATAAAAATAGATCGCTAATTAGTGACCACTGACCAAATATCTAATAATAGATAGCGTGCGCAAAACCAGTCAAGCTCAGACCACGCTGACAAGACTTTGGCGCACGCAAGTCAAGCTCACTGACAAGATTTTGATGAGACCACGCTGACAAGACTTTGATGAGCGCAAGTCAAGCTCCGACCACGCTGACAAGACTTTGATGAGCGCAAGTCAAGCTCAGACCACGCTGACAAGACTTTGATGAGCGCAAGTCAAGCTCAGACCACGCTGACAAGACTTTGATGAGCGCAAGTCAAGCTCAGACCACGCTGACAAGACTTTGATTAGCGCAAGTCAAGCTCAGACCACGCTGACAAGACTTTGATGAGCGCAAGTCAAGCTCAGACCACGCTGACAAGACTTTGATGAGCGCAAGTCAAGCTCAGACCACGCTGACAAGACTTTGATGAGCGCAAGTCAAGCTCAGACCACGCTGACAAGACTTTGATGAGCGCACGTCAAGCTCAGACCACGCTGACAAGACTTTGACGAGCGCAAGTCAAGCTCAGACCACGCTGACAAGACTTTGATGAGCGCACGTCAAGCTCCAGTCGTTGCTCACGTTGTAACCAGTAAACTACTGTAATTGTAAAGCATTGTATGCAGTAAGTTACTGGAAATTGTAAGATGCGCGAATTAACGGATTAAACTCACTGCGCATCCCACAATCTTTGTCAAGAACTGTTGACCATAAATTAAAAACACTATTAGGGGGGTTGGACGGGGAGGAGGCGGCTTAAAAAAACCCCCCGACAATTTTCAAGTTAGGGTTAGGGTTACCCCCGGGAAATTCACATTTTTGAGGGTTAGGGTTAGGGGGGTTAGGGGGGTCGGGGGGGGAAGGGTTTCATTAATAATCTCTTTATTAAACAATTTCCAGTAACTTACTGCATACAATGCTTTACAATTACAGTAGTTTACTGGTTACAACGTGAGCATCGACTGCAAGCTCAGACCACGCTGACAAGACTTTGATGAGCGCAAGTCAAGCTCAGACCACGCTGACAAGACTTTGATGAGCGCAAGTCAAGCTCAGACCACGCTGACAAGACTTTGATGAGCGCAAGTCAAGCTCAGACCACGCTGACAAGACTTTGATGAGCGCACGTCAAGCTCAGACCACGCTGACAAGACTTTGATGAGCGCTGAGATAATCCCCACATATTATCACGAGTGACCGCTGACTAGCATTGTCTCCTTTTTTACATTGCTAAATTACATTTAGCCACATTAAAATCGTCTGGTGTTAGTCAGAATAAACCTTAAAGACTCGTCGTCAGGCTTCAAAGTGTTGAGTCTCGCGTACCCAGCCTCATTTTTTTACCAACAGCTCTCATTGACCATTTCTACGTTCTGGTTTATGTTTTAGGGAGGACCATGTGGTTTGTTAGCGTCCGTTCAAGCGGTTGTTCTGAAACATTTACTGTTTGATGACCACTCAACGCATACTGCTGCAGCACAGTGAGTATACTGAGTACTGTCCATCCATCCATTCCTTCCTTCCTTCCTTCCTTCCTTCCTTCCTTCCTTCCTTCCTTCCTTCCTTCCTTCCTTCCTTCCTTCCTTCCTTCCTTCATCTTTTTCTTTCTTTCTTTCTTTCTTTCTTTCTTTCTTTCTTTCTTTCTTTCTTTCTTTCTTTCTTTCTTTCTTTCTTTCTTTCTTTCTTTCTTTCTTTCTTTCTTTCTTTCTTTCTTTCTTTCTTTCTTTCTTTCTTTCTTTCTTTCTTTCTTTCTTTCTTTCTTTCTTTCTTTCTTTCTTTCTTTCTTTCTTTCTTTCTTTCTTTCTTTCTTTCTTTCTTTCCTTCTTTCATTCCTTCTTTCATTCCTTCCCTCCTTCCTCTTGTTCCTCTCGTTCCTTTCTTCCTTCCTTCCTTCCTTCCTTCCTTCCTTCCTTCCTTCCTTCCTTCCTTCCTTCCTTCCTTCCTTCCTTCCTTCCTTCCTTCCTTCCTTCCTTCCTTCATACTTTTTCTTTCTTTCTTTCTTTCTTTCTTTCCTTCTTTCATTCCTTCCCTCCTTCCTCTTGTTCCTCTCGTTCCTTCCTTCCTTCCTTCCTTCCTTCCTTCCTTCCTTCCTTCCTTCCTTCCTTCCTTCCTTCCTTCCTTCTTTCCTTCCTTCCTTCCTTCCTTCCTTCCTTCCTTCCTTCCTTCCTTCCTTCCTTCCTTCCTTCCTTCCTTCCTTCCTTCCTTCCTTCCTTCCTTCCTTCCTTCCTTCCTTCCTTCCTTCCTTCCTTCCTTCCTTTTTCATTTCTCTTATCTACTAATATACTCTAGCATTTATTCATTCTTTCATGTTTGCACTATTAGGCACTTACGATTTTCACCGAAGGAGACCAACAATGCATTGTGTTTAGCTTTGACTGAAATTCTTTGGAGGGCTGGCAGTTACAAGCAAGCATTTGTCACCTTGTAAGTGTAACCGTTGTTTCTACCAGAAGTACCAGAATTTCATTTCAAGTTGCGAGTTTTCGTGTACCATATTTCTATTACTATAGACAATCTGACAAAGAGCAATTTGTATCAAGTGCTGGTTATAAACCTGATAAATTTACAGAAAAGGTACAATATCATTATCTTTGACGAGTTTGTTGAGTGAAGATTTAGAAAACTATTTAGGGGAGCACGGGTGGCGTGTGCTGTTAGCGCGCTGTCGTCTATCAACCAAAAGTTAAGCCCGGTTAGACGGGGTTAGTACTTGGATGGGTGACCGCTTGGGAATGACCCCGTTGTGTTTTTCTCTGCATCTTCCAATCCTGTCATCCCATCCTCCCCCATTCTCCCGCTCCTTACCCCCTCGCCTTTCTTCCCCTCTCCATGCTCTCCCCGCATAAAATGCTATATCTGCGCTGTTCAAGGGTCATGATTTTTGTGATAACATCTAAGAATTCCTGAGTTGTTGATGTACTAATTTGTGTTTTTTTGTGTGTATTTTAGCTTTTAATTTATGAATTTTATGATCGTACGGAATTAGAATTATTTCTTAAAGAAAATATTAGCCAGGTAATGTTGATTAGTGGGGTGTAGTTTGATGTGTAAATCGACTGAGCGTTGGACAAACTTGTGGACAAAAGAACGAATGGATCGATGGATAAACGGCGAATGGACGGATGGACGGGAGAACGGAGGGATAGACGGAAGGACGAACGGATGGATGGATGGATGGATGGATGGATGGATGGATGGATGGATGGATGGATGGATGGATGAATGGATGGATGGATGGATGGATGGATGGATGGATGGATGGATGGATGGATGGATGGATGGACGGATGGACGGACGGACGGATGGACGGATGGACGGACGGACGGACGGACGGACGGACGGACGGACGGACGGACGGATGGACGGACGGGAAGGACCGGTTAAGTTTATATCAACTGTGAAAGGACGGATGCACGCGAATGAAAGAACTAGCAGACGGATGGACATAAAGGAATGGACAGAAGACGGAAGGACGGACAAACGAACGAACAATCAATTGAATATAAAGACAACGAATGATGGTCAAAGAATGGAGATGTTCCTGAAAAGAACAGACTATTTCCAGCTCTGTTAATTGTTGACTACTGCATTCTAGTAATTTTATTATTGTTTTTCAGTTTTCCAGTGATGTAAAAAGTGGATCCATTGTACTTTTATGTTCAGCTATTCTTTCAAGATCTATCGAAAAGTAAGATCAAATCATTTTAACATGAAAAACTGCGTTAAGGTCCGTTTACACGTGCGATTTTTGATGCGATAAATATCGCCAACTTCTAATTTAGATGCATGTTAAGTAGAAAAACCGTCCACGGATTTCTCCGTGGTTTTATCTTCCTCACTTTTCTGCTCGTTTGTAATTGCTTAACATGCGTCTAAACCAGAAGTTGGCGATATTGCACGTGTAAACGGGCCTTTAGAAATGAGTTTGATTAATGACTGAATTTGGTTTTTTGATGTTTGAAGGATCAGGGAGGATATGGATGATCCTAATGGAACATTGATGGGTGCTCATGGATACTGTACTCAGGTATGATCAGAGACTTTTATATGACAGAGGGCACTTCCGGTAAAATCACGCGCTGTGATTGGTTGCTGACCTGACAAGATTTTTTCATAACGCCTGCGGGCGTGCATTACGGAAATTGTTAATGCCCTACGACCGAAAACAAACAACAAAATCTAAAAAAAAAAAAAAGCGTAAAAAGCTTCTATTTCCGCAAAACGACGAAAATAACTGAAATGATTGACGACTAACATTCTAAAAGTAAATTTTAGTATCCAGACGAGAAAAAGTCGGCAGAAAATAACGCTAGTCCGGCATTTCGACGAAGTTAAATGAAGCGAAGACTAGGAAATACATGAGTATTGAGAATTTAATAGATCCACAGTTAACTAGTGCTAGTTCACACGTGGTCTTGGTTACTATCTAAATAAAGTTAATTTGTACTCTAAAATTATTAATCTTAATTTATTTACAAATCAAAAAGTGCCTTAATCACCTTGACCATACCAAACCCTCGTTTATCACTCGATCAATACAGCAAGACCTCAGTTTGATATTTTGTAAAGACCTCACTCCCGGTTATTAAGTAGTTAATATATACCTACTGTCGACATACAGTTGTAAAGTGCACCATGAGCTTTGATTAGTAATGTACAATAGTGTTTCTCTCTGACGAAGGGCCTTCGCTTGAAACGTTAGATATCCAACGTTCCATGTTTTAGCAGTATATCCAACCTTACTGTATTTCGATTTGTACTAAAACTATAGCTTTTCTAATCTTTAGGATATGGTCAATCTTCTGCTCACGGGAAAAGCTGTATCCAATACGTTTGATGACGTGATTGAACTTGATGCTGGAGGCCAAACTAAGGTACCGTAAAACCCCGGTATAACGATCCCCCGGTATACTAACCCCCGTGATAACGAACCACCAGTATAACAACCCAGGTATAACGAACACTCCAGTATAACAGTTTGCCAGTATAACGAACCTAGTGATAACGAACCCCGGTATAACAAACCCCCCGTATAACAATAAACCCCCGGTATAACAAACCCACAGTATAACACCCCTGGTATAACGAGCCACTTTTTCAGTTCGGTAAGTTAAAGTATACAGTAAGTTGTATTTATTAGAACTCCGTTATAACGAACCCCCGGTATAACGAACCTGGTGATAACGAACCCCGGTATAACAAACCCCGGTATAACAAAACCCCGGTATAACAAAACCCCGGTATAACGAACCATTTTTTCAGTTCGAAAAGTTAAAGTATACAGTAAATTGTATTTATTAGAACTCTGTTATAACGGACCCCCGGTAAAACGAACCTAGTGATAACGAACCCCGGTATTAGAACTTTGTTATAACGGATCCCCGGTATAACGAACCTAGTGATAACGAACCCCGGTATTAGAACTCTGTTATAACGGACCCCCAGTATAACTAACCCCCAGTATAACGAACCCCCAGTATTAGAACTGCGTTATAACGAACCCCCGGTAAAACGAACCTAGTGATAACGAACCCCGGTATTAGAACTCCGTTATAGCGAAACCTGGTAGTTCATTATAACAGGGTTCCACTCTTAATTTCCTTAACACTTATAACGTTAATTAATTGTTGCGTTATATTTTTTTAATAAAACAGAACATTCTGAAAGGTATTGACAACCAAAGTGATATTGGTCTTCTATCTTTGTTTGAATATTACAAATCATGTTTGGTAAGTGGAACTTGTCTACTTAGATATTGCTTACATTACAGATGACTACACATTAAATGATATTCTATGATATTTAATTATTTATTTATTTTATGCAAATTAATTTTTTTCTATTATTGATAAGAATCAAAATTAATTATTTTTCGAATAATTAATATTTTTTTGCTTTGTTTAAGGTTGGATCTAATTTGAAGAATCCGAGATATCCCATCTGGGTGGTGTGCAGTGAAAGTCATTTTAGCGTTCTGTTTTCTCTCAAAAGAAATCTATTGAATGAAAGGTAATGAGAATAGAATAGAATAGAATAGAATAGAATAGAATAGAATAGAATAGAATAGAATAGAATAGAATAGAGTAGAATAGAATAGAATAGAATAGAATAGAATAGAATAGAATAGAATAAAATAAAATAAAATGGAATAGAATAAATGGAATGGTATGGTATGGGATGGGATGGGATGGAATAGGATAGGATAGGATAGGATTCGATACAATAGGATATGGGATGGGATGCAGTACAGTACAGTACAGTACAGTACAGTACAGTACAGTACAGTACAGTACAGTACAGTACAGTACAGTACAGTACAGTACAGTACAGTACAGTGCAGTGCAGTGCAGTACAGTACAGCTTGCTGAATGTCTACTAAACGTCTGTTCAATTACAACAAGCTTGCACGTGTACCACATGCACTAAAAACGTCTTTATTGCGCTTTGTGATCATAATATCGTTACATAACACTTTTTCATGTTTATTATTTTTATCAATGTGTTGTTAGGAGATCACAGAAAAGATTTGATCTTTATTATTATGACGGATTAGCCAGACAAGATGAAGAAATACGTCTTACTATTGGTATGAGTTAGATTGTTTTGAACCACATAGTCATTCAAAATATGGTCTGGAAACTCAGCTTAAGTCTTTGTTCTATCTTTTTGTTCGCTTTTATGCATTTTTTTGCACGGCGCATGGTCACTGTATTTTAGTATTTTGTATTTTAGTATAATGAAGAAATTATCCAATAGCAACGTTTCAGTTCAATCATTCAACCGTACTATTTAAATATTAATAAACCTAAAACAAAGGATGTGCACGGTGTAAGGTACGGTTCAACATAAAATCATAGTTCATTATAGGCGCTTTGAAGTTTGCCGAGCTTCCAGACTATATCTCTATTGAAATAAAAGTAGTGTGCTTCGTAGGCAGTGTTGAAATACAAATCGAAATATAGTAAGGTTTGAGTACTGCTGAAATTATTGAATGTAGTTTCTAACGTTTCGAGTGAAGGACCTTCGTCAGAGAGAAATGTAAAGAGTGTTTCTTTCTGACGAATTTTTAAACTAGGCCACTCATAGGGTGCTCAATACTGCTCACAACACAACACAACACAACACAACACAACACAACACAACACAACACAACACAACACAACACAACACAACACAACACAACACAACACAACACAACACAACACAACACAACACAACACAACACAACACAACACAACACAACACAACACAACACAACACAACACAACACTGACACAAACAACACATCGTTTTCAGCTGACGTCACAACGGCCATATAGTGCACCGAAATAATAAAATGGTGGCTATATTGGTACACCATCTTATCCTTAAGCACCCGGAGGGTTATTTCCCCCCAAGTTTTTTTCAATGGAGAAGGGGCTTATTAGAAGGGGGGGGCTTATTTCAAATACTGAGTACAAAAAGTCTGTTTCTCCTCTGTTTATCAACTGATTTTTTTTTTGGGGGGGGGGGACTTAATAGAGAAGGGGGCTTAATTATTTTTTGCTTCCAGAAATGGAGGGCTTATTAGAAAGAGGGGCTTAAAAGAGGAGGGGCTTAATAGAGAAATTATAGTATTCAAACATTTTGTATTGTTTTGCTACTCCAATGAGGCTACTGACTACTGGATTAAAGACGATTCATTAGCTCAATAAATAGATCAAAGATTAATTCAAAGTGACGGAGTAAAACGTGATAATTTTGCTCCGTTCAAAACACTGCCTACGCAACACTCTACTTTTTTACAGTTCCTTAAATGACTTTTGCTATCAGAAGTTTACCTCCCCCGTGCATCGTTGAAAACCTTTGTCATCCGGGAGGGGGGAAGGTCAATTTGAATGGTTAACACTAACATGTATGTTTTTTGCCTTGACTATTTCTAGATACAAGCGTTGTGATGTTTGATAGAGAGATCTTGGATGATTTAACTCCACCGCTAGAACTCTGCATCAGAACACAGTACGCTTTCTTCTTTTTATTATCATTTTTTCTGGAAGATACCCATTATCAGCCTTGTCCCCATTATCAGGGTACTGAACGTAAAAAATATCAATTTTTATGAAACAAGATGGTGGCGAGGTGGAAGAATGCCCTGGCAAAGACTGGATTTTTGCCAGATCACGTTAACAAATTTTTTGCCAGGCCGGTGAGCCGGCCTTCCGCTTGCGGGCTGGTTTGCTTGTGGGCTGGCAGGCGGACTCTCTTTCAGTCATTGATATAGGGCACCCACAGTTCAGTTATATATAGGTCAGTGAGTGATCACTCTCTTTCAGTCATTGATGTAGAGCACCCGCAGTTCAGTTATATATATATATAGGTCAGTGATTACTCTCTCTCTCTCAGTCATTATTGATATAGGTCAACCGAAGTTAAGTTATATATAGATCAGTGCTCTCTTCGTGTCATCTTTTCTTTGTGTCTTTATTGTTAGATGGAAGGATGCCGTAGTTGACTGGAATGGAACTGAACCTTTACTATAACAGTGCAGTAGTCAGCTGGGCGTACAAGGGCAAGTACAGTAAGATCATACATTTCTTTGGTCTGTGTACTCTAAAGACAAGTACAGTAAGATCATACATTTCTTTGGTCTGTGTGCTCTAAAGACGACAGGTAACGTAGTACTAAAGGCCAGCAGCAAACAGTCCTTATATGCAAACACAAGTGTTTTGGAACCAGAGCACTCGACTACATCCGGGAATCGACTGACGTATTTTTTATAAGTTACTGGTGCCCAGGTGTCTTCCAGAGGGCGAATGTCACGCAAAGGGGCTGAGATGAGAAGACAGGATCTCATCGCTCCTTGCGCGCTCCCTCTTTCAATCATGGCTGGGTAGCATCTTTACTCGGGTAAAAACGCTAGGCAACAGAAGAAATTACAGAACTAAAATGGCTACGAGCCAGCCGCTTGCAAGTAGCATACAAGTTTTCTGTTGACAAGTTCTTTTTAAATGTGGCTAAATAAATGTAATTTAGGCAAGGTGAAAAGGAGACAATGCTAGTCGGCGGTCGCTCATGATAATATGTGGGGATTATCTCAGCGCTCATCAAAGCGTGGTCTGAGCTTATAACAAATAACACTTGTCAACGGAAACTGTTTAAAACAACCTTGTTTATCGTACTCGTGCGTACACGAAAAAATAAAACTATTTGTCAAAGAAAATTGTCCAGAAATAAAAACTTTTTTATCCTCCACACAAGCAACTAAGCTTGGTCGTGTGCATGTGTGTGTGTGTGTGTGTGTGTGTGTGTGTGTGTGTGTGTGTGTGTGTGTGTGTGTATGTGTGCTTTAAGCTTATATGCAGGGGGGGGGGGTGAATAGAGGTACGAAAATCCGACGATCTGCTAATTTTTTTGATTAAATGCACTAATCCGCACTCTTTTTTCTTGAAATCCGAATCCGCAGTTATCAGTTCTGTTGAATTTTACGAATTCGCACGATTCACGCAAATTTTACTTCAACTGTTGTTGACTCGTCTAGGATCATTTCTTTTTTTCATGGCAATGACAATAAAAGATCGTCAATGATATAATGTGATCAATAACAAGCAAAATTCACAATCCGAGATAGGAATAAAATCCAGTGTCCGTAGAAAAATACAAGCAAATCCATAATCCGAGGTCAATTATTGGGAAAATCCGCAATCCACCAATTTCACATGCAGGATTCACAAATACCGCGTATATACACACACTAGCAAATAAAGATTGTCAAGTAAAAACAAAATAAGAAAAACTCTGGCTAACTTGGTTGTACGTATGGCTCAAAAGCGATTTAACCCCTTAGAGTACCAGGGGTTTCCTGGGTAAGCCAGAGTAGAATACTAATTACTAAAGTACGTGCTTAGTAATGGTATTGAAAGAATTAACGTAAAAGAGAGAGATTTTAAGTGATGCATTGATAATGAAAATCGTCTGGCGTTAAGGCGGATTTCCATTCAGCTTTTTTTGTCGAGCGAGCGACTTTTTGCGATCGCTTTCTTTGTCTCATGAGCCCTCGGGTGGAACGGATCCAGTCCAGAGCCCACAAGATAAAAGAAAGCGATCACAAAATGTCGATCGCGCGATAAAAAGCACTGAATGGAAACCAGGCTTTAAGGTGGATTTCCATTCAGTGCATTTTATCGCGCGATCGACTTTTTGCGATCACTTTCTTTTGAATTGTGGGTTGTCAAGCGGAACGCATTTCATTAGCTTTGGTTGAATACACACATTTCAAAAGAAAGCGATCGAGAAAAGTCGATCGTGCGACAAAATGCACTGAATGGAACTCCAGCTTTAAGGTGAATTTCCATTCAGTGCATTTTATCGCGCGATCGACTTTTTGCGATCGCTTTCTTTTGAATTGTGGGTTGTCAAGCGGAACGCATTTCATTAGCTTTGGTTGAATACACACATTTCAAAAGAAAGCGATCGAGAAAAGTCGATCGTGCGACAAAATGCACTGAATGGAACTCCAGCTTTAGCCAGAGTACAATAGAGCGCGCGCGACATTTAGATTGATGTTTGTTGCTTTTACCGCTAACGTCTAATAACCGCTTCAAATACACGTTTTAACGGCGTTAGCCATTTAAACGGCAAAAGGTTGGTTTTCACGTAAGTCATCTACGTCTCAAATTATCTGCCTGGAGTCTGTCAGTATTATCTCACGTATAAATGCTTCGGTATACAATTTAAGTATTTTTCTTTGATTTGCTATGAACTTTAAGAGCAAGGAGCGAAGATTTTTGTCTTCTTATACATGACAAAAAAATCGACATGGCGGCGGATTCAACGTATAACTGAGTAATTGCTCTAATTAAAATAGAAAATCTATTTATTTCTTCTTGTGTAACAAGTGGATAGCTATTTATTAGTTTTGGATTAATTCCTGTATTTTTTATTAGCATATAATTTATTTATTTCTGTAGTAGTTTACAATTAATGTAAACTTTACATTTATCACAGCTGAGGTTTCAGTCTAAAGGGCTAGTTACATGATCCCGGGCTAACCAGGCTGACTTGTGTCACGAAATTCTTTCCTAGGGCGCAAAAGGAGATTTGAATTAATGTTTAGATTTGTTCACAGCTAAACTAAACCAATTCTTCTTTGTAACTTTAGTTTATGTGTGTTTTATCTGAAAGCGCATCACTTAGTATTCCAATTGCTGTTAAAAGTAAGGCTTGCAAACCAATAGGTGCTGCCAAAAACTATGGCTTGCGAACAACAAAATAATTATTTCATTTAGACTGATCAATCGCGTGAGCCAAGTTAACCAGGCTAGCCCAGCTCCTGTCATCAGCCACTACCAAACAAAAGACCACAAACTGGAGTTTACAGTTTGCGGTAAACGTGGATCTAAAGGTCTCTTAAGCCGGTTTTCCACTAGGCGATTTTATTCGCGCGAAGCGACTTTCTTTTGTTCGAATTCAATAGATTTCTGATTAGTTCCAGCTCAGAGCTCATGAGACAAAAGAAAAAGTCGCTTCACGCGAAAAAAGTCGCCTAGTGGAAAACCGGCTTTAAGGCGGTTTTCCACTAGGCGAAAAATGTCGCGCGAAGCGACATTTTCTTTTGTCTCGCAAGCTCTCGAGTGGAACTAATTAGCCAAGACAAAAGAAAAATGTCGAGTCGGTCGACAAATGTCGCCTAGTGGAAAACCGCCTTTAGTCGGTTTTCCACTTGGCGAAAAATGTCACGCGAGGCGACATTTTCTTTTGTCTCGCAAGCTCTCAAGTGGAACTAATTAGCCAAGACAAAAGAAAAATGTCGAGTCGGTCGACAATGTCGCCTAGTGGAAAACAGCCTTAAGCCGGTTTTCCACTAGGCGATTTTTTTCGCGCGAAGCGACTTTTTCTTTTGTCTCATGAGCTCTGAGCTTGAACTAATCAGAAATCTATTGAATTCGAACAAAGGAAAGTCGCTTCGCGCGAATAAAATCGCCTAGTGAAAACCGGCTTTAAGGCGCTGTTTACATGTCCAAACTCAGGTTGGGCTGACTTCGGGTCGGTTGTAGTGTTTTTACTGTAGATCATTTTCATGAGTCCGGCCTGAGATTCAGTTCACGTCGGCCTAATCTCAAGTCGCCTGCTAGACCAAACCGAAGCACTTTCACCTCTCAAACTCAATACGTTGTTTTAAATGAGATTGGTGTCAAATCCACATAAAATAATGATTCTCCTGCGGTCACGAGCTGTAAGGCAATTGACACAAATCTCGAAGTAACAGCGAAATAGTTTCAAGCCTATATAGTTTCAAGGCCAGCCTCATGTAAACAAAAAACAAAATGTAAAATTCAGGCCTGTCCAAGTTTAGGCCGACCTCATGTAAACACCCCCTAATACTAGAGAACGTTCTTGGTACTGAAAGAGTTAACATGAAAGTTTATTACAATGTGCAAGTACCTGTTTTGTGTTGACACGGCCAATGATGGATGATAAGTATTTTGTAATTGGTAAGACGCTTTCCCTGACAACATGAGCAGGTTGACAACAGGTAGCCGCTGAACGCATCTTATACGGAACGATGCGTCGCATGCCTCACTGGAACACCGCAATGAAAGAGACATAAGAAGAAAAGAAGAGCAATGGGTTTTTAACAGAAATCGCGGAGATTATGAAGTAATATAAGGACTAATGAAGTACGTGTAGTGGTTTTTGTGGACAGCAGTTAAGCCAAGATGTAGTTTAGTGTTGAGTTTGAAGTGCGTTCCATAACCGTAACGGTCTGTCATGCATGCATTATAATAGCTGAAAAGATGATCTAATGAACAAGAGATCTGTGATATTATTTAAACACTCTATTTGGCAACGTCGACATTGGGAGACGCTGGGAAAACTCTTCTGTATTTCGTTCATGTTCTGTTATTAGTCATGGGGGAAGCATTTCCTGGGAATCATTTTGTTCCAGAACACGAGGTGTTGTTTTACGAAGGACATTCTCCGCATCAACCATGTCACAAGATTGCCAGAGATAGAATGACAATGAGAATACAAGATTCATTGAAAGAGACGAGAGTTACTTCTCCTGAATTCAACCTCATTCATATGACCTCTCCAGATTTGGAAAGGTTGATCGTGGGTCAGTCCTCGTTAACTACTAACACAAGAGAGACCACGACAATAAACAGTTCTGACTTAAATGTACTGAACCTAGTCTCGCCAGATTTTGAGAAAATCTTCTCTAATTTTCAAGCCGTTGAGGAAAGTACGCTACGCGAAGCTGCTCTGGATTTACGCCGTGAAAACTGCGGTCAGCAATTAGGAAAGAGTGTGGAACAACAACACGAGGTTTATACAAAAACATTCGTTGACGCCTTGCATAAAATGCACGAACAACAACTAAACCACAGAGAGAATGGAAATAGAAATAAACTAGAAATCAACCAGCGAGATATGAGAGAGACTGGGGACGAGAAACAATCATCAAGATTGTTCTTTGAACATCATCCGGAGTTTCTTAAACTTCACGCGCATGTCAGACTCTCTGAGACCGCACACATGGAATCTCGCGGCAGAGAATTTCGCCACAGCGAGGAGCTTGGGGAGCAAGAACTTGCAATGGCGTCACCACAGTTCTCACTACACCCTATTGATCTTCAGGTTCAGGAGATTGTAAAACGCGAACGGAAGAAACAAAAAAATCGTGTGGCCGCGTCGAAATGTCGTAAAAAGAAACTGGCACGGGAAGCTCAGCTTGAAGTAACAGTTCAGCAGTTGAAAGAGAGAAATATTGAATTAAATGCTGTTGCTAATGCTCTGAGGAACCAACTGACAGATTTAAAACAAAAAGTCATGGAACATATAGCATGTGGGTGTCATGTGACACTAACCATGACTTACTAATAATTTAATACCTAACGTACATAGATAAAGGAGATATACAATCGAAATATAGTAACGTTTGATATACTGCCGAAACAGAGAACGTAGGAGTCTAACGTTGGATTTCCACCAGGCGTAAAATATCACGCGCTCTACTTTTCTATTGTACAAACTGAATAGTTTTGTACTTCGTTCCACACTAGGGGAGCACGCGTGGCGTGTTCTGTTAGCGCGCTGCCTCTCACCAAAAGTTAAGCCGGGTTAGACGGGGTTAGTACTTGGATGGGTGACCGCTTGGGAATGACCCCGTTGTCGAGCTGGAAACTAATGTGAGTAGAGTTATAGTTGATCTCTCCTGTGCTTCGAGGGTTTTTCGCCGGGTTCTCCGGTTTTCCTCCCTCCGCAAAACCAACACTTACATCATGGTAGTCATGTTAAATTGGGGCATTTCGCTCTGGTTGACCACCAGTTGCAATAGGCAATAAAGTTATTAAAACAAAACAAAACAAAACAAAACAAAACAAAACAAAACAAAACAAAACAAAACAAAACAAAACAAAACAAAACAAAACAAAACAAAACAAAACAAAACAAAACTCACAAGACAAAAGAAAAATGTCGAGCGCGCGATATTTTACGCCTAGTGGAAATCCAGCTTAACGTTCCGAGCGAAGGTCCTTCGTCAGAGACACGTTTCTCTCTGACGAAGGGCCTTCGCTCGAAACGTTAGACTCCTACGTTCTCTGTTTCTGCAGTATATCTAACCTTACTATATTCGATTATTGTTTCTACACTGCCTACGCAGCACGCTACTTTGATTTCACTATATAGAAGATATAGATTGCCGACTCAGTGTTACAAAATGGCGGCCCAACCGGGCAAAACCAAGATGGCGGCTGACGTGATCAAGTTGGCGAAAGCATAGACCTTATTCATAAATGGCCGACGATTTAAAATCCTTTTGTGCGCAAATAAATTAGCCCCTCTGACCTCGTTTTAGAGTAAAGATTCTTCTGAATTTCGCACATGAAAACGAGTTCAGAGGGGCTAATTTATATGCACATAAAAGAATATTAATTCCACGGCCATTTATGAATATGGTGTGTATTGAGGACACCCCTCTTAAACGGAAATGAGTTCCAGTGAACAAATTAACCTCCCTTAAGCGGACATAACCTATACTTAAATGGACAAATCCATATCAAAATTGATGTTTTCTTTAATAACAGCAATAATCAACACTTGGGGTTAACAGAGAGATACCAACACTTTGAATTGTGAACTTGTTAAGTCAGGTAGACCCCGTTTACACGATGCTGGTACAATTGAAAATGGAACAAAATCATGCCGGTGTGTAAATACAGGCCAAAAAGTCTTGCGGTTACACGGTGCCGGTATAATATAATGAGGGATTAGCATGTGACTATTCTCTTCCAATGAGAATTGAGAAGACTGTGAATACTGCTGACCCAAATACTGTGGTCGTATATATCGTGATTATCATCATCAAGCTGTTACGGCACGGGCGTTTACACGATACCGGTTAGTGTTCCGTTTTCATTTCATGCCGTCAAGGAACCCGTCTTGATTTTATGCCGTTTTCATGTCATTTTTGTGCCCGTATCGTGTAAACGCAAGGCCTAAACGGCATGATTTTGTTCCGTTTTCAAATTGTACCGGCATCGTGTAAACGGGGTCTTGGTGCTGTATTGATTGTTTTATAGAATTAGTGAAACAAACTACGTATATAGACACAAGCTGGTCACTACATACGTACGCCGTCTATGTAACCCTTTTAAGCGGACACTAAGCGAGGTCCCAAAGGTGTCCGCTTAATAGGAGTTCAACTGCATGTACTGTACTGTAGTCCACTAATTAGTTTATAATAATATCTATTATTATTGATTTTCTATTATTATTCTATATCAATTATCTATTATTTCTACATTAAACATTTAAGATAAAAAACTTAGAGCCAAATCCCTAGCTTCTTCTGCACATCCCCAAAAGATACTGAGACCACTGCCACCATGACCATAATTATGAACTACCTGCAAACATTAACAAGAATCCAAATTAAATACAGTAGTCTATAGAACCACTATTAAGCACACATCATGGGACCTTGCTTAGACATCTGCTTAAGAGGTGTGTCTGTTTAAGAGAGGTGTACGCGTTTAAGAGAGGTGTTAGCTTAAGAGAGGTGTCTGCTTAAGAGGTGTGTCTGTTTAAGAGAGGTGTACGCGTTTAAGAGAGGTGTCTGCTTAAGAAGAGGTGTCCGCTGAAGAGAGGTGTCTGCTTAAGAGAGGTGTCTGCTTAAGAGAGGTGTCCACTTAAGAGAGATGTCCACTTAAGAGAGATGTCTGCTAAAGAGAGGTTTCCGCTTAAGAGAAGTGTCTGCTTAAGAGAGGTGTCTGCTTAAGCAAGGTGTCTGCTTAAGAGAAGTGTCTGCTTAAGAGAGGTGTCTGTTTAAGAGAAGTGTCTGCTTAAGAGAGGTGTCTGCTTAAGGGAGGTGTCTGCTTAAGAGAAGTGTCTGCTGAGAGGTGTCTGCTTAAGAGGTGTCTGCTTAAGAGAGGTGTCTGCTTAAGAGAGGTGTCTGCTTAAGAGAGGTGTCTGCTTAAGAGAAGTGTCTGCTTAAGAGAGGTGTCTGCTTAAGAGAAGTGTCTGCTTAAGAGAGGTGTCTGCTTAAGAGAGGTGTCTGCTTAAGAGAGGTGTCTGCTTAAGAGAGGTGTCTGCTTAAGAGAGGTGTCTGCTTAAGAGATGTGTCTGCTTAAGAGAGGTGTCTGCTTAAGAGAGGTGTCTGCTTAAGAGAGGTGTCTGCTTAAGAGAGGTGTCTGCTTAAGAGAGGTGTCTGCTTAAGAGAAGTGTCTGCTTAAGACAGGTGTCTGTTTAAGAGAGGTGTCTGCTTAAGGGAGGTGTCTGTTTAAGAGAGGTGTCTGCTTAAGAGAGGTGTCTGCTTAAGAGAGGTGTCTGCTTAAGAGAGGTGTCTGCTTAAGAGAGGTGTCTGCTTAAGAGAGGTGTTTGCTTAAGAGAGGTGTCTGTTTAAGAGAGGTGTCTGCTTAAGATAGGTGTCCTCTTAAGATAGGTGTCCTCTTAAGAGAGGTGTCTGCTTAAGAGAGGTGCCTGTTTAAGAGAAGTTTCCGCTTAAGAAAGGTGTACGCATTTAAGAGAGGTGTTAGCTTAAGAGAGGTGTCCGCTTAAGAGAAGTGTCTGCTTAAGAGAAGTGTCTGTTTAAGAGAGGTGTCTGATTAAGAGAGGTGTCTGATTAAGAGAGGTGTCTGCTTAAGAGAAGTGTCTGCTTAAGAGAAGTGTCTGCTTAAGAGAGGTGTCTGCTTAAGAGAGGTGTCTGCTTAAGAGAGGTGTCTGCTTAAGAGAGGTGTCTGATTAAGAGAGGTGTCTGCTTAAGAGAGGTGTCTGATTAAGAGAGGTGTCTGCTTAAGAGAGGTGCCTGTTTAAGAGAAGTTTCCGCTTAAGAAAGGTGTACGCATTTAAGAGAGGTGTTAGCTTAAGAGAGGTGTCCGCTTAAGAGAAGTGTCTGCTTAAGAGAAGTGTCTGTTTAAGAGAGGTGTCTGATTAAGAGAGGTGTCTGATTAAGAGAGGTGTCTGCTTAAGAGAAGTGTCTGCTTAAGAGAAGTGTCTGCTTAAGAGAGGTGTCTGCTTAAGAGAGGTGTCTGCTTAAGAGAGGTGTCTGCTTAAGAGAGGTGTCTGATTAAGAGAGGTGTCTGCTTAAGAGAGGTGTCTGATTAAGAGAGGTGTCTGCTTAAGAGAGGTGTCCGCTTAAGAGAAGTGTCTGTTTAAGAGAGGTGTTTGCTTAAAGGTGAGGTAATACGGGCAACATGTTTCTTCAACTTTGCACGTTGAAAAGCGTTGTTGCAGGTATTACCACCCACCTTAAATATTGTCACGCAACAATTTTGTTGCAAGTTGGAAAAAATTTGTTGAAAAAAGTAGACTCCAGTTCTACTTGCTGCAACATGCTGATTCAACTTACAACAAAATAATTGTTGCGTGGCAATGTTTAAAGTGGGTGGTAATACGTGCAACAATGCTATTCAACTTGCAACGCAACAATGTTGCAGCAATTTTCTGCTCGTAGTACTTCACCTTAAGAGAGGTGTGTAGTTAAAAAAGGGTGGCGTCTGCTTAAGAGAGGTGTCCGGTTAAGAGAGGTGTGTACTTAAGAGACGTATCTGTGTAAGGGAGATTCGACTGTAAATATAATTCTTAATACTACGACATTACATAAGCATCTATAACTAGAATAGAAGACTTGCAGACAATGCCAGAAGCAAATTGTGATCTTAAACTAATAAAAAATCGAGTAAAAAAATAGTAAAACGTTGTAGAATTAGTTATATAAAGGATTAAAAGATAAAATTGCAAACACCTGCAAAGGTTGGACAGTACCATTGTCTGTATTAATTAGATTCATTATTTCTTTTTCCACTCGAACCACTGTTCGTAAAGGACGTAAGCCTACCCAGGTGGTGATAATTTCAGCATTCTGCTGGAAAAATAAGAACAGAATGGGATCATTGGTGGAAATAAGTTATTTATAAACGTTAGATGCCCTGTGTTTATACAACCTGATGCAAACACTCGATTGAGTTTTGGACAATAGGCGAGTTTCAGGGTGTTGCGCGCGCATCATTTTTCAAAACAACTGGCAAGCTCCACTCAAAATAAACATACTGTTTAAAATAAACAAAGTATAGATACAGTTTCTGGATATTTAACACTGTTATTCTGCTGTTGTTGGCTCGCTAGCAAGTTGTTTGCCATTGCTTACTTTGTAGAGAGCCCGCCAATTCCTTTCCAAAACGATGCGCGCGCAACACCCTGAAACTCGCCTATTCACATAAACTTTCGAATTCCCAGAGGTTTTTTCTCCCGTAATTTAATTATAGCGGTCAGACCAGAGAGAACCTCTGGTAGGAAGAAGGTACAATGATTGATCAAACCGCGCCAATAGAATTCTAGCTGAACAGAACGTGTCCACCATCTCTGATTGGATAACCCTTAAACAGAGTTTTCATTCGCTAAACTTCTTATTACTAGGGTGATATGACTGGTTAACCTGTATCAGATTAGCCTAAGATTTTTAGCCACATATAGCCTGAATTACATGAAAGTGAGGTTCTCTCCTTTCTTGTCTTACCGCTATAAAATTACGGGAGAAAACCGCTGGAACCAGGGTATCGTGTTTGCATCAGGTTGTATAAACACTGCGGCGGCCATTTTCTATTTCTTAAATATACAGTACCACAATATGTAATCATATCTATATTTTGTTATCTTATATTTACTTATTTCATTTATGCTTCATAGGGGGCCCATTGAAAAACACTTTGGTGACATGGGCTCCCTGTTAAAATATTATTTAATACACAGTTAATTTCAGGGAGTCAGTTTGACTCCAAAAATGAGTTATTCTGAACCTAATTTAGGTTCAGGATAACTCCTTTTGGAGTTGAATTGACTCCTTGAAATTAACAGTGTACTTGTGTAATATTTATACCTTAATTGTTGGTTCAAATTTTGAAGTAATATCTATAATAAATTCATTGTCGTCTTCATTAACATCTGTGTTGTAACTTCCATATTGAGTTGTACCACCAATAACAACATTGCAAGGTCTATAGTGGGCAAAACATGACAAACAGTACTTTTGGTTAGCCTTACTGTTCTGGTTTTCGTAAGTTTAGATCAAAGTGAGGTGGTAAACAGCTGAGAATAGTTTTAAAGTGAAAATGTAGCGAAAATTAAATTTGTCTAGTTTGAAAGAACATTGAAAATGATAAAGTAACATATTTTGTAGAATTTCGTTTCCTTGCTTCATTCGTGAGATATTCAGGTTGGTTTGATATGCACTACTCAAATCAGTAGAGCGAGACATGGATGATTTTTTTATCGCTTCTGAAGTGTCAGTTTTATTAACCGCAGATCATATTTCAAAGCAATCACGAGGTGTATTCTCATGTACCACGTGATAAACATCCAATCGTTAACTCGCAACTTATCACGTGGTACATAAGAATACACCTCGTGATTGCTTTGAAATTGATCTGTGGTTAATGAAACTGTTGCTTCGGAAGCGATGAAAACATCGTCTATGTCTCGCTCTACTGATTTGAGTAGTAAATGACCTACTTATGACATCATACTGCAAAATGACTTGTTAGGGTCTGTTTGGGTCTGTTTATATGATCCCAGTGTACCGGGACGGGATGGCAGCCGGGATGATTTTGATGTATTGAAATAAGTCACGGTCTTTGATTATGTGCATCGGAAAGCTTTCGCCTACATTTTTCAAGGCCTAGATTACTAAATAACTTCAACAAAAGCCATTTTCAATTGCCACAATCATTCACTTTTAACTTTAGGATCAGATCAACAAAATCTGACTTTCTTCAGGCATCGCGTGGTTTTTCTGTTTTACGTGTTGACTTATTTCAATACATCAAAATCATCCCGGCTGCCATCCCGTCTCGGTACACCGGGATCATATAAACAGACCCTTAGAAAAGTATGATTTTCTTTGAGAGTACTTATTGAAAGTATTTAAAAATTTTCACGTACATGCATGTAGCCATGACTGGTCACTAAACGTGCGTAGTTGTGTGTAAAATATTTGGACTATCCTAAAATTGTGCTATTTCAAAAAGTCCTTATGCAGCGTGATGTCATAAGTATGACATTTGCATATATCAAACAAACCTGAATATCTCAAGAATGAAGCAAGGAAACGAAATTCTACGAAAGATGTTACGTTGTCGTCATCTTAAGTGTTCTTTCAAATGCAATCATAAAAAACTGGGGTGAAATTTCGCTGCATTGGCACTTTAATAACGAAGTATTGACTTTTTGCTCGGAGCCTTTCATCACAGTAAAATGGGAAGTCTTTTAAAAAAAACCCAGTTTACCACATTTTACACTTTGACAAGACTGTGTATTCTTTCCTAAGGCAATTATAGTAATGTGTTATTGTGTTTTCTAAGTTGAACTCCATGCAGTCATCATTGACTTGTTGAAGCTAATATGTATTATTACATAAAACATATTAGCTTCAACATGACATATATCATACACGAGGAGGAGTGTTTCATGTACTGTATAATAAACGAGCAGGAGTGTTTTATCAGATATAAAGACACGAGGCGAAGCCGAGTGTTTTTATATCTGATAAAACACGAACTGCGAGTTTATTATACGGCTTCAAAAACGAACCACTTGATAAGTTGATTGGCGGAGTTAGTTTGAAAAATAACCTTGTCTAAGCCGAGAAAATCAAAGCTAAAGTTTATGTAAATCAGGAGAAACCTTTATCACATATAAAGATACATACGGTCATGATTTTCTTTTGTGTTTTCCTCATGAATTATTAAATAAATGAGTTTTTGAAGAGGATATCCAAACACTGAGACGTTTGTTAAAAACCGAGGCGAAGCCGAGGTTTTTGAACAAACGTCGAAGTGTTTGGATTTCCTGGTGAAACACTCCTCCGAGTGTATGATATAGCATCTCAAACAAATCAGTATTTTAAGAGAAAATCGGGGTAAAAGTTTGCTTAATTTATGTACTTTCTTCCTCCGATATCCAAACCACTGATTTCCTTTGTGTTTTCCTCATGAATTATTAATGAGTTTGAGATGTCATGTTGAAGCTAATATGTTTTAGTTCATGATCATGCACCTCGGTTTTCTTTGATGTACCGCAAGCAATTAAACCGTGGTGTCAACTGTTGTATTTATAATAATTACTCCCAACCACGCATAAATCAAGTTAATGCCCGGGGCAATTAACTTAATTTATGCGTGGTTGGGAAAATAAGGGTTAATCAATGGTCACAAATGTGATAAAGGATTTATCATCGCTACTGAATTGTTTTTTAGACAACGAACTCAGTATCTCTGTTTTCTTAGGCAACCTCTGAGATTTTGAACTACGTTATTTAAATAAATAACTGACGTAGTTACCTCGGGTTCGGGAACTAACCTATACATTATCTAAGATACATGCAGCAAAATAAAATATATTACCCAATTTCAACTAAAAGATTTGTTGAATTAGTTTCACTGATTTTTTTAATTCCTAGAATGTCTGAGGGTTCTCCCTTTGATGAGTAGATTTGTCTGGTGTTAGTCAGAGTAAAAAAAAATAAAGTGGCCATTCTTGGCCAGCTCCAATCTCGTTCCCAGAGCCCACGTTCCCCTTACCCAGCGGACGGGAAACGAGAGGCTCTGGGATAAAGAGTTATATAGAGTTCACTGTGTTCATCGGCCAATGAAATATCGATGTGAAACGGATTATCCCAGAGTCTCTCGTTTCCCGGGTGGGGACGTGGGCTCTGGGAACGAGATTGGGCCAGCTCAGAGAGGAATGGGGACAACTTGACCACGTCCAATTTGTAAAATTATTTAACCACCTTAGCGATGTCCCCGAGTATCCTAGTAACATACCGTGGATAAATGTAGCATGTTCTTCCTATCTTGGCATCCTCATCATGTCGGATAATCTTGTAAAAATGTTTCAACCAAGGAGCCTTGACCTAAATGTTGGAAAATATTCCAATTTTTGATAGCCTGTCAGTCGGAATCATAAGAAATGAATTCAGTTACATTTTCCGTGCTTCGCAAGATGAGAAATTGAAATATATAATTAGTTAATTATTAATTCTTTGAAAGTTTTCATGGCGATAATGTAATATAGATTATTTTTGTGGAAACACCACGTAAAATATTTATTTGCTAAATAAATACTTTACGTGGTGTTTCCACGAAAATAATCTATATTAGTTAATTATTATTATTTAAGTATAATTAATTAATCCATCGAGTTATTTTTGTAATCAACACTCGATTACCCTGCGAGCAGAGCCTTGTTTTCCTTATTTCTTTGCTGAGAGAGGAAGATAAGAATGCTCTGCTGTATTCGTGCTTGACTTCGTCCAATATTTAGGATGAAATAACACGTTTAAGACCCGTTTAACCGGTTCTTGTTTTGTTTTGTTTTGTTTTGTTCTGTTCTGTTCTGTTCTGTTCTGTTCTGTTCTGTTCTGTTCTGTTCTGTTTTGTTTTGTTTTGTTTTGTTTTGTTTTGTTTTGTTTTGTTTTGTTTTGTTTTGTTTTGTTTTGTTTTGTTTTCTGCTCTGATTTGGACTGGATTCGAGATTGGAACCAAGCAACGTATTTAATATTTGAAGCTAGTTTAATGACTTAATCCAAAACGCCACAGTATCACAGAATAGTAATACAACCAGAAGTCCGACTCGAGTGAAAACTTGTCCGCATTTCTTCAATGCGCATGCGCGATATTTTACGCCATCCGACGCCATCCTGCGCGATCCTACGCAATTTTCTACGCCATCCTATGCAATCCTGGCAAGTTCCCCCGGCAGTTTGGACCTTCATTTTGAAGGTCCAATTTTGAAGGTCCAAACTGCCGGGGGAACTTGCCAGGATTGCGTAGGATGGCGAGGAATCAAGATGCGCGAGGCGACATGCGCGAGCGGACTTCTGGTTGTATTACTATTCTGTGCCAGTATTGCTAAAATATTGTAGTGTCCGTATTGAAGTTAATCTCAAGCAACATTTCTCATATTTTGGCCGTTGACGTCGTCCTGAAGACGTGAAAATCCTCTAAGTGGCGTTGTATAAAGAACAAGGACGGTATTGGAATTACTCTTGGGACTAAAAATTATTCATTCTCTTTTTTTTGCAAAAAGATTATTTTGTCTAAAGGACGTCGTCGTTGAGGTTGACGTCGTAGATCTTAAAGTCCCTAATAGCACAAAAAGCGGACAAACAAAGCAAAATTGACTTTCAAATTATTGCAAATGAGCCATTATATATTGTTAGGATTGCAAGAATTGTGAGTAAAAGCGGACAAACATCAATCCTGACATCATCACGGACGGAGCGCTATTGAGAGCGCTTTACCGAAATGACCCTGTAATATTATACACTTAATGTCTGCTCCCGAGGGAAACAGTTAGTTTTGTTTTCCCGAGACGAAGTCGAGGAAAACATCGAGACTCGAGGGAAAACAAAACTAACTGTTTCCCGAGGGAGCAGACATTAAGTGTTTTGTTATATAGCTTGAGTTTCGCTGAATAATTTCGACGTTTATCAAGGGAAAGTACACAAAAGACAAACGCTATTAAAACTTACCAAAACATTTCACCTGGCTCCGTAATTTCACTTCAACCAAACAAATATAAGTCTCAGAACAAAAGAACAGCAATATATTTCTCCAGTTAATCTTCACACCAAGCGGGCAATAAGTTCTCAATTATTGTCCGCTCGGTAGACATTGAAATTTAGCAAAGGTCATGTGACCACAAACCAACCAGTGACAGTCATCGTTGCATCCAGTGAAACTCTAGCTACATAACAAGTACCGTAATACCAAAATATCTGACTTATTAGACCTTGATGATTTGTCCTCTAACTGACTGCAAACTCTTATCTTTGCAAAGTTCAACTGCACCAAGACCACTGCAGTTGACAACAACATCAAACTTTCCAACAAACTATATAAAGATAATTCATTCAAAACATTAAAATAATAAGGTGTTACTCCAAGTGACGAACCATACCGGACAAGTAGAGAAAACTCTACTTGGCCCAGCTGTGATTCGAACCCGCGACCTTCGGTTTACTAGTCCGATGCTCTACCAACTGAGTTACAGGTCGAATGATCCCAAAAATCTTATACGCTTTTCGGGTGAATGATTCGCCCCTTGCCTCAACCCAACTCCTCTACTTCTGCACACTGGTTACAATGATAAACAATAATTACTTCTGTAAATGAAAACACTCTTCTTTTCACAACTGTTCCACCTTTTTGCTGGAATCTATACAAATAATCAAACACAGTAATTATTATTGAACTCAAAGTAAACAGTTTGTGAAATATATATTTTAGGCTAGACTATTTTCATCTAAGGTCCGTTTCAAACGTTGCTCTTCTCATGCGCCGAACCTAAAGGCTGTTTTCCACTAGGCGACATTTTGCTTTTGTCTTGGCTAATTAGTTCCACCTGAGAGCTTACGAGACAAAAGAAAATGTCGTTTTCATTTTCGCAATCCAGCCTAAAGCCGGTTTTCCACTAGGCGACTTTTTTCGCGTGAAGCGACTTTTTCTTTTGTCTCGTGAGCTCTGAGCTGGAACTAATCAGAAATCTATTGAATTCGAACAAAAGAAAGTCGCTTCGCGCGAAAAATATCGCCTAGTGGAAAACCGGCTCAATACAAGCATATTAAGTGCGGCAGAAGAGCGATGTTTGAATGAATTAAGAGCGGCAATTAGGCCTGTTGCATTATGCGACGTTGGAGCGACTCTGATTCAAACGTCGAACTTCTCATGTGCCGAACCTAATTGCATAAATTATCTTAATGTATTATCTCTGCCACTTTGGTTAGATGGGGGTTACCAGTACTACTTGAATTTGTGACTGTCCAAGCTTGCGGCTCATGCACTGATCTCTACACAAGTGTTATATAGAGATCTAAGGATTTTGGGTGAAGGGAAATTTGAGTGTAGAATATATACATTTTAAGACCAAACCGAGACCAGTTGCGAAAAATGCAACTACACAGGCCTTCTGGCAGGAATTGAACCCACGACCTTGCGATTCTAGTGCAATGCTCTGACCACTGAGCCACGGAGGGCGTTGCCGAGAGCTTGATCGCGAGTTCTGTATATATAATAAGGTGGTAATGCCAGGAGAGAATTGGGTATATTTTAAGTAATATTGGGCATTTCACTCGATTACATACCATGTTCTAAGGATTTTGGGTGAAGGAAAATTCGAGTGTAGAATATATACATTTAATAGAGATCAATGGGCTCATGTGCATAGAATTGTTGGTTCTTTCCTTGGCTTCGACGATTTTTCTCTGGGTTATTCGGTATTCTTCTCTCCAGTCAAAGAGCTCACCCTGGCCCCAGAGTTACAGTTTACAGAGTGTTTATATGAGGAAAAGTTGTCCCTGCTAGCAGGGTGACCTTCGATTGTCCCGAAGGGCAAACCAACTTTTAATCAATCACGTCGAAGCGTTCCTTTGGAGTTGTCTCGGGTACACGCGTAAAAACGCACAACTTGTTCACATTTCTACGCGTGTACACGCGTAAAAATCTCGCAAGTTGTTACAGCATTGTCGCCTGAACAATGCTGTAACAACTTGTTGACATATGTGAACAACATTGATAAATGAACAACATTGTTCATCATTGTTTCAACAAGTTGTTACTGCTTGATGAAACAACAACCGTTGTTCACACATGTTGTAACAACCGAAGAACGTGTTGATACATCAACCATGTTCATCATTGTTGTAACATTGTTGTTCATCGTTGTTATTTCGTCATGCTGTTACAACATGTTGTATCATGTGCGAACAACGTTGTTGGCTATAAAAAATGTGCTGTTGGAACAACTTGTTCATGACTGTTGATTTATCCGTGAACAAGTTGTTCGAACCATAAGTGAACAACTTGTTGACAACTTGTTCACGGCGAGCAGCAAAACATTGTTCACGCCTGTTGACAACCGTGAACAAGTTGTGCGTTTTTACGCGTGTAGTAGGGCAACTCTCGTCCATGTAAGATTAGCTAGTGATCCCGATTAGTAGGTCTACCCTTAGGGCAAGCTAGATGATTATAATAATATCACGGTTCCCTCGGTTTCTTTTGTTCTCGCAGGTACATTTAACGTCTAAATTACCTAATCCATAAACATTAGGTACGATTAGTAACTAATCATGCCTAGGTGCGATTAGAAACTAATCTGCATATCTATAATGTTTATGGAAAACGCTCGTTTATCCACACGCATACATACTGTAGCACGATTGCAAACTTTAATTTCACAAAAACAATTCTACACATACTTTTACGTATAAGCATGCGAGTCACAATGACTTTATTTCATCTTAATCTTTATTCACACGGGACTTTTACATCTTCCTCGCAAACCGTAATATTACAAAGTAATAGCATGGCGTTTTGGTTGATTAGTGATTAAATAAATGTCCCTCAAGCCTTGGGAGATTTAGTAAAAATCTCTCGGGCTTCACCCTCGGGACTTTTACTAAATCTCCCTCGGCTTTCGGGTACAATTTAATCACTAATCAACCTCAAAGCCATGCTATTACTTATAAATACTGTACTGAATAGTACAAAAGAAACGTTGATGATAATGCAAATGATACTTACTCTTTTAACTTTCTTTGCAAGTAAGGAGTGCTGGTAAAAACAACATCTGTTACAAAATATCCATCCCTAGAAGGATAGAAAATATTACACTGAAATTAAAAGCACCATAAATTATGTTTTAACATTTTATTTTGATCCCAGAGGGTCTCCCTGTCTAGCATTACAGAGTGAAATAACGATCTCGGTTTTGGCCAGTCTGGGAATCAGAATTATTTTCCTATTGTTTGAAGGAATGACGCCAGTCGTCATGCTTGCATGAGTATGTTAAGTAGGTACAATTCCTAAAGGTGCTGTTACACAATGCGATTTTTCTTGCAATTATATTTGCAACAAATCACTGAATGTTGTAAGTTGCATCTCAAAGTCATTAATAATTCATGAGGAAAACACAAAGGAAATCAGTACCGTGTCTGTGGTTTGGATATCGGAGGAAGAAATTACATAAATTAAGCAAACTTTTACCCCGATTTTCTCTTAAAATACTGATTTGTTTGAGATGCTATATCATACACTCGGAGGAGTGTCTCATCAGGATCGGCTTCGCCTCGGTTTTCAACAAACGTCTCGGTGTTTGGATATCCTAATGAAACACTCCTCCTCGTGTATGATATATTACATACAAAATCGCACCGTGTAACACCCCGTAGCAACTTGCGATTTTGTCATTTTTGCCGTGTTGCAATGAGTTGCAAGAAAAGTTGGATGGGTTCTACTTTTTGCAGCAACTTACAACAAAAATCGCAAGTTGCTGAACATGTAACACCCTTCCTGCAATTTGCGATTTTTTTTCCATATGTAAATATGTTGCAAGTTGCAAGAAAAATCGCTTCGTGTAACAGCACCTAAAGTTCACGATCACCTCGATTTTCTTTGTTGTACCGCTGTCAAGTTAGGATGACGATGGCAATCTAAAGTTCAGTATACCGTATTTACTCGTTTAAGCGCCGCGGCGCTCTAAATTTTTAGTGTTTCGGATGCGGCGCTTATTTGAGGGCGGCGCTCTTTAAAAATTATTTTATTTGTAAACGATAACAAGAAATCTTATCAACAAAATAAACATGTTTCAGATGTTATCTTGTCATTCACATTGAAATATACTCACTTTGAACATATAAACACTGCAATACAGGACAATAAATTTCCGAGGCTGTAGTTGCTTTTTAGTTTGGCTTCTCGAACAATTCTGTCTGTCGAGGGCGGCGCTCTTTAATATTTTTGCTCTCCTATGCGGCGCTTAATCGGGGGCGGCGGTTAAACGAGTAAATACGGTATCTAGCAGAAACCTCAAATCATTTACGTAATATTTAAAACACGAGCAGGAGTGTTTTATCAGATTTCAGACCACGAGGGCGCAGCCCGAGTGTTTTTATATCTGATAAAACACGAACTGCGAGTTTATTATACGCCTTCAAAAACGAACCACTTGGTAAGTTGATTGGCGGAGTTAGTTTGAAAAATAACCTTGACTAAGCCGAGAAAATCAAAGCTAAAGTTTATGTAAATCAGGAGAAATCTGTATCACATATAAAGATACGATACGGTCATGATTTTCTTTTGTGTTTTCCTCATGAATTATTAATGAGTTTTTGAAGATCTGTTCAAAAACTCATTAATAATTCATGAGGAAAACACAAAAGAAAATCATGACCATATCGTATCTTTATATGTGATAAAGATTTCTCCTGATTTACATAAACTTTAGCTTTGATTTTCTCGGCTTAGACAAGGTTATTTTTCACACTAACTCCGCCAATCAACTTACCAAGTGGTTCGTTTTTGAAGCCGTATAATAAACTCGCAGTTCGTGTTTTATCAGATATAAAAACACTCGGCTTCGCCTCGTGTCTTTATATCTGATAAAACACTCCTGCTCGTTTATTATACAGTACATAAAATACGCGATGCGAGTGTTTTGAATGGCTTCAAAAACGATTCGTTATTGGATGTTATGTTCATTAATTTATTATTGAGTCGGTTTTCTTTGTTCTTTCGAGGGCTTTATATCGCATAAAGCCCTTGAATAATAATTAGATACGAAATGAAGAAAAAACAAGGAAAATCTTTGTCCAAGGTGGAAAAAAAAAGACAAAACTCTGTTGGAAAACCTCCTCAATAATAAATTAAGTCAGATAAATCCCTCGAACGTCGGGATGTACGCGATATAAAGCCCTTGGACGCTGCGCGTCCTTGGGTCTTTGTATAGCATACATCCCTCGTTCTCGGGATTTATCTATTACTTAGTATATTCTTTATATGAAATTGTATGTTCATTAGTATTCTTTATATAAAATTTTATGTTCATTAGTATTCTTTCTGAAGTCAAGAAGTTTTATCAGGTCTAAAACCACGGACATGGTACTGATTTCCTTTGTGTTTTCCTCGTGAATTATTAATGAGTTTTTGAAGTATAGTATAGATCGTTTTCACTCACGTGATCGGTGGCATTGGGGTGGTGAAACAATACGAAATATTTGAATAAGGAAGAGCTAATTCCCATACCGTACACAAATATGGCTGCCATGTCATTGTTTTGGTATACCAATATGGCCGCCGTGACGTCAGATGAAAACGATTTATTGAATACTTAAAGTATTTTTCGACATCCAAAAGCTTTAAGAGTTCTAAAAGGATTTTGTTGCATAGTTTGAAGTCAAACTCAACTAACAGGTTTCGCTGTTTCACGAGTTAATGTCGTCCTGAAGACGTGAAAATGATCTGAATAACGTTGTATGTACAGTGTGTATCAAAAAAACCGGAACCCTTATAATAAGTATTCTGTTCAAACAACTTATTGTAGTAGTTAAAAGCTTTTTCGCTTCCTGTTTAACTTATGTGCTGATTAATTTATAACGCAGTGCTTTTAGGGCTTCCAAACTACTACAATAGGTTGTTTTAAAAGAATACTAATTCACTTTCTATGGAAGTAAGGTCTGGGGTTTTTTCCATCCACACGCGTAAATGCTGAAGCGGTTATCAAAAACGGAACTTTTCGAAAACGGTCTCCAAAGTGGAACTTTTTGAAAACGCCGTTTTCCTGTTCTCGTGTGGACGCGGATTTTTTTGAAAACGGATAAAAGAAGTTGCGTTTTCAAAAAAAATACAGATACGTGTGGACGTAGCCTTGGACAACATGGATCGCAAATCTCGACTGCGCATCAGAATGACGCGTTCTGAGTCGGGATAAAACTTATTTCAATTTATAACACTAAGCTGAGGAATTCAGTATGAGTTCAGAAATGTAAATGAAAATGAAAACTGCAGCTTTAGCCTGATGTTATAAAGTTAATTAAGTTTTATCCCGACTCTGAACGCGTCATTCTGATGCGCAGTCGAGATTCACGATCCATGTATATATATATATATATATATATATTCCTTGTGTGTGTTGGGGGCAAATAAACTTTAAAAAAATGAATAAACGAATAAATAAAATTTTAAAATAAACAACTATATAACTTTACTTTATATCAGGTGGAAAATTCAACTTTGTTATATCTTCACTGGTTAATCTGATTTGCCTTGTAACAATATCCTCATAAGGAAATTCATTCCCCTAGGAATGTAAATAGAAGACATAACAAATGAATACAATAAAAGAAACTGATTGGATATAAGAGAACTTAGACCCCGTTTACACGATACGGAACAAAATCATGCCATTTAGGCCTTGCGTTTACACGATACTGGCACAAAAATAACATGAAATGTTATATGCTGTATTTGCATACCGGCATGATTTTGTTCCGTTTTCAGATTGTACTGGCATCGTGTAAACGGGGTCTGAGTGGACAAATAATGTTACTAGCTCAGTAAGGGTTCATTTAACAATTATAAAATAAGGTGTTCTCTACGCATGCTCTGATTGGCTGGGCCCCGTGCAGGATGGTGTCACTTGGCAGGAAAAGCTAGCGAACTTTCAAGACTATCCCACTTTTAGTTGGGGTTTTTTTCCTTCATATTTTATATAGAGAATAATACATGGATGTGCGGAAATATGAAATATATTTCGAGTGTTGACCAGGATATCTCACGAGTGAGCGAAGCGAACGAGTAAGATATCTTGTTCAACATGAGAAATAAATTTCATATTTCCGCACATCCATGTATTGTTCTGTTTATTAAATAAAAAAAATTGTCCTCTTGCCTTACAAAAATTGCATTAAACTGTAATGCTGATTCAGCGATAATCATCACGACAACATGAAAGAAGTGTAAAGTCTCTACTCAACTTTTTTCGTGTTCAAATGACATGAAACGTGCCTAACAAGGTTGTAGCAGCTTCTGGAATGAACAGCATTACAACCTGTTAACAGCCTTGCTACAAGCCTGTTGCGAACACATCCTGTTGACAAGCTATGAGACTTTTACGTGTGTAGGGCATTAACAATTTTCATAGTGCCTGTGGGCATTACGGAGAAATCTCACCACGTCAGCAACCAATCACAGCACATGATTTACCTGAAGTAATCTGTGCCATAAAATAAATATAATTATTGCTTGAAAATTATTGTAAATATTTATAATAAAACTGACTGTCATTATCTGGTCTGAAAGAACATATCCAGAGTATGAGGACACTTCAAATTTATTTCCTTCCTTAGAATTTAAGATTCCTGTGAGGTAATCATATGTGGCTTTGCCCCATCGTCTGTAAAGGACATTAAACAAAATTTTTAAAAATGACTACAATGCAGTGGTGTAGGAAGCAAGTTGATCTTGGAGGGGCACAGCTTCAAAAGGGCACTTTGTTCAGGGGGTAGGACTTCAAACGACAAAAATATTTCCTCACACTTCGGGTACAAAAATACAGTAATACACAACAAACTAGCGGAAGGGGGAAGGTACTGTATTTCCATTTTGACTGTACTGTATAAATAGTCTATAAATAGCGAAATATTTACGGTATGTCGTGTGCCAATTTCTGAGCACATTTGAATTTTGTCCGCACGCAAAGTGGGAGAAGCTATTCCCTTATACTAGATCCTTTTACTACATCTACCTCGTGTTTAAACATAAAATAGAAATCAGATTTTAATTTAATACTTTCGTGTTTCAATTGATGTTTGACCCAGGAACGCTGGTGACCAAATGCCTGCAGCTCCATCACTTGTTGTATGAGGAGAAAACTTGTCAGCAATAAGTGTTATATCCAAAGATGAATCAGCATCTTGAAGACGTACTGCAGTTGATAAACCACATATTCCTGCACCAAGAACAGCAACTTTTTTACGCTTTTTTTCAGCCATTCGAATAATCGAATATTCGATACTATTCGCGCGAGCCTGCGAACTCCGCGCCTGCTTTGCAGGCTACGACTGCATTCCAAACATTCCAAACTCCATCAAGCCCTTTCTTGTTACTATTTTATTTAACGAATAAAACATAAAGCTCCGTGCATATGTACTCTTATAAAGGCACGTTTGACGTCATTTGAACACGAAAGAAGTTGAGTAGAGGCACGAGGCGATAGCCGAGTGCCTTTACACTTCTTTCGTGTTCAAATCACGTCAAATGTACCTTTATAAGAGTACATATGCACAGGAGCGATATGTTTTATTTGTTTTATAAAATAAGAAGAGGAAAAATCAAAGTAAAAGTGAGGTAGTTTAGGAATTTGGCGGGCTTTTCCGGCCAGCTGACGCCATTCTACGCCATTTTACGTCATTCATGATCTATGTTCTCTTATAAATGCACGGAGCCCAGCCAATCAGAGCGTGCGTAGAGGACACCTTATTTTATAAAATATTTTAGAAGCGTTCCATAAAATATTGTTGCAATATATTCGTCAAGTTAAACAATTCATTTGATAAGATTCATTGACAACTTCCTGTTTTGAATTCTGTTTTGATTTTGATTGGTGCCCCACCCCCCTCCCTCTGGCGCCTCCCCTGAAATAATCTTGTTTCTTATTGGTTATTTAAAAACCAGAAACCAATCAAATTCAAAACAGGACGTTAGCAATAATTTTCATCAAATTAATTGGTTATCAAATGAATTGCAAAAATTTTTTATGTCATTTGTTAATATCAACTCCTGAGGTATGGGATTGAGTGTACTTTAGTATCACGAAATGAAAATGGGTAGAAGTTAGATGGGATGACTCTCTGGGACCTTTTTGGAAGGCTGCGCCAAGTGACGTATTGAACTTTACTGCGCATCCCACAATCTTTGGAAACAGTTGTGGACCATAAATTGGCGACTATATTAAGGGCGGGGGAGGGGACAAAACCCCACACACTTTCCACACTTCTGAGATTAGGGTTAGGGGGTTAGGGTTAGGGGGGTATTGGGATAGGTTTTCATTAAAATCCATGCTTCGTAAGGCTACATCTTCGGAAAAGGTCCCAGAGAGTCATCCCACCTAACCTCTTCCATGAAAATGTGGCGCGAAATCTGTGGGGAAGTTGTTCATCTTTCACGAAAGTTTTCTCGAATTTCTCCACGAACTCCTCGAAGATTTCTTTCTTCGTTTGTTGTTAGTGAACAAAAGGGAGCCGTGTGTTCAATTCGTCTCAACAGACCCAGTGTTCGTAATGCAGTGGACGAGAAAACAGCTTCTGAACTCCAACAAGCTTTTGAGAAATTTGAGCGTGATGGTAACAGTCTTGTGGCTGTTCTTTCAGGAAGTTCTGGAACCTTTTGTGCTGGCTATGACTTAAAAGAAATTTCAAAAGCAAATATGCAAGATATGGAAACTGTTTTTATGAAAAGTGATGGACCTATGGTTAGTTAAAACAAATAAATAATTCATAAAAAAATAAATATTAATAATATTAAATTCATAATTTAATTTATCACGCTCTAAGTGTGAGTTAAGTCACTGGCATTATTAAGTCACTGTCATTGTTCAAACTTAAACTAGGCAAATTATCCTCTTCTTATCCTGCTACTATTGTATATGTGATCAGTCATATCTAGATGTATATTATCTTGTATTTACTTTAATATTTCATTTACATGTTACACAGGGCCCTATTGAAAAACACTTCAGTGACATGGGCTCCCTGTTAAAATATCATTATTATTATTATTATTAGTTGAAGTTTAAACCATACAGCAGTGAACAGTCATGTCAGTTGCAGTGGAACGTGTTTTATATTTAGGGGGGGAGGGGGGGGGGGGGATAATTCATCAATTAGAACAGTAAATTAGAATGATATAAAAATTACACTCCCTATGCATAATATTGTTAGGGGGTGTACTTTGACCTCCTCTCAGGACGTTTTAGGCAATTTCTAGCCTTATCTTCCGAGATATTGGACTTAGCCCTGTTAATTGAGTCCTATGCTGTATTAAACGCTGGAATATCTGAGTGCATAGTTTGGTGGTTAGGCTGTTTTAGCTATTATTTTATCATTAACTGATTTTGATCATATCTAGTTTTTTTTTGGGTGGTTTGTGGTAACTAAGAACCGTTTCAGTTGTGGAAAACTTTGAAATGTCTCCATCGGATATGGTTATCTTTTAGAATGTAGAACGTGAGTGCTTTTCGGAGAACTGCATGGCAATGATTTCTCAAAAACGCGGTTACGTTCCTAAGAGAAATGGAATTACCAAAATAGAACAGATTTTGGAAATTCAGACTCCCTATAATAGACCCACATCTCTATACATGTATATCTGTGAGAGGGTGTTTAGCCAAGGAGGAAAAAATATCTGCTTTTACCTGACATTGGAAAATGGACATAGTATATTATGACAATTTGCCAATTCTATAGTATAGTATAGTATAGTATAGTATAGTATAGTATATTATATTATATTGTTTTGCTGAGGAAAACTGTGTTTAATGCAGAATTTTTGGCTGTAGCTAACACACTGTGTGAATGACAGACAGTGTTGGATCAAGGGGCGGGCACTTTGGGCAAATGCCAGAGGCCCACTGAATTTTTGGGCCCAAAAATCACCCAAAAAATCATTCGAAAAACCTATAACTATGAGAAACTTGTAAATTAATTTATAGTCTTCAATCTAAACTTCAAAATCATTGTTTGTAATTATCTTAGTAGAACCAGAGTTCCAGAAATGTAGGTTGAGTACCATAGATAAACAAAAATATATTTAAAAGATAGCTATATGTATTCACAGCTGCCAGCAGGTTGCTATTCGCATTGTTTTTGTTAATTTTCTTTGATTTTTCTAGTCTCAGGGGGAGACAGATATGAGTCAGTTACTAATGTTCCAGGAGCTTCACTCATGCTTGATCCACCCCTGATGACAAAAAATTTATAAAGCACCACTGTAATCCACTTGATGTTTGGAAATTAATAGAACCTCATATCCCACTCCTAGTCTTAGAAATTTATGGAGGGTGATCTTTGGGAGAAATGGGGGGGGGGGGGGGAGTTCAGGGAAGGCATGTGCCCCCAAAGTTTGTCCCGAAGTATTATTTTCTTTTTGAAATTAAGCATCAACTTGTTTTCAAACACAACATCAACTTTCTTTCTACACCCCAGCATCTCTGACATTACATGTACATACAGGTACTGCTCAGAAATAACCTAACAGTGCAGTTGAGGTTGAGGTTAAGTTAAACAATGATAGAAATGGTAATAAACTTTAGTAAAACACAATAAAATAATCATAATATAACTCTGTTCAGTGTTAGTTAAACTGTCTCTAAATCACTAGGAATCAAAATATGGACTGTTTTCTGTAGTACTAGATAAAGCTGAGGTTAAACCTAGGTTTGACCTCAGTTTTTGTTAGGTTATTTCTGAGCGGTACTGTACAGGTACTGATGCATGTACAGTAATTGTAATATCTTCCACAGAGATGGTGATTAACACTCTGATGCATGGCCAGTCAGCCAACCTGAACTGATGTTATATTAAATATAAAAGACTTGGGGCTAATCATCCTTACTTGCAGTCTGTGGCTGAATTGCGAAGGACACAGATCAATGTGGCCATGTTGAGGCATATCAAAGGCCCTCCAGGCAGCTGCCAGTTACAACACAGTTCAGACCACGGATCACAGCTAAGATGTTAAGGTGTTGATTTTATGGAGGGATCGAGGAAAACCGGAGAACCCAGTGAAAAACCCTCAAAACACCAGAGAGATCAACTACAACTCTACTCACATGAGTTCCAAGCTCAACAACGGGGTCATTCCAAAGTGGTCACCCATCCAGACTTAACTTTTTGGTGAGAGGCAACACGCTAACGGCACATGTATGCCACCCATGCTTCCCTATACCTCACACTGTAATCAGGGTTCGTACGCCCCCTGGAAATCCTGGAAAGTCCTTGATTTCTTTATCTCCCTGGAAACCCCTGGAAAAGTCCTGGAATTTCGAACTGACCCCTGGAAAACCCTGGAAAACTGAACTAAAATCTCACCACTCTCAAAATAACCCGTGTTTACGTTTATTTCTTGTGTTGAAGATGATCTATTAAAAATCACTAACTTTCTGTTGCCTGATTTCAAATACTGTATCCCTGGAAAAGTCCTGGAAAAAGGCAGAAAAAAGCCGTAGAAAGTCCTGGATTTTCAAAATTATCAAGGTGTACGAACCCTGTGTAATGATGATTTGTTATTTTTCATAATGCTGTCAGGGTCCAACACGTCATCATTTTACAAAGCCTATTATTGGAGCCATATCTGGTCATGCAGTTGGTGGAGGCATGGAGTTGGCTTTATTGTGTGATTTACGAGTTGTTGAAGAAGATGCTGTCATGGGTTTCTTCAACAGAAGATTTGGTAAATAAAAGGGTCATTGTAATTTTTTGTTATGATTAGTTTCACGTATTTATTTATTTATTTTTTAAAAATAAATAAATACATAGAGGGTATTACACAGTGGTGTGAAGATATGGATTTTATCTTCGAGTGGTGAAAACAATATTTTACAAATGAGCCTAGCGAATGAGTAAAATATTGTTTTTACCATGAAAATATAAAATTGATATCTTCAAGCCACTGTGTAATTTCTTTTTATTAAATAGATTCAATGCAAAAAAGCGGTAAATATAACGTCATTGATATCTTCAATAGTGAGGATATGGAAAATGTGTCACTGGGTATTTTCTATTATACCAAGGGCTTGCAATTTGCGGTATCCTGATATCCACGGGATACTAGATTTTCATTTTAGATACTAGAAGTCTTAACTTCAGTATCCAACGGGATACAATAACATTTTCGATAGCGCACAGCCACAGAATCTGACGTAACGTCTTATAATGTAACGTAACGTCTTATAATGTAGCATAACATTTTATAATGTAACGTAACGCCTTAGAATGTAGCGTGAGGTCTTAGAATGTAGCGTAATGTTTTACAATGTAGCGTAACGTCTTAGAATGTAACGTAACGTCTTAGAATGTAGCGTAAGGTCTTAGAATGTAGCGTAATGTTTTACAATGTAGCGTAACGTCTTAGAATGCAACGTAACGTCTTAGAATGTAGCGTAAGGTCTTAGAATGTAGCGTAAGGTCTTAGAATGTAGCGTAATGTTTTACAATGTAGCGTAACGTCTTAGAATGTAACGTAACGTCTTAGAATGTAGCGTAAGGTCTTAGAATGTAGCGTTAAAAGGTCTTAGAATGTTGCGTAATGTTTTACAATGTAGCGTAACGTCTTAGAATGTAATGTAACGTCTTGGAATGTACAGTAGTGCATTAAACGTCTTAGAATGTAGCGTAACCTCTTAGAATGTAGCGTAACATCTTAAAACGTAACGCAACTGCAGGCATTGTCACAAACTGTTATAGTTAATTTTAGATATTGCAAGTTGAGATGCTTAGATTTCAAGGTTACCAAATACCAAATTCAGAAACCTGGTATCCACTTGGATACTGCCGAAAACTTCAAATTTCAAGTCCTGATTATACAGTAACGTGACTTCTATGCGCATTTTCATTGGTTGTTATAAAATAACATGTATACTACGCGAGCCCTGATTGGTCAATTGCCGTGTTTGGATCAGAGTATCCAAACACGGAAAGTTCCCGCCAAAACGATTTTTGAAAATGTCGGACAGTATATATCATATTCACTTGTGATTATTTTATAAAAGAAATACCAAATGGGTTTTTTCCGTGTTTGGATACTCTTATCCAAACACTTGGGAAATTGCTCGACTTTCGAAAAGCTAAAAACACTCGCCTACGGCTCGTGTTTTGTTACGCTTTCTCCAGTCTCGCAATTTCCCGCGTGTTTGGATCAGAGTATCCAAACACGGAAAACCATTTGGTATTTCTTTATTGATCGTGATCTAGTAAAGGACACTCACACAGCTGATGTCAAATCACGTCAGTAAACTTGTTTTTCTTTTTTCATGCCCCAGAAATTCTTCAATAAACCACAGGACTCATTAATATCTTTTTGTGCCTGCGAACAGAATTTAGAAGTTGGAAATTAATGTGCCTGCAAAAATTTATGTTCCTTTTCAAGTTTTACTAAACACAGTTTTAATAATTAGCTTAAAAATCAACAAAAAAATTTGTGCCAGCACAAATTGAAATTTGAAATTTGTGCCTGCGAGCGGCGCTCGTGTGCTCGCGCACTTTAATGAGGCCTGATAAACCACTTGATGTTTTTATTTTTAATTATAAAATAACATTTTGAAAACAAGCGCGGCGATTGGTTGAAAGCCATGTTTCTATAACTTTATGGAAACACGGCAAGGTCCACGTCATTCAATACGCCATCATTACGGTGTAAGATGCGCCATCATACACCATTATGAAGAGTAAGGAGAATTTACACTTTGATGCAGTGATTATTTTTACGTTCTATACCTATTTTCGACAGGTTATTTTATAAAGGAAATAGAAAACATTTTTTCCGTGTTTCCATAGAGTTATAGAAACACTTGTGGAAGTTTGGGAGAACTCCCTCTGCAATTTCTCGTCCTTCCAAACTTCCACTCGTGTTTCTATAACTCTATGGAAACACGGAAAATATTTTCTATTTCTTAATTATAAAACAAATAGATTACATTTTTCCATGTGCATGTGTGTAATAGATCACAGAAGACGTCATATATAACGTGTAAAGAACAACAGTCACACCACTTGACTTCGTCTCGTGTCGTACTTTTTTGTTCTTTACACGCTGTGTCATCAGTCAATCGAGATATGGTCTGGAAACTCAGCTAAAGTCTTTGGTCTATCTTTTTGTTCGCCTTTATGCATTTTTGTGCACGGTGCACGGTCACTGAACACATTGTATTTTAGTATAATGAACGAATTGTCCAATAACAACGTTTCAATTCAATCACTCAACCGTGCTATTTAAATATTAATAAACCTAAAACAAAGGTTGTGCACGGTGTAAGGTATACGGTTCAACATAAAATCACAGCTCATTATGGGCGCTTTGAAGTTTGCCGAGTTTCCAGACCATATCTCGATTGACTATGAATGGCATCATCTGTTATCTATTACAGTTATAGTAACAGTACACACTGACAGAAAAATGTAATCTATTTGTTAAATATACTTTTCTTAATCTTATTGTTGCCAGGAGTTCCATTAATTGATGGTGGCACTGTACGTTTGACTCGACAAATCGGTCTTTCTCGTGCAATGGATCTTATATTAACTGGACGACCAGTAAATGCAGAAGAAGCTTTACACATTGGATTAGCCAATTATGTTGTGCCTAAAGACACTGCTTATGAAGAAGCACTTAAACTAGCCAATCAGATTGCTAGATTTCCTCAAGCCTGTTTGACTGTTGATCGTCAATCTGCGTATTATGCAGCATACAATTCTTCATCCATTGAAGACTCGTTAGATTTTGAGAAGCAAAATGCCCAGGGTACTTTTATGGAAGCCATTAAAGGAGCGGAAATGTTTGTATCTGGAGTTGGACATGGAGGGAAGTTTGAGGAAAAAGAGGACTAAAATATTATAAATAGGTAAGAGAATTGAAACTAATTATTGTAATCAAATAAGTATTTGAACCTGCAATAAGAGTGTCAGTAGAGTATTGTAGATGTTGCTAGAACCTTTATTAGGAAAAAACAAATACCTGGGTTTCCCATTTCTCTTCACAAAAAACTTAGGTAGAGTAGGTCAGATTAACTTTCTTTTTTTTAATTTAGTGCCTAGGAATAACAATAATATTCTTTCCAACACCAAATGTCAATTAGGCTAGCACATCTATTAAAGCTAATTTTGAGCACGTTACTAGTTTCTGACGCCACGTTTGCTATCCCAAGATGCAAATCATGCTGTAACTCGGGCCCATGCTCCTCAAAAATTCAATAAAAAGATTAGGGTCGGCATTTATTTGCTAGCAAAAAATTAGGTAGGGGCGAGAAACCGGAAACCCAGTTAATTTTAACGTTTAACCTATTTTGACTGGTTATTTTATAAAGGAAATAGAAAACATTTTTTCCGTGTTCCTATAGAGTTATAGAAACACTTGTGGAAGTTTGGAAGAACTCGAAATAGTAATTGCAGTTTCTCGTTCTCCCAAACTCGTCTATTTAGCAATTAGACAACGAGGACGAGTTGTCTAATTGTTTTAGTATACACCCTGTACCTACTCTAAAAAATACAGTTTTTCTAGTGCAAACTGACGAAAATGTTGTGTTATTTAACCACTCGTGAGCGGGAAGTAAAAGCAGATTTATTAATAAAATACTGTTTAATTGTATTTCGTTCCTTACCATTAAAAATCTTCATGCCATATTTTGTGGCGGTTTTAGTTTTCTCAGGGATAGAATTTTCTATCAAACTCTCAAAAAATTCCTCCAAAACGTCTACAAACGAGAGTTTACTGCCATATTTTTTCAGGTTTGTTTTCATTTTTCTCAAACGTTGTCCATCACGAATAGACAACGGTTGAGTAGCCAATCAGAATGCAGGATTTGTAATAGACGATGGTTGGGTGTATACTAAAACTCTATAGAAACACGGAAGTTGAGTTAGCGAGCGGGTAATTTTCAATTCAAGCGGTGCCATGCAGTCAGATGTGAGATATTATTGGAATTAAACTTTAATGCTTTAATTGTTTCCATGAAATGACCGCACTTGATGAAACAATGTAAATATAAATGATGTAAATGATTTATTTAAATGTAAATGATTTATTTAACCTCGTAAGCACAGGACTTGTGGGCACCCAATCATCCGAGCCAGAGGCTCATGTTAAAAGTGCACGACATAAGCTAAGACCTAAGTGTTGATTTTGCGGAGGGAGGAAAACCGCAGAACCCTGAGAAAAACCCTAGAAGCACAGGAGAAAACATTTACACTCTATTCACATGAAATTCAAGTTCGAGAACGGGGTTATTCCCAGACGGTCACCCATCCAAGTACTAATCCCGTCCAACTGGGCTTAACTGCAGCGGTGAGAGGCAGCGCCCTAACAGCACACGCCACCCGTGCTTTCATGATTATTTTGTATGAATCATTACCACTATAACAAGATCTTAACCCTTTCGTGCGCATCGTTGTTGTCTAACAACTTTATCTTTTTACTCTGTCTGTACGCCAGATGATTGTACTCGTCAAGGGAAGAAGTAAACAGGCTAACTTTCCAACGGGAAAATTGTTGATCCGAGCGGGACTTCAAACGGAATATAAATTCTGTTGCTTTAGGGCGGAAATTTTTTCAAATTAAAGCTTTCTTTGTGTATTTGATTGTAGAAAATTCATGGTTAGTGATTTCGTTGTTAGTGACTTTCTATGAAATCGTTTTTAAACTATTGTACAGGACGCTTGACGACAAAGCTAGAAAGCGTAGAATTATAACAGAGTAATAAGGCCTCATTCAGCAATGTGAAAAGGTGGTAACGAAATACTAACGAAGGGTTCCGCTTGAAACGGCAGTATTTCGTTATAAAAACTATTCTCCGCAGTTTACCATCTTTTCACTTCGCTCTATCTAAAACACTGCCTATACAGCACTCTACTTTTGAGGTCCACTGTCAGTCAGCAACACCCATTTGTAAAGTTGTGTAAAGCGGTAATTTTTCAAATTTAGAATGCAGTCGGCATTCAGCTCCCGCTTATTTAATTACATATTCCTAACTATTGTGAAAATTTCCTTTAAGATCTACGACGTCGACCTCAACGACGACGTCCTTTAGACAAAATAATTCTTTTTGCAAAACAAAGAGAATGAATAATTTTAGACCCAAGAGTACTCTCAACACCGTCTACATTCTTTATATACAACGCCACTTTGAGCGTTTTCACGTCTTCAGGACGACGTCGACAGCCAAAAGATGAGAACTGTTGCTTGAGATTGACTTCAATACTGACACTACAATTATTTTAGCAATACTGGGGCGTTTGGGAAGTCATTAAACTAATTTCAAATATCAAAGACCAGTTAGCCGTGACTTCTTCAAATTGTAAAACTTATAATCTTGCGTTTTAACCGCCGTCGTCGTCCTAGCATCTTTAAGTCCCTAGTATTCTAGTATTTCGTTATTAAAACCGGCAGTTTACGACCTTTTCATTTTGGTCTATCTAAAACACTGCCTATACGCAGCACTCACTTTTTCAGTTAAACAGAAAGTATATAATTTATTTGGTTCTTTCTTAACAATACCCAACGTTCATAAAGAACAGAAAATTTAGTCCTATGTAACAACTATACTATTATTCTCGTACATGAATTGATCCGTGAGTAAAGCGGGTTTTTTATAAATTTAAAATGCAGTTGTACATTCAGCTTCCGCTTATTTACTTACAATGTTATATAATATTCCCAATTATCGTCAAAATTTCCTAAAACTCGTCAAAGTCAAACAGCGTCTTTCTAATATGATCGGAAATTATTTTATATGTTTATTAATTTTAAACTTGACTTGCAACAGGCTAATAGTTTAAGCTTCGTTAATACCCGTCTAATTATACCCATTTAATTACATTTTGCTACGAGGAAACTGGTCTTTTTCCCGAATATGCATGAGGTCTTTGTTTAAAGCAAACTTTGAACTAAAAATGTCTGTTTAAGCCACCGAAATCTATGACTCAAAGTAGCAGCCCAATTCTGTTTGGGGGTGGCAGAGATTTTTGCCCGAAGCATTTAGGGTTAAATATTGAAGTCATATTTTTCAGTCTCAGCTTAACGTATGGATTTTTCTTGAACATTTCACAGCAATACATTGTCAAAATTGCCCGAAACTCTTAGCAGAAAGTGCTCGAATTTTCCTTTTTCGAATATTTTGGGAGGGCAATTAATTACCCGCCTGCTACGCCTATGATATTTCGAAATCTAAGATTGAATGTTACGAGATGACCGTATTTTGTGCCTGTTCTCATTCGACTCTTTCACTGCTAGATTTCTTCCTTTAACGAATAAAATCATCTGACGTTAGCCAGAGTAAATAATAAAAGTGAAAAGATGGTGAACTGCTGGGAATAGTTTTTATAACGATATACTGACATTTCAAGCGGAGCCCTTCACCCATTTTTCATTCCGATGAAGTGTTCCACTCAAAATGTCAGTATTTCGTTATCAAAACTGATCTCTGAACACTTTACCATCTTCTTGGCACTTTGCTCTACCTACAACACTGCCTACGCAGCACTCACTTTTTTACAGGAAAAACTTATCAATTTGTGTCGTACACACGAACAAATAAAACTTGTCAAGGAAAATGTTGTCGTCTGTGCAGGACTTAAATTAATGAAAGTCGACAAGTGCAATTACTAGGGACTTTAAGATCTACGAAGTCAACCTCAACGACGACGTCCTCTAAAGAAAAGAATTCTTTTTGCAAAACAAAGAAAATGAATAATTTTTAGGACCTGTTTATATGATCCCGGTGTACCGGGACGGGATGGCAGCCGGGATGATTTTGATGTATTGAAATAAGTCACGGTTTTTGATTATGTGCATCGGAAAGCTTTCGCCAACATTTTTCAAGGCCTAGATTACTAAATAACCTCAACAAAGGCCATTTTCAATTGCCACAATCATTCACTTTTAACTTTATGATCAGATCAACAAAATCTGAGTTTCTTCAGGCATCGCGTGTTTTTCTGTTTTACGTGTTGACTTATTTCAATACATCAAAATCATCCCGGCTGCCATCCCGTCCCGGTACACCGGGATCATATAAACAGACCCTTAGTCCCAAGAGTAATCTCAACACCGTTTTCGTTCTTTATACAACGCCACTCAGAGCATTTTCACGTCTTCAGGACGACGTCAACGGCCAAAAGATGAGAACTGTTGCTTGAGATTGACTTCAATACTGACGCGCTACAATCATTTTAGCAGAGCCGGGGCGTTTTGGAAGTCATTAAACTACCTTCAAATATCAAATATAATAGTCAGTTAATGTGATGACTTCTTTAAATTGTAAAACTTATCTTGCGTTTTAACCGCCGTCGTCCTAACATCTTAAAGTCCCTACTATAAACTGAACAACTTTACGTAGAACCAAGCCATTTATATCTACAGTATATATAGTTGTATTTCGACAGTATTCAAACCATTTAACATTTCTGATTTATATTTCTATACTGCAGCCCACGCATGCAGCACACTACTTCTTACATGTCTATCTAATCCTTTATTATAATCCTTAACTCAACATTTCTAAATTAGAAACACGGATTCATGAAAATCTTTTCCTTCAGTTCTTGCAATACTATAGTCCTCTACAGAAACACTGTTGAACAACATCTAATATACTGTATTATACATAATGTATCGTTTCATTATTCAGTGGAAAACAGTTTTTTTCCGGATATTCTTTGAGCTCAAAGTCTTTTTTGAGTATCCATTCTAAACACGATCTGTACATGTATTTAATTATGTATTTGTTACTGCAAATGTTTCATCTCTTGTCGCTGAAAGCTCATCTTGGCCACTGGCCGTTCGCACTAGAAACGAATGTCTGTTGTTGTTTGTTGTCTGCAGCGGTAGAATCCTTCCAATCCCTCTTCGAAATATCTTTTTGAACGCGCTTTTAAATTGATGATTTCGCAAGGAGTATAAGATTGGGTTGATACAGCTATTGACGAAAGCAAACCAAGTAACGGTGGTTAAAACTGAGTTAGGAACACTGTGGAGTCCTTTGAATGATCTGGTTGTAGCTACGGTATAAAATGGAATGTAGCATATCAAGAAACAACCGACAACGATTCCGAATGTCTTTACGGATTTCAGTTCTCTTTTAAAAGTCATTGTTTTATTCCTGCTTACATTACTCCCCTGCATTCCATCGGAATGTTCTTGAAAGTTTCTATGAAGATTGCTTTCTTGTTTTGTCAATTTGATGGCATGGCTGCGAGCGATACGACATATTGAGACGTGCGTGAATAAGATGAAGGCTGTAGGAATACTGACAAACGCCAAAAGCATAACTAATGTCGATAATCGAAAGCTGCCGCGTTTAACGTCTTTGATACAGCCAAAAACATTAGATCTGTATTTAAAGTCAGCCCAAGGAAGATTAAGGATGAGGCAAGTCGTGAACCATAGGATGACCATGATAACTATTACTCTTGGTTTGGTGATCCAGACTTGATATCGAAATGGTTTAACAATGGCAATATAGCGATCAAAACTAATGTACGTTAAATGAACTAATGAAACCAAGTTGAGTGTTAGACCAATGGTGGAAGTCACATCACACATGGTTACTCCTAACGTCCATTCACCTTTAACCACTGTCGTAGCGTGTAATATCATAACATATACCATAAGTACATCGGTAATAGCCAGACTAACTATGGCGTAATTCGTAGATGTCTGGAGCTGTCGAAACTTATACACTGCAACACAGACGAGAATATTACCAGAAAGGGCAGTGATGATTATCACTGTGAAGACCAGCAGTTGAAACACAGTCCAAACTAGGGACACTTCTTCTGTAGTCTTGCTCGTGCAGTTGGTGTAATTGAGATAGTTGCTAATATTGGACATTGGATCGTGTGAAATATCAGACGGAAATGAAAAGTTAATACTGTAAAAACTTACTCAACCGTTCTTTAGTTTTGACAAATTTCACTAAATCCTTAATTTGACACTTGCCGTCTAACGACGGAATGCACTTTCATGATTTGAAATTAATTCCTGTTGCTTCTGCTAAAAGTCGTCCTCACGACGTCGAATTAGTTCGCTTCACAATGCTGTTTCTAAATGAGATCAAGCTTGTTATCTGACTTTTATTGTCTCACCTGCTTCGCTCTAATTTTGAAACAGACTTTTTGAATGCTTTGAAAGCTCAGTATGAATAATTTATGACTAATTTATTTATGAAAAACAAACACTAGAGATAGATGACCATCTGGATTTATACAAACCATCTTTGGCCTGCCAATAACAATATTTTTTTTATAAGTTGGACAAAAATAAATGAATGTAACAAACTTATGCTCAACCCTGCTCCACATATTAAATGTAAAAAAGTAGAGGTAGTGTTTTAGATAAAGCAAAGTGAAAATGTGATAAAGCCGTGCTGACGGAATATAATTTTGATAACAAAATACTGACGTTTCAAGTGGAGCCTTTCATCAGAGTAAAATGTGATGAAGCTATAGGGCTTCGCTGGGAACGTCAGTATTTTGTTATCAAAACTGTTCTTGGCATGCAGTTTACTACCTTTTCACTTCACTATAACATATTAAACGCACAGGACATTTTTGCTATACTGACTTAACGCTTATCTTTGAGGACGTGTGTAATAGTGTTTTTGAAATTCTATTCCACAATCATCTTTAGATAAATATTATTAAAATATTATTATCGAAGATGCCAATTCAAACCTTTCTCGGACCAACATGTTTTTCAGTTGACTGCGAGAGTGTTATAGATTCAATCATAAAATGTTCTCTTCAATCTTCATGTTTTTTCTGAGAATAATACTGACACAGAATTAAAACCAGAATTAAATCCAGATCATCCTCGACCTCAACTTCAAGAGTTATTTGAGATAAGAATTTTTTTAAAACCATTTATGCCGTTTTTTCTCTATCGCGCACTTAAGATGAAAACTTGAGATAACATCTCGCCCTCAAGGCTTTGTGAACTCGATAAGCGTATATTTTGAATCCTGATAGATTTTATATAGATGTAACCATTACAAGACATATGACACGAAGCTCGTTAATAGATTCGGACATTTTGTTGATTCCGGTGTATTTTACATTCTCTTAACTGTTACAGTCTCGTACTTCTTTCCCGAGCTATATATTGCAAGGGCTATGTAGGAAATTACTCCAATTTATAGCTGATATATTTTGGGATCGATATTTTCTGATGATAGCGAAAAACAACATTGATGTTATCAAACAAATCAAATAAACAGCTGTAAATTATAAAAAAACTGGCTGCGTCTTTTATTACTTTTTACAAGGCGTTGGATTGTAAAATTATGAGTATGAATATGCCATCATTCAACGATCAGCTCCCAACTTGACCTGTAGCTCAGTTGGTAGAGCGTCGGACTAGTAAACCGAAGGTCGCGGGTTCGAATCCCAGCCGGGCCAAGTAGAGTTTTCTCGACTTACCCAGTATGGTTCGTCACTCGGAGTAACACCTAATATAATTTTTCTCCACACTGTACCACAATAATTATTCCAACAATATAAGATGAAAAATTAAGTCTCCCAGTGGCGGCGGAAGATGTTTGATATCGGAGGGGCTAATTTGTCAATAGAATGATAAAAAGTGTATTTTGCTCCCTCCCCAGCAAATTTTAGGCCTTTTTTAGCCCCATTGTCGAAGATAATAATAATAATATTTAATATTTATAATGCGCAAATTAACATGCTAATATATGATCAAATGCGCAGAAGATATTGCGGGAGGGGGGGGGGGGGGGGGCTTAGCCCCCTTCTTAGAAATATGGGGGGGGGGGCTATAGCCCCACTAGCCCCCGCTTCCCCACCATTGAAGTCTCTCGATCGATGTTGAAGAAACTATATATATATATATAGACTTCAGTTTCGAAATATCAAATAGTATAACTAGGGATAGTTATACCAATAGTGTAAATAGAGAATAATACATGACCGTGTATTATTATCCATATCCTAGTCAACACGAGAAATAAATGTCAGATTTCTAAACAGTCATGTATTGTTCTGAGATATCCTAGTCAACACTCGAAATAAATTTCATATTTCCACACATCTAAGTATTCTTTATATAAAACGACTAATCGGACAAACTATTATTTTAAAGAAACAAACTGAAAAGTCAACGAGTTTTCTGCCATTATTTTGCATTTAAAACTTGACTCTTTCGCTACTAGTGGTCTAACACCAATAGACAGTGAGTAGCGCAGCCAATCAGAATGCAGCATTTGTAATAGCCCACTAGTTGGTTTGTACTAAACACAGATATTGGTAGCAAAATTGTCGATACTGATATATATTTTAGTGCCGATAGCAATATTTAGCTGCAATTTTCTTTTAAGGTAACTTGTTGAATTATTTAGTTCTGCACAGTATCTTAAAAAAGACGTGGTTTCTGAGGTTCTTACTTATCTGAATATCAAAATAACTCAATTTAATTTAAAGTCTATTTACACTGGATAACTCTATCAGTAATACCTAAACTGTTCTTCCTAGCGGCCCAGTAGGGACATCTTTCATTGATCCAGTTTTACTACAGGGGGTGAGGGGGAAACCAGTGAGAGTAAACTAAACTAAACTACATGATATTTATACTGGATAACTCCATCAGTCATAAACTGTTCTTCCTATAGAAATCCCGTAAGGACCATCCTTCATCGGTCCGTACTACAAGAGGAAACCAGAGGAAACCTAACTAACTTTATTTATTCTAATCCTGGCATTACCACCTTATTATATATATACAGAACTCGCGATCAAGCTCTCGGCAACGGCCTCCGTGGCTCAGTGGTCAGAGCATTGCACTAGAATCGCAAGGTCGTGGGTTCAATTCCCGCCGGAAGGTCTGTGTAGTTGCATTTTTCGCAACTGGTCCCGGTTTGGTCTTAAAATGTATATATTCTACGCTCGAATTTTCCTTCACCTAAAATCCTTAGAACATGCTATATAATCGAGAACTTTGAAGCTTTCTTGGTTTGTTGTCAATATCAAATTAGACAGTTGCAATGGGTGACAGAGGCTACTGACGCAAGTTAAATTTTCTTTCAGTCAATAAACGAAATTTCATTAATTAATAAGTCGCCATAGTGTCCCGGTCAGTAAAATGCTGTTTAATAACATGCCACCAGCAATCAATTTGATTATTACTCAAATATCAGTCAGATATACAATGGCTTGGAGTTACTGAAAACTATAACTGTTGCTAGTTGAAAGCATCAGCCACGCTTTTCTAAATACTTGTATTAACTGTCATAAGGTTTTGACTGTTGGTGGACTAAGATTGACTTTCTTAAGCCGATTAAGATTATAATAATTTCCCAATTACTTTTGTTAATGCTGTTGTTGCTCATGTGGACGTTACCAATATACAAAAGCTTCGTTTGTTGATATAAGTAACTCTTCATGAATATTAGTCCCGCCAACATCGTTTAACCAGAACCTTAATTAAAAACAGTTACTTCAACACTACAGAATCGTACTCTTTGGAACTCACTACCTTCTTCGATTAAACTTTCTTCTTCATTTAACATTTTTAAGTCAAGCACTAATAATTATCTTGTTCAGACCTTTAATACTTACTTTGATGTAGAGAATGTATATACTTCAGCCTGTCAAATCATCTGTTCATATGGATTTGACCACTGCAAAACTATATACCTATGTAGATATATTTGAAATTTTGTCAGGAATATTAAAGCCCAGCATATAATTTTAAAAAGCCCCATATTGAAAGAGACATGAGTTATTTCAAATTTTTATTAAAACTAACGTTTCGTTGCTAATCCTGCAACATCTTCAGAGTGAATAATTATTTACAAGGTTATCTCGACTTATATGCTAATATATTTACAGTAACAGGAAATGAGTAACTGAGAGAGGGGTGGAAGTGACAGTTAATAAATTACAGTGTGAAGTAACAGGTATGATAGAATGTTTTCAGTTATGTGTCAAGACAAGTAAGAAAAATATAAAGAAAAACGTGTGTATAAATCAAAATAAGTTTAAAGGAAGAGAACTGATTTTAGCGTTGAGTGAAGGATTTAACTTATTAATAAGCAGACTTTCTCTAAGGAGTTCAAAATTGGAAGAAGAAGAGCTTAGAATAGAAAAATCTGTTAAAGAAACAGGGTGGCCGGTTTTTTTGTGGTGTGCTAAAACTCCAGACCAGGAACTCAAAGAAAGAGGCTTTCCCGTGTAAGCCGAAACTCCCATGTGTTCAGAAGCACGCGTGTGTAAATGGCGAATGGTTTCACCAACATACAATGACTCACAGTCATGACACTTAAATTTATAAACTACGCGTGATCTTAAAGCGAAAGGAATTTGATCTTTAAAACGGAAAAAACTTGAAAGGCGTCTAATAGGTTTAAAAACAACACGAAGTTGAATTTGTGGAAAAGCAGAAGCAAAGAGCTTAACGATTTGTTGGCGAATTTGAAGGGAGTGTTGACCGGTGAACGGAAGTGTAAATAAAATGATACGTTTGGGTGCTGTGGTAATTTTAGACGCTGGGCAAAAAATTTTTTCAAGAAATTTGCGAATACAACTATCTAAAAATTTGATAGGATAACCATTTTGAAGCATGATACTTTTAAATTTCTCTAGTTCTTCGTGAAAAATTGTGTAGGAGGAAGAAATGTTAAAATAACGAAAAAGTAAAGTCATTACTAAGCCCTTTTTATACACAAGTGGTATGAAACTTTCAAAATTTGTGAAGCAAAGTCAGAACCTTCCTTCGCGGTCTAAAGAATGCCAACGTTATTGACCAAGAACTCTTTAAGTCATTAGCACCAACCGGTTCTCGACCCGGCGTGTTATATGGACTACCTAAGGTACATAAGTTAAATGTTCCTCTTAGACCTATACTCTCTTCCATTGGCACTCACTCTTATAATCTTGCTAAATTTCTTGTTCCTCTACTTCGCCCCATTTCTTCTACTTTTTATACGATTACTGATTCTTTTTTATTTTTACAAGATTTATTTCAGTTGAAATTTGATATTAATAATGTAGTCATGGCCAGTTTTGATATTACTTCACTCTTTACAAATATTCCATTAGATGAAACCATTGAAATTATTATTAACCAACTTTTCTCCCAGAAAACTCATTTTCAAAACTTCACGCCCGAGCAATTTAGAGAACTACTAAATTTAACAGTCAAAAATTGTCACTTTATATTTAACGGGAAATTTTATGAGCAAATTGATGGTGTTGCGATGGGTTCTCCGCTTGGCCCGCTTTTCGCTAACATTTTTCTGTCCTTTCATGAAACTAATTGGCTTGATAATTGTCCGCCTCAGTTTAAACCTCTGTACTATCGACGCTATGTTGACGATTCCTTTATTCTTTTTCGGTCTCGCGATCATATTTTACCTTTCCTTAATTACTTGAATTCTCAACATCCCAGTATCCAATTTACACATGAAATTGAAAACAATAACTCACTTTCCTTTCTTGACATCCAAATTCAACGCTTGAATGGCAAATTTGTAACTTCCGTTTATCGTAAACCAACGTTTACTGGGCTTTTCACAAATTTTGAAAGTTTCATACCACTTGTGTATAAAAAGGGCTTAGTAATGACTTTACTTTTTCGTTATTTTAACATTTCTTCCTCCTACACAATTTTTCACGAAGAACTAGAGAAATTTAAAAGTATCATGCTTCAAAATGGTTATCCTATCAAATTTTTAGATAGTTGTATTCGCAAATTTCTTGAAAAAATTTTTTGCCCAGCGTCTAAAATTACCACAGCACCCAAACGTATCATTTTATTTACACTTCCGTTCACCGGTCAACACTCCCTTCAAATTCGCCAACAAATCGTTAAGCTCTTTGCTTCTGCTTTTCCACAAATTCAACTTCGTGTTGTTTTTAAACCTATTAGACGCCTTTCAAGTTTTTTCCGTTTTAAAGATCAAATTCCTTTCGCTTTAAGATCACGCGTAGTTTATAAATTTAAGTGTCATGACTGTGAGTCATTGTATGTTGGTGAAACCATTCGCCATTTACACACGCGTGCTTCTGAACACATGGGAGTTTCGGCTTACACGGGAAAGCCTCTTTCTTTGAGTTCCTGGTCTGGAGTTTTAGCACACCACAAAAAAACCGGCCACCCTGTTTCTTTAACAGATTTTTCTATTCTAAGCTCTTCTTCTTCCAATTTTGAACTCCTCCTTAGAGAAAGTCTGCTTATTAATAAGTTAAATCCTTCACTCAACGCTAAAATCAGTTCTCTTCCTTTAAACTTATTTTGATTTATACACACGTTTTTCTTTATATTTTTCTTACTTGTCTTGACACATAACTGAAAACATTCTATCATACCTGTTACTTCACACTGTAATTTATTAACTGTCACTTCCACCCCTCTCTCAGTTACTCATTTCCTGTTACTGTAAATATATTAGCATATAAGTCGAGATAACCTTGTAAATAATTATTCACTCTGAAGATGTTGCAGGATTAGCAACGAAACGTTAGTTTTAATAAAAATTTGAAATAACTCATGTCTCTTTCAATATGGGGCTTTTTAAAATTATATGCTGGGCTTTAATATTCCTGACAAGATTACGCTTTCCGCCTGGTTCGTCTATTGCTAATATTTGAAATTGTGAAATAAAAGTAGCGTGCTGCGTAGGGAGTATTGCAACAACAATCGAAATATAGTAAGGTTAAAGATATACTGCCGAAACAGAGAACGTAGGAGTCTATCGTTTCGAGCGAAGGCCCTTCGTCAGAGGTCAGAGAGAAAGGTGTATTTTAAATTAGTTTATGCAGTTGGGCCTTGAGCCTGTTATAAACTTGCCGCATTGTATTTTAGATACGACCAGTTTTATTCTAGTCAATACAGTCTCATCTTCTCTGCGTCATTCACGCCGGCTTGTTTATTACTCCAAGACACTTTCGATTCTGTAATTTCCTGCTTTCTTTCTTGGTATAAATTCATTAATCTCAATAACTTATTTTAATTGCTTTTCTTTTGACATAGTGTATTTTTTATACAAATAATTGCCGCGTTATTTACGTATTATTGAGTCAATCTATTCGATTAAACTTTCAATCTTTTTCGGACTTTCTAGGGACCAAAACGTCTACGATTGAAAATCACTATTTTGTTCGACTGAAAAATGAATTCTGGATTCCGCTTGCGTGCTCGACAGATATTGCTTGCGATAATAGGGACCTGTCTGTGAAATGAAAATTTCCGATAGAGTAGATTTGAAGCTCATATAATGTAAATAACCAATTTTCGAATGAAATAAATGTGACATGTATACTTTTCGAGATATTAAGTGCCAAAGTTGCTTTCCTGATGTTACAAAATAAGGAAAGACTGGGAACGAATATATAGGACAGATGACGTATGCCGTTGAATTATTAATATTAAAATCTATTCCATCTGTATGCATCATCAAGCACTCCATAACCGAGCAATAAGCCATAGCAAAAGTTGATAGTTTTATAGCTTAAAGTGTCTATGAAGTGAAAAATACGTTGGCATTTTTGTTGTTTTATTGTACAGAGGAGCATGACAGGAGCACTCACTGAAAATTTCAAGAGAATCTGATGCGTAGTTTTCGCGCTATCAACTCTCAAAGTTTGCCGTGGATAGTTTGTTTTGGGGAAATTTGGGCTTCTTGGTAACAATGCCTTATGACGCACGCAGATGGATCATTAATAGTGAAATCTATTGTTCTTGTGCATAGTTATCGATCTGCGTACGTCATAAGCATTGTTACCGAAAGCCCAATTTTTCTCCAAGAACGAAATAGCCATGGCAAACTTTGAGAGTTAATAGCGCGAAAACTACGCATCAGATTCTCTTGAAATTTTCAGTGAGTGCTCCTGCCATGCTCCTCTGTACAATAAAACAACAAAAATGCCAACGAATTTTTCATTTCATAGACAACACTTATTGCGTAAAATTATTGCGTAACATCTTTTGTATTTTTCCGTTTCCTTGCTTCGTTCTTGAGATATTTTATATAATGCGTTGTTGAAAAAAGTTATGTATCAAATACAAAAATCGCTTGAAGATCTACATTAGTGTTGTGGGCGAAACGCATCCACATGCTTCATTCAAATTAATTTGGTTTGATAATAGCAAAGATATCCAACCTTCTCCGATAACTCATTATGCACCTACGACGTCAAAATGTTTAATTTGCATATCAAACAAACTAAAATATCTCAAGAACGAAGCAAGGAAACGAAAAACTTCAAAAGACGTTACTTTGTCATTTTATAAGTGTTCTTTCAAATAAGACTGACTTAATTTTCACTTCATTTGCACTTTAGAAACTATGCAGCAGATTTATTTTCAGTGAATGTAAATTTCTTTTGTTTTTTCTTGATGAATTATTAATGCAAAACACACTTTTCAGTTCACAGAATGAGAACAAAAATCCCGAAATATTGCTGAAGCATGTCGAAGACATTGTCAAAATTCTTGGAAGTGCATGGGATTAAAGTCAATGAATCACTAAACAGACAATTTCGTTCCAGTTCCCTGGCGAAGTAGCAACGTAGGGTACGAGATTGGCGCAGAGCCTGAAATTTCAAGAGCATTAGATGTTGTAGTGTTTTAAAATTTGATAAAAATATTTCTCAAACTCATAAATAATTCATGAGGAAAATATAATGGCATCAGTTACCAAGACGTTGTGAAATGTGTTAATAAACGCCCATAAATTAAGACAAGTTTTACCTCAAATTTCTCTTAAATACTGATTTGTTTGAGAAGCTATACCATACACTCGAAAGCTGTTTATTATCTGATTTAAAAACACCTCGAAGTGAGTTAAAAAAACTCGGCTATGACCTCGTTTTTCAAATCAGATAATAAACGGCTTCTCGTGTATGATATATTACATCATAAATTTATCTTATAAAAGGCGCTTGCGTGCAAAGCATTTAAAAAAGTTTTAAAGAGGGAATGAAATGAAAATTAAGTTTGCTCTATCTTCAAGATCTCCAAAAAATAATAAAGAATTACTTTAACAGTTTTTCCATATTTCACTTCGTTCTCAATTTATTTAGATTTGTTTGATATGAGATGAACTGTGACGTAAAGTTATGTACAGATAAATGTGAGTTATATAGAAAATCATGTATATCTTCGACGTTATCCAACAAAATTTGGTCTTGTGATGTTTAGAATAGAATAGAATAGAATAGAATAGAATAGAATAGAATAGAATAGAATAGAATAGAATAGAATGGAATGGAATAGAATAGAATGCTTTATTTACCCACGTAAAAACTCATCACAAACAGTGGTCTTCCTGAGTTACGTGCACAACTAAATACAGTGAATAAACTTATGATATAAATAAAAAGTACAATAAAACAAGGATTAATTAATAGTTTATAATTGGAGTTAGGATGTTATCAAGTGTTCAATTACATCACTTTGCCTTTGCGATCTCTTAAATTCAGATAAAGATTGATCCAGACGAATATTTCTTGGAAGAGAATTCCAAAGAACAGCTCTGCACTGTAGGAAAAACTCTTCTTAAGAAAATTGGTCTTTGGTTTTGGAGGCAAGAGATTTATATCAGAATTTCGTAAACTATAATCATGTACTTGATTAGTTCTACAAAATAATTCTTTTAAATAACTTGGAGCTAGATTATTCAACGATTTAAACATCATTGTAGCTTTTTTAAAGCTAATGAGTTAATTTGCACCATCCGAGTTCAAGGAATAATTCATTTGAAGGGTAATCGTACGGACTTTTCGTAATAATTCTAGCTGCTCTGTTTTGTAATTTTTGAAGCTTTAGAGAAAGACCATCAGACAGAGTGTCCCAAACTTCGCTACAATAATTTAGCCGTTGTTCCACCAGGCTATGGTAAATTAAACGTAGATTTTCCAAGAACTCACAATTATCTGCACATAACTTTACGTCATAGCTTATCTCATTTACATATCAAACAATTCTAAATAAAGTGAAATATGGAAAAACTGTAAAAGTCATTCTTTATCACTTTCAGGGGATCTTGAAGATGAAACAAACTTAATTTTTCTTTCATTTCCTCAGCAAAGTGAAAATGTGGCAAATTGCTGAGAATAGTTTTGGTAACAAAATACTGACATTTAAGCAAAGCCCTTCATCAGAGTAAAAAGAATTCTGCAAAGTGCTTGATTTAATCACTATATATATATTCAGAAATAAACTATTATTTCTAATTTCAGGGAGGTACCCATTTAATTTGTGGTGATCGACACCCACATAGTTCTTTTTACCTTTTTTTAAGATATATCCACAAGTGTTGTGGTTTACCTCAGTTTAGAATAGAAAACTTGACTTGTTTTCACTTTAAACCAGAATCACACTATATACGTCATGTCTTATTCTTCACCTGGTTGCCCACAAAAACTGTTTACAAAACCATATCTATTTATCCAAATAGTGAAATAAAAGTAGTGTGCTGCGTAGGCAGTGTTGAAATACAAATCGAAATATAGTAAGGTTGGAGTACTACTGAAAATATCGAACGTAGTTCCTAACGTTTCAAGCGAAGGCCCTTCGTCAGAGAGGCTTTAGAAACTATCTTCTGATCTAATCAACGCCAAGTTTCACCATAGTCAATCGAGATATGGTCTGGAAACTCGGCAAACTTCAAAGCGCCTATAATGAGCCGTTATTTTATGTTGAACCGTACCTTACACCGTGCACAACCTTTGTTTTAGGTTTATTAATATTTAAATAGCACGGTTAAGTGATTGAACTGAAACGTTGCTATTGGACAATTCGTTCATTATACTAAAATACAATGTGTTCAGTGACCGTGCACCCTGCACAAAAATGCATAAAGATGAACAAAAAGATAGACCAAAGACTTTAGCTGAGTTTCCAGACCATATCTCGATTGACTATGGTTTCACGCGCATGCACGCACTGCACGGTTAATTGCAAACGGTGGTAAGAGGTCCAATTATGATTAGAGCGTGCGTCCTTCGTTAAACGCGGTTTTCCACTAGGCGACATTTGTCGACCGACTCGACATTTTTCTTTTGTCTTGGCTAATTAGTTCCACTCGAGAGCTTGCGAGAGAAAAGAGAATGTCGCTTCTCGCAAGCTCTCGAGTGGAACTAATTAGCCAAGACAAAAGAAATATGTCCGACAAATGTCGCCTAGTGGAAAACCGCCTTAAGCCCGTTCTCCACTAAGCAAATTTGTTCGCGCGAATCGAATCGAAATACCCGTTCATGCAACGTAATTAGTTGGTGCTGCTAGTTTTCACGCCAATTTTCTTACTTGCCAATCATATTGCCGGAGAATTCGCTTCGCGCGAACAAATTCGCCTACAGTGGAGAACGGGCTTAAGGCGGTTTTCCACTAGGCGAAAAATGTCGCGCGAAGCGACATTTTCTTTTGTCTCGCAAGCTCTCGAGTGGAACTAATTAGCCAAGACAAAAGAAAAATGTCGAGTCGGTCGACAAATGTCGCCTAGTGGAAAACCGCCTTAAGCCATAGATAAATGGATACGAATCGAACTGTAGTAAGGTTTGAGTACTACCGAAAGATTGAACGTGCTGTTGCCAAGGTCACTGAAAGATGAATATTGAAAGTCAAGTGCATGGCCATGCATATATGTCGTGTCAAGTAATGACATACTGAGGTCGCGTTTACACTATTACGGTACGGTGGTGGTCCGGATTGGGGTGAGCCTTCCGTAACAAAAAAATCGTCTGTTTACACTATGACGGTACGGTAAATTTACCATAGCGTAGTGATTTGCAGCTGGAGTGCTAAGCGTAGTGACTATACGCTACGGCAAATTACTCCGGAATAGTGTAAACACAACAAAGAACGTAGTGATTTTTCAACGGAAGACTGACCGTACCGTAATAGCGTAAACGGGGCCTGAAGAGATCCAAAATGAGCATGCAAGATCATGCACGATAAAGTAAAACAGAGGCAATGGATTGGCCAAGTGCTGAGAAAAGATGACAACTACCACTCGTATGGGTTCCAGAAGACAGGAGGGAAGTAGGCCGCCCTAAAACAACATTGATTCAAATAAGACAGACTTAATTGTCGTTTCATAGGCACTTTATTAGGGAGCTTAAGCTGCAAGCTAGGACGACGACGGCAGTCTAAAGTTCAGCATCTAGCAGAAACCACAAATCATTTACGTAGTATTGAATACTTAAAGTATGTTTTTCGATATCCAAAAGCTTTAGAGTTCTAAAAGGATTTTGTCGCATAGTTTGAAGTCAAACTCAACTAACATGTTTTACCGTTTCACGAGTTGACGTCGTCCTGAAGACGTGAAAATGATCTGAATAACGTTGTATGTAGAACGGGGACGGCGTTACGATTACCCTTGGGACTAAAAATTATTCATTTTCTTTGTTGTAAAATGAAAATTCGATTGTATTAAAGCTGTTGTCCTTGACGTTCGCGTTGTCTTTGCTTAGCTCCCTAATAGATATAGCGAGGTTAATACGTTCAAGACCGAGGTTTAATATTTTCCCGGTAAAGACCGAACGGTCGAGGTTGTTAATTAAGTTGTTTATTATATGGCACTTTTTATTTCAAAATCAATCTTGTATTTCCTAGTCTTCACTTCCTTTACTTCGTAAAAACACCGGACTAGCGTTATTTTCTGCTGGGTTTTTTCTCGTCTCGATACTAAAATTTACTTTCATATTATTGTCGCAAAACGGCAAAAATAAATGAAATAAATGACATTGAATATTATAATATTCAATTGAATATTGACATTGAATATTATAATATTCAATGTCATTTATTTCAATTATTTTTGTCGTTTTGCGAGAATAAAGTTTCTTAAAGCTGCTTTTTAGGTGTTCTGATGAACCGCTGACAGGTGATCATGACTGGACACATTTAAAAAACAATTAAAACCAAAATAATATGATTTTTGCTTGTGCTAATAGGTCTGAATATAATTACAACCTGCTTCGCACCTATAATGTGGTTAGTTGGCGACTATGTGGACTACAATAACGGTTTAATTTTGTTGACCGTTAACAATAAAACAAAAAGTCATTCTTTATTACTTTCAGGAGATCTTGAAGATGAAACAAACTTAATTTTTATTTTATTTTCTCTTTAAATAGAGCATAGAATAGAGGAGCAAAGTAAAAAGGTGATAAATTGTTGAGAATAGTTTTGGTGACGAAATACTGACATTTCAAGCAAAGCCCCGTTCATCAGAGTAAAAAGAACTCTGCAAAGTGCTACTATGTATATTCAGAAATAAACTATTATTTCTAATTTCAGGGAGGTACCCATTTAATTTGTGGTGATCGACCCCCATATAGTTCTTTTTACCTTTTTTTAAGATATATCCACAAGTGTTGTGGTTTACCTCAGTTCAGAATAGAAAACTTGACTGGTTTTCACTTTAAACCAGAGTCACACTATATACGTCATGTCTTATTCTTCACCTGGTTGCCCACAAAAACTGTTTACAAAACCATATCTATTTATCCAGACAGTGAGTGCAATAAAAGTAGTGTGCTGCGTAGGCAGTGTTGAAATACAAATCGAAATATAGTAAGATTAATGCCGAAAATATTGAATGTAGTTTCTAACGTTTCGAGCGAAGGCCCTTCGTCAGAGAGGCTTTAGAAACTATCTTCTGATCTAATCAACGCCAAGTTTCACGCGCATGCACGCACTGCACGGTTAATTGCAAACGGTGGTAAGAGGTCCAAACATGATTAGAGCGTGCGTCCTTCGTAAAGGCTAGTTTCCACTCAGGAAAATTGTCCGCAGGATAGGAACGGACAGGGAAGTTTTCTTTGTCTTGTGAGCTCTCGGTCGGAACTAATGACTTTAACACAAAGGAAGCTTTCCTGTCCGTTCCTATCCTGCGGAAGATTTTCCTGAGTGGAAACTAGCCTTTAAGGCGGTTTTCCACTAGGCAACATTTGTCGACCGACTCGACATTTTGCTTTTGTCTTGGTTAATTAGTTCCACTCGAGAGCTTGCGAGACAATGTCGCTTCTCGGAACTAATTAGCCAAGACAAAAGAAAAATGTCCGACAAATGTCGCCTAGTCGAAAACCGCCTTAAGGGGGTTTTCCACTAGGCGGAAAATGTCGCGCGAAGCGACATTTTCTTTTGTCTCGATCGCAAGCTCTCGAGTGGAACTAATTAGCCAAGACAAAAGAAAAATTCGAGTCGGTCGACAAATGTCGCCTAGTGGAAAACCGCCTTAAGCCATAGATAAATGGATACGAATCAAAATATAGTACGGTTTGAGTACTACCGAAAGATTGAACGTGTTTATTGCCAAGGTCACTGAAAGATGAATATTGAAAGTCAAGTGCATGGCCATGCATATGTCGTGTCAAGTAATGACATACTGAAGAGATCCAAAATGAGCATGCAGGACGACGTCAACTCGTGAAACAGTAAAACCTGTTAGTTGAGTTTGACTTCAAACTATGCGACAAAATCCTTTTAGAACTCTAAAGCTTTTGGATATCAAAAAACATACTTTAAGTATTGAATACTACGTAAATGATTTGTTGTTTCTGCTAGATGCTGAACTTTAGATTACCGTCGTCGTCCTAGTTTGCAGCTTAAGCTCCCTAAGTGCCTATGAAACAAAAATTAAGTCTGTCTTATTTGAATCAATGTTGTTTTAGGGCGGCCTACTTTCCTCCTGTCTTCTGGAACCCATACGAGTGGTAGTTGTCATCTTTTCTCAGCACTTGGCCAATCCATTGTCTCTGTTTTACTTTATCGTGCATGATCAACAACGTTATTCAGATCATTTTCACGTCTTCATGTAGAACAGGGACGGCGTTATTACTCTTGGGACTAAAAGTTATTCATTTTCTTTGTTGTAAGATGAAAATTCGATTGTATTAAAGACGTTGTCCTTAACGTTCGCGTTGTATTTGCTTAAGCTCCCTAATAGATATAGCGAGGTTAATACGTTCAAGACCGAGGTTTAATATTTTACCGTAAAGACCGAACGGTCGAGGTTATTAATTAAGTTGTTTATTATATGGCATTTTTTATTTCAAAATCAATCTTGTATTTCCTAGTCTTCACTTCCTTTACTTCGTAAAAACACCGGACTAGCGTTATTTTCTGCTGGTTTTTTTCTCGTCTCGATACTAAAATTTACTTTCATATTATTGTCGCAAAACGGCAAAAATAAATGAAATAAATGACATTGAATATTATAATATTCAATTGAATATTGACATTGAATATTATAATATTCAATGTCATTTATTTCAATTATTTTTGTCGTTTTGCGACAATAAATTTTCTTAAAGCTGCTTTTTAGGTGTTCTGCATGGACTTCTGATGAACCGCAGACAGCTGATCATGACTAGACACATTTAAAAAACAATTAAAACCAAAATAATATGATTTTTGCTTGTGCTAATAGGTCTGAATATAATTACAACCTGCTTCGCACCGATAATGTGGTTAGTTGGCGACTATGTGGACTATAATAACGGTTTAATTTTGTTGACCGTTAACAATCAAACAAGTTATAGTACAACATTGCGGATTATTTTTCGGAAAAACTTCTTCAGTTAAACAAAGAGAAACAACTGGCCAAAGTTGTGAATTGCTCTACCAAACAACCCGCGGTCTTTCTGCTTTTCAACCTTTGCTATAGTACATGTCTTGGCTAGCCGTGTTTTGCTAGAGTTTTGGTTGGTATTGCCGAACAAGAAACAGTCTGGCTTTGGGCTCTCAGTTATTTATTGAATAACTAAGAGGAGCTACCGTAAACTGGACTAAGTCGTGAGTTGGTCTGCGAAACATGAATACTTCTTTGAAGAATTCGACGTACGTCGAAGAACGAAATGAAGGAATAATCATAATGTACGTGAAGCTTATTGGATGTATCATGGTTATGTTGTTAACATCATTTGGGAATCTTCTTGTTTGTTTTTCTGTTCTTATTTACAAGAAATGTCAAACAAAGACAAATCTTATTCTATTCAGTTTGGCCTTCAGTGATCTTCTTATGGTTATTTCAATGGCATTTAATACTGTCATGATCCAACGTGGAAAATGGCCTTATGGGCGAACACTGTGTACTATTGTTTCAAGTTTGTCTCTAAGTCTTTGCTTTATATCTATCCTTCATTTATATCTGTTGGGTGTTGATCGTTATATTGCTATAAAAAAACCATTTAAACATCAACATTTAATGACTGTGCCAAGAATAATTATATTGTTGATTTTCATTTGGACCGTTCCTTCGATCGCCATCAACTTGCCTTACGCAGACTTTGATTTTAGATCGTCTGTATTTGGTTGTCTTATAAAGAGTGCCTCAGTCAAACACAGCAATCCAGCATCAAGTTTTATTTTAGTGCTGTTATTTGTCGTGATTCCTTTTGCTATTTTATTTTACGTTTATGTCTATTTATTCAAAGTGGTTCGCAAACATGCGCGACGTATTGCAGCTACTCAACTACAATTAACTCTACCAACTACAGCACCTCATGAAGATGGTGCACAGCGTATAACAGCTGCTCAACTGCAATCAACTCTACCTATTACAGCTGCTCAACTCCAATCAACTCTACCAACTACAGCACCTCATAAAGATGGTGCACAGCGTATAACAGCTGCTCAACTCCAATCAACTCTACCAACTACAGCTGTTCAACTCCAATCAACTCTACCAACTACAGCACCTCATAAAGATGGTGCACAGCGTATAACAGCTGCTCAACTCCAATCAACTCTACCTATTACAGCTGCTCAACTCCAATCAACTCTACCAACTACAGCACCTCATGAAGATGGTGCACAGCGTATAACAGCTGCTCAACTCCAATCTACTCTACCAACTACAGCACCTCATGAAGATGGTGCACAGCGTATAACAGCTGCTCGACTTCAATCAACTCTACCAACTACAGCATCTCATGAAGATGGTGCACAGCGTATAACAGCTGCTCAACTCCAATCTACTCTACCAACTACAGCACCTCATGAAGATGGTGCACAGCGTATAACAGCTGCTCAACTTCAATCAACTCTACCTATTACAGCAGCTCAACTCCAATCTACTCTACCAACTACAGCACCTCATCAAGATGGTGGTACTAGAACGAAAGCTATTATGAAGAAAGAAGTGAAGTTAATTAAAACATTTGCTTTAGTTATTGGTGCATTTCTTCTTTGTTATACGCCATTTTTCTTACTTGGAACATATCAATCATATAAAGGTCCTGGAACAGTTTCTGATCACGTGTTATCTGCAGTCACGTGGTTAGCGTTCTGTAATTCGTTCATCAATCCACTCGTCTATTCTTTACGCTATAAAACATTTCGTGAATCGTTTTGGAAGATCGTTTGCTTCCCTCGGGCTTTGATCGACTCTAATCGGACAAGTGTCGGTCCTTGCGATGGCGACAACACTGGGAAGAAAGGCTCCTGAACCGTCCCAGGCCCCTGCTCCGCCGCCAATGGACGCGTGTAATCCTAGCAATGAAGGTCAACATTCTGAAAGACCAGGATGTGGGAGTTGATTTTTCCCTCTACAAGTTGCGTTTACGCAACCACGTAGCGCTATGTCAGCAGCATGGATGTTTCTGTTACGTGCCTGACTATGTTTCGTCAAGCCGCAGGTCGCCCAGACGCGTGATATGACAAGCAACCGCTGATCTCTATATAAACTGGATGGACCATTGGGCCAGATTTTGCGTGCCAGTTGTATGATGACGTGACCACTACCCAAGATGGCTGCCACTGAAGTTCATAGCTTTCGTAGATTGAAAACAGACAAAAAGAGTTATTTTAAGAAAATTTAAACGAATGTATATGGACACAAGAAGTACTTAATAAGGTTTAAGACGTTAATTTCTTGTATTTGTTTCTGTTGCTGAGCTATAAAACCTTTAAATTTCTTTGTTTTTCTTCAGTGTCGACAACGAAGAAACTTCACGATAATATAAACTGAAAAACAGGCTATAAAATCTACGAAGAATTCAATTTCAAGTCTTTTATAGTAATCCCAATCCTAAAGTTGACTAACATAAGCAATCTTGACGTCAGCACGGTCAGATTATCCGGGGGTAGGAATATTATGTGTGCTGTGCCGGGGGAGTCGGAAAAGCTGTAAAGCAAACAACAGATGCCGGTTCGTTCAGTTTTCACTGTTTAACAACAAATACAGTCAAACGATGGCAAGTACACAACACGAAATATTGTTAAGGCATTAAGAACAAGTTCTAAGGCCGCAATGCGTCATATGTTCCACTACGTAAGATGGCGGCGACTGCCACGAAATGTTTGACTGCTGGCCATAGGGAAGGGCCCATCCAGTTTATTTAGAGATCAGTGCAAGCAACCAGTAAACTCGTTCACAGGATCTTACGAGTTTTGCGCGGCGACCGTAAACCAGAGTAAAAATTTTGAACGCATGTTAATACGTGAAGTAGAATCCTCTTAAAGTGCTTATGAAACGAAAATGAAGTTTGTCTTACTTGAAAGTACTTTTTGAAATGACAAAGTGACATTTTTTGCTGTTTTTTTGTTTCCTTGCTTCGTTGTGGTGAAACCAACCAGTGACATCACAATGTGCATAATGACTTACTGGGAAAGGTTATATATCTTTGCTATTATTAAACGGAATCAGTTGAAAATGTATCTTTTGTTGTTGTTGTTGTTGTTGTTGTTGTTGTTGTTGTTGTTGTTGTTGTTGTTGTTGTTGTTGTTGTTGTTGTTGTTGTTGTTGTTGTTGTTGTTGTTGTTGTTGTTGTTGTTGTTGTTGTTGTTGTTGTTGTTGTTGTTGTTGTAAGGGTAATACACACACACATAATTGCTTCGATCCAAGTGATTCCGTAATTGCTAATTGTGCAAGTGATCCAAAAAATCGTAATAAGATTTTTGTTACAAAACAAAGCTGTGCTGTGGCGTTCAAAACATCGCGTTAAAAGTGTGGCGTCAAAAATGTCGTGTATTGATTCCTAACGAACGAACGAACGAACGAACGAACGAACGAACGAACGAACGAACGAACGAACGAACGAACGAACGAACGAACGAACGAACGAACGAACGAACGAACGAACGAACGAACGAACGAACGAACGAACGAACGAACGAACGAACGAACGAACGAACGAACGAACGAACGAACGAAGAACGAACGAACGAACGAACGAACGAACGAACGAACGAACGAACGAACGAACGAACGAACGAACGAACGAACGAACGAACGAACGAACGAACGAACGAACGAACGAACGAACGAACGAACGAACGAACGAACGAACGAACGAACGAACGAACGAACGAACGAAAAAAAAAAAGAACGAACGAAAAAACGAATGGCAAAAATTGAGCGATTCAGCGAGGATATATCTCTTCGGATATTTCTTCTTAAAATGTTTAGTTTTGGGTACAAGTAATGAAGAGAAAGCAACAAAAGCTGACAATCTTGAATAAGGTATCACAGTATATATATATATATATATATATATATATATATATATATATATTTGTAAATAAAGAAGTGAACATTAGTTTCATATATGCGCAGAGCGGGCTGGATATCACCTTTAATCTTGTTTGTAATTTTTGCTAATACACCAAGGACTCAGAAGTTATTCAGAGGTAGTCATTGAGTGGAATTTATATCTTTCTCAACTTTTTTTGCCAAGTACGGCTTCCTTATTTTTAATCTAGATCTTTGCAAATTAGTTAGTTTTTATTAAAATATTTAGCCTTCCCTCAATGTATTCGTGTTTGATATGGTCTTTTTAAAAGTTATCTGCTGCAGCGATAATATTTATCACCCGACTACGTTTTCCGCCTGCAGGTACCTCCGTCGCTGAAATCTTCTGCAGTTTCATATGCGCAATTAATCTGCCAATAATTTTTATTAAATGATTTTTAACAAGTTAATCTCTTTAACATTCAAAGTAGATAAAGTCGTAATGTGCGGCGCAGCAAGTGTAGAAATACGTTTCTCAAGTCATTAATAATTCATGAGGAAAATTCAAAAGAAGCATATTTAATCAGCATTTAGAAATCGGAGGAAGCTTACGGTCAAATGGTCAAATTTAGCAATTTCGATTTTCAATTCTCTTGAAATATAAATTTGTTTGAGAAGCCAAGCTAGTTTAGAAAACTCGGCATTGTCTTGTATTTAGAAATCGGAGGAAGAACACTAACTCGTGATGTATATTACTTCTAAAATATTAAAAATTGGTGTTCTGCTGAAATACTCGTTCTGTCGTCAGCCAGAGAGAAACATTAGACTCCGTTTAACGAGTTTCGGCAGGATACCAACCTTTTAACCTCTTTAGCTCTTGCGCGACTGAATGCCACTCTTTAGTATTTCACTGTGGCTGTAGATTTTACTCATGAAAGGGAGAATTAATTCTCAGTCAGGAATGAGTTAGAAGCAAACGTTAAACTCAAGAAAAACAGTATAGTGTGAGAAACTGAACCATACGCGGTACCATTAAAACAATGATGTACAACACAGCATGCTTTAACTGTGATAGATTAGAAATAATATCTTCATTTTCATATGAGTGATATGGCATAATTCTAAAAAGAACTTTGCATGCAAATACTAATACATCCACATATATAGACCATTTTAATAAGTGCAGAGTGCGTTATTTTCCGCCTTTTGAATTCTATTGAAAATATACAAAAGATAAGAAGGTCTTCTGACCATTCCGCGCGGCAGTAACACGAAACCATTCTAATGTTTATCTTGTCATCGCGGTTTGCTGCCAACCAGGTGATCAGATATATTAACGTGAAAAAAGCCCACGCTTGCACACAAAGCTAGCAGCTACTTTCCGTCAAGTTCCTTTTATGTGTATGAATATAGTCTTTCAAACAACATTCCCTAACCTAATTGCGTAACTCAGTGGTAAATATCATCATGAAGTTGCGGCCAAGTCGAATGATTATTATATTCGTTATTTGCTGCTTGATCCAGGTAAGTCAAACCAGTCTCCCTTCCATTAACGGTGGTCAAACCATGTTGTCCATGTAGTCCAGCTAAAGGCTATATAAGTCTTCAGTGAAGTTTCGCAAGTGAAGATTAGATAGCGTCAACGAAGATATGTGTGATTTATTTAATCTTGTTGTACACGACGCGGTCACGTTTGGCGTTGTCTGTCTCTCACTCTCTCAGTCTTCTACTGTTTGCTTTCTAAGGTTTTCTAGCCTATCAAGGTTTCTAGTAAGGCCCCTTAGCCCTATCAAATTATAGGATATTGATTGTATTGTAGATACATAGACTTAATATGGGTGGAATTAACTAAATAAAAAAATACTGTACGTCATATAGAAACGAGCACTACGTTGACAGTCTGAAAGGTTACGCGAAGCTCTGCTGAGATGCTATGAAACAAAATACTGACGTTTCGTTTCAACTTCGTTTATCAGTATATATCCAATTCACCAGTATCAACACCATTGTTTATACAGGATTCGTTGACATAGCTCTCGGCAACAGTATCCGTAGCTCAGTGGTCAGAGCGCTGCACTAGAAACGCAGGGTAACTTAATGTGGGTTTGACTCCTAACTGCATCGTCCTGGTTATAGCAACAGTATATAGTGTTTTACCGACAGCATAAATGTCAAAAGTGAAAATTACAAAACAACAGCGTCGCCGTCTAATGTATTAGCAACAGAAGATAATGTAAAATCCACAGCATATAATGTTACCGCGTAATGGCAAGTTCAGCGCATGTAATGTTATAACCACAGCCCATAAAGCTATAATTACAGCACGTATTGTCATAACAGCTGTACGTAACGTTATAACTGCTTATAAAGTCATAACTACATCACATAATGGTTTAACCGCAGTGCATAATGGTTTTTGGACACTTATGACAGTCGTGGCTTATTAATTATATTAATTATTTCTAATTGACTGAAATATCAGTGCCCAGCACAAAACACGAATAAAAGCCATCCAACACATGATAAAAATAACAATATTTAATTTAATAAAATCTAACGTTTCGTTGTTCACTCGAACAACGTAGTAGGTCCAGGTAGAATACAAGGTTTTTCTATGAAATTGCCGTGTTTAATGGTTACAGACGGCGTATTTTTCATGAACTTAATTCTCATATTTTATACGGCGCATGAAAAATACGCCGTTTGTCACAGGCCTAAGGTTTGAGTATACTGTCGAAATTATCGAGAGAAGGTCCTTCGTCAGAGGGAAACGTCAGAGAGAAACGTTAGAAACTAACGTTCTCGGAAATCAAGGAGTTATTGAAAGCACAAGTGTCACTGACGCATTAAAAACTTGGGACGAAATTCAAGTCAACACTTCAAAACTTAAAAATTTCAGGGGGAAAAGCGCTAATGACTTAATTCTTTAACGTTTTTAGAATATTGTTCGTTTTTGTTGCGCACAAATATAATTTTTGTCTCGCGCAAAACTCTTAACTGAAAGCGTTATACCTGCACTCATGCACCTTTAATTCTATGTAAAGGTTTGTTAAACTAATCTAGGCTAAATGTTAACCTAATGCCTGAAGGTCATGTTGACACTAGCAAGCAGCTAAGAAGATAAAAAAACCGATACAATAGAACCTTGATAATATAACTAATAACCGCCATGGCGCAAGGGGTGCAAAACCATTGGGGCGAGCGCGCCCCGTCATGCCTATTGTTAAAATCATGGCGAAACTGCAAGAAGTTGACGTATGAGCTAAGTGGCAATGACGCATTGGAACCAGATATAGCATGCATATGTTGATATGATGTATCACATAGGGCATTCACCAAGCCTGCGTGCAGACGCTTCCTGTCAACGCACAAAATCAGTGTACGTGATGCGTTTGCGCTATTAATGAATAATAATAATGAATAATGATTTATTTAACGTCGTAAACACAGGATGTGATCGCCCAATCATCCGAGCCAGAGGCTCATGTTAAAAGTGCACGACATAAACTAAGACCTAAGTGTTGATTTTACGGAGGGAGGAAAACCGCAGAACCCTGCGAAAAACCCTCGAAGCACAGGAGAGACCAACTAAACTCTACTCACATGAAATTCAAGTTTGAGAACGGAGCTATTCCCAGACGGTCACCCATCCAAGTACTAACCCCGTCCAACTGGGCTTAACTACAGCGGTGAGAGGCAGCGCCCTAACAGCACACGCCACCCGTGCTTCCTATTTTGTACCCAGGGCCAGCGTTTTCAGGTTGCGCGAGAAATGCGAAGCCCCCCCGCCCCCCTAAATGGTTATTAGTCCATCATTCACACGCACGAATTCCTGACTAAAGCCTGTTTTCCAGTCATCGCGCACAAGATGTTTCGCAGCTGGCTTCGAGTATTTGCATCTATCTAATTAAAAATAGGTACGCAACGCGTACATGTGTCTGCTGACATTTACATGCGCACATGCATCTAGTACTACTACTTGAGTTGCAGACGAAACAATATAAATATATATGTAATGATCATGTAAACACAGATATTACAGTAGAACAGAAATATCAATATTTTGTACAAGACAAAAGATTTATATTATTATGGATTTCTTGCTGGCAAGGTTTACTTACATAACATTTCAATTAATTGTCCATAGATTGACATTGGAAATGTAGATTAGCATTTTCACAAGAAGGTTATTAATATTTCTAAATGAAGTAAGTTTCAATGTTCAATATTGTTGTTCGTCCAACGAGATGACAAGTTCTGCTTGTGACATTTCTCTTGGAGCTGGATTACAGCAAACACCATGTTGATAGTCCTGCAGTGTGTTGTGAGTCGGTTTATCAGGATCCTGGCAAGTATCTTACCAGGGATGGAGAGAAAGAATGTACCCCAGTGGTTGTCATATGCCTGGTGATTCCCTTCCCAGTTGTACAGATGTATGATAGAAGCATCTTTGAATTCCTGTCAAGGCTGATATGGCGAAAATTCAGGCACAGTGCGCTGGATCACTCCAAGCATTCTGAACCACTCGTCATCCACAGTATCAACGAAGAAGCCATACTCTAACAGTGAAGCGTTGGGTGACCCACCAACTTTGCTTGAGATCCAGACAAAGCATGGTTGATCGGCTGTCCAGTAGCAAAGCATCATCATTTGGCTGCATTCGTAGATAGCCGAAGCTCTCGTAATCAAACGAATTTGCAGACTTTATACGAATACCCTGGTCTGTGGGACTGACTGGGTGATTGACCCTAGACAGCCCTGTTTCAGTTTACTGTCCTCCTTACTGGAACCAGTAGCCCCTGCCATAATGTCTTTCTGATTTTAAAGATGTACATCCAGCAGAGACCGTGTAGCATAACACCAGAAAATCCTTAATTTTGGTATGTTCAGTGCGATATCAAGGCTGTTCCTCCAACATCCATCGATATTGATGGCATATTCTAGCGTTAAAGTGAAGTACAGTGAATCTTTACTTCGGTTTCAGGTAGATGTTGTTCCAATTTATAACAAGTTCCATGGGTTTTCCATGTGCATGTAGGCTAGCTTTTAATACTGGTACTGTATCCATTGTAGTATTTCAGCAGATCCATTAAAGAGCAGTTGTATTTTCGTTATCTTTTAGTTTCTTAAATGGTCCAGCAAAGTTAATGAACAGATTTAATGTACCATCATCCTTATTAGAATTTCTGAAGCAAATTTTACATCCTTTGGAAGTTTCAATCAAAGGCGTAAAGGTTTCATTCAATCAAGGGCGCAACCAGGATTTTTGAAAGGGGAGTCGTTTTCAGGACAAAGTGACGACAAATCTAGGGGGTCCGGGGGCATAACCTCGCGGGAATGTTTTGAACTTTGGGTGTAAAATGGCATTTTCTATATTGCGGACACTTTTGACCCAAGTATAAAGGTTTTAAGTCAAATGTTTTAGGCGTCAGAGAGAGTAGAAGTAATTTTTGACCTCCAAAATTTCCCTCGCACTCCCCCAAAAGGGGGTCGGTTGCACCCCCTCGTTGCGCCCCTGCATTCAATAATATCGATATACAATTACTTCGGCTAAAATAAACGGTTTCAAATTACCTGGCATTGACAGTTTTAAACCACATGTGCCAGTGCCAGCAAAGTCTTCGGTCAAATTTGTACGGTGAAATCTACACACAAGAACATGACTCAAATGTTCGTCAGTGTGAACAGAACCTTTTAGACCTTGACAAACTTCATATTTTGCTTTTGTATTGTTATGCGAGCCAATTCTTGCTCTGTACGTGATATCTTACACGTAAGTAGCGCCTGACCAAAATGTCGGTCAGTGCAGGCACAATGGCTCCGTTCAAATTCGTATTATACGTGTAAACTACGCGTATGGACCTGGCGGAAATGTTCATCAGAGCAAACACAATGCATGGTTCCGATAAACAAGAAAAGTAATTGAATACCTATCGTGCCAAAAAAAGCAAAGGAAACAGCAGCGTAATCTTCAGTCTTCTCACACTCACAACCCTTCGAAGTGTCATGTGACATCACGGTCTTGGGCCTTCGGCGTCCTCTGGAACGTCTTCAGTTGTGATGTAGTGCCACAATGCCACACCCCCACACCAAATCGATAGCTATGTGTCGGCTGACGTGACGTCAGCGGACACAAAAATGACTCATTGCAAAAAAACAAGCACTACGAGTTGTTTTTAATTATATACAAGTACTCGCAGCGAGCTGCGAACCAGTTTCTGCGATGACTGACTTTCAGGCCTTAAGTAAGGCCCGTTTACACGGGCGATGTTTGCATCCTGCTGGATGCATTTAAATGACCTAATCAAATATTGATTACTCAATTTTGCTCTTCTCAAGTGATGCAATACATTTGTAAGTCAATCTATTCGATCGCATGTGCCAGAAGAAGAAAAATAGCAGCAAAAATCAGCTTAACAAATAGATTGCCACTACTAAAACAAACTTTTAAAAATGTTGATGACAAATTTTCCGCTGCGTTTCACAGCCTTCGCTAGATCAACAAAATAGAATAATGAGTTCCAAGCTAAAATATGGTAAATACATGATATGGTAATCACATGCATACACGAATAAAAACAATGTGTTCAAACAAAAAAGAAAAAAAGTTGATTGGACAATTAAAATAACTATTAAAATAACTATTGCTGTGCAAAATCATGACTAGAACTCAATCCTTTTAAGTTTGTTAATAAAGAACCAATCCAAACGTTTTCATAATGCCTTAAGTCATTGTGTTGTTGGTCAATCAAAGTAAACTTTAGATTTTTGTAGCTCGCCTCACGGTTGTCTATAAAATGCGTCGCTATACTGCACGTTCTTTTTCTATGTTTGATATGAGATTTGTAATAGACCTTTCCACACGAAGTGCGTGGATAATGCGTTGAGAGATTTGACTGGCTCTCGCAAAACTGCGGACATCCAAAACTTCGGACAAACATTGGACATTAGCCAATCAGATTTGTCAAAAAGAAAGATCACGTGATCCATTCACTTCATGCGGAAAGGTCTATTAGCTGAAGCGGTAACCAGGCCAGCCCGCTGCGCTGCGCTGCACTGCACTGCACTGCACTGCACTACACTACAATGCACTACACTGCACTGCACTGCACTACACTACAATGCACTACACTGCACTGCACTGCACTGCACTGCACTGCACTGCACTGCACTGCACTGCACTGCACTGCACTGCACTGCACTGCACTGCACTGCACTGCACTGCACTGCACTGCACTGCACCGCACCGCACGCACCGCACTCGCACACAATGCACTACACTGCACTGCACCGCACTGCACTACAATGCAATGCACTGCACTGCACTGCACTGCACTGCACTGCACTGCACTGCACTGCACCGCACTGCACTGCACTGCACTGCACCGCACCGCACCGCACGCACTGCATGCACCGCACCGCACTGCACTGCACTACAATGCACTGCACCGCACTGCACTGCACTGCACCGCACCGCACTGCACTGCACCGCACCGCACTGCACCGCACCGCACTGCACCGCACCGCACCGCACCGCACCGCACTACAATGCACTACACTGCACCGCACCGCACTGCACCACACTGCACCACACCGCACTGCACTGCACTGCACTGCACCGCACGCACTGCACCTGCACTGCACCGCACTGCACCTGCACTGCACTGCACGCACTGCACCGCACTGCACCGCACTGCACTGCACTGCACTACAATGCACTGCACTGCACTACAATGCACTGCACTGCACTGCACTGCACCGCACTGCACTGCACCGCACTGCACTGCACTGCACCGCACCGCACTGCACTACAATGCACTGCACTGCACTGCACTGCACTACAATGCACTGCACTCCACTGCACCGCACCGCACTGCATTGCACTCCACTGCACTCCACTCCACTGCACTGCACCGCACCGCACTGCACTGCACTGCACTGCACTGCACTGCACTGCACTGCACTGCACTGCACTGCACTGCACTGCACTGCACTGCACTGCACTGCACTGCACTGCACTGCACTGCACTGCACTGCACTGCACTGCACTACAATGCACTGCACTGCACTGCACTGCACTGCACTGCACTGCACTGCAATGCACTGCACTGCACTTGCACTTGCACTTGCACTTGCACTTGCACTTGCACTTGCACTTGCACTTGCACTTGCACTTGCACTTGCACTTGCACTTGCACTTGCACTTGCACTTGCACTTGCACTGCACTGTACTGTACTGAGCTACTGTACTTGTTGATTTCTTTTCATTTTACAGAGCATCGTGTGCATTAGTCTGGGAAAAACATCAATACAGGATTCTTCCATCAGTGGCAAGTGACTTCAATCTCAATGAAATGTTCTGTTTAGAATCAATTGATGTTAGATTATTTACTAATTTCTACAAGTCAACTATTATCTCCACTTCACTTCACTTCACTTCACTTCACTTCACTTCACTTCACTTCACTTCACTTCACTTCACTTCACTTCACTTCACTTCACTCCATTCACTCCACTCCACTTCACTTCACTTCACTCCACTTTACTTCCCTTTACTCCACTTCACTCCACTTCACTCCACTCCACTTCACTTTACTTCACTTTACTTCACTGCACTTCACTTCACTCCACTTCACTCCACTTCACTCCACTCCACTCCACTCCACTCCACTCCACTTCACTTCACTTCACTTCACTTCACTTCACTTCACTTCACTTCACTTCACTTCACTTCACTTCACTTCACTTCACTTCACTTCACTTCACTTCACTTCACTTCATTTCACTTCACTGCACCTCACTCCACTTCACTTTACTTCACTTCACTTCACTTCACTTCACTTCACTTCACTTCACTTCACTTCACTTCACTTCACTTCACTTCACTTCACTTCACTTCACTTCACTTCACTTCACTTCACTCCATTCCATTCACTCCACTCCACTTCACTCCACTCCACTCCACTTTACTTCCCTTTACTACACTTCACTCCACTTCACTCCACTCCACTTCACTTCACTGCACTTCACTTCATTTCACTTCACTGCACCTCACTCCACTTCACTTTACTTCACTTCACTTCACTTCACTTCATTCCATTCACTCCACTCCACTTCACTCCACTCCACTTTACTTCCCTTTACTCCACTTCACTCCACTCCACTTCACTTTACTTCACTGCACTTCACTCCACTTCACTCCACTTCACTTCACTTCACTTCACTTCACTTCACTTCACTTCACTTCACTTCACTTCACTTCACTTCACTTCACTTCACTTCACTTCACTTCACTTCACTTCACTGCACTTCACTTCACTTCACTTCACTTCACTTCACTTCACTTCACTTCACTTCACTGCACTTCACTCCACTCCACTTCACTTCATTTCATTTCACTTCACTGCACCTCACTCCACTTCACTTTACTTCACTGCACTTCACTTCACTTCACTTCACTTCACTTCACTTCACTTCACTTCACTTCACTTCACTTCACTTCACTTCACTTCACTTCACTTCACTCCACTTCACTTCACTTCACTTCACTTTACTTCACTTTACTTTACTTTACTTTACTTTACTTCACTTCACTTCACTCCACTTCACTCCACTTCACTTTACTTCACTTTACTTCACTTCACTGCACTGCACTTCGCTGCACTTCACTTCACTTCACTTCACTTCACTTCACTTCACTTCACTTCACTTCACTTCACTTCACTTCACTTCACTTCACTTCACTTCACTTCACTTCACTTCACTCCACTTCACTTCACTCCACTCCACTCCACTCCACTTCACTTCACTTCACTTCACTTCATTTCACTTCACTTCACTTCACTTCACTTCACTTCACTTCACTTCACTTCACTTCACTCCATTCCATTCACTCCACTCCACTTCACTCCACTCCACTCCACTTTACTTCCCTTTACTACACTTCACTCCACTTCACTCCACTCCACTTCACTTCACTGCACTTCACTTCATTTCACTTCACTGCACCTCACTCCACTTCACTTTACTTCACTTCACTTCACTTCACTTCATTCCATTCACTCCACTCCACTTCACTCCACTCCACTTTACTTCCCTTTACTCCACTTCACTCCACTCCACTTCACTTTACTTCACTGCACTTCACTCCACTTCACTCCACTTCACTTCACTTCACTTCACTTTACTTCACTTCACTTCACTTCACTTCACTTCACTTCACTTCACTTCACTTCACTTCACTTCACTTCACTTCACTTCACTGCACTTCACTTCACTTCACTTCACTTCACTTCACTTCACTTCACTTCACTGCACTTCACTCCACTCCACTTCACTTCATTTCATTTCACTTCACTGCACCTCACTCCACTTCACTTTACTTCACTGCACTTCACTTCACTTCACTTCACTTCACTTCACTTCACTTCACTTCACTTCACTTCACTTCACTTCACTTCACTTCACTTCACTTCACTTCACTTCACTTCACTTCACTTTACTTCACTTTACTTTACTTTACTTTACTTTACTTCACTTCACTTCACTCCACTTCACTCCACTTCACTTTACTTCACTTTACTTCACTTCACTGCACTGCACTTCGCTGCACTTCACTTCACTTCACTTCACTTCACTTCACTTCACTTCACTTCACTTCACTTCACTTCACTTCACTTCACTTCACTTCACTTCACTCCACTTCACTTCACTTCACTCCACTCCACTTCACTTCACTTCACTTCACTTCACTTCACTTCACTTCACTTCACTTCACTTCACTTCACTTCACTTCACTTCACTTCACTGCACTTCACTTCACTTCATTTCACTTCACTGCACCTCACTCCACTTCACTTTACTTCACTTCACTTCACTTCACTTCACTCCATTCCATTCACTCCACTCCACTTCACTCCACTCCACTCCACTTTACTTCCTTTACTACACTTCACTCCACTTCACTCCACTCCACTTCACTGCACTTCACTTCATTTCACTTCACTGCACCTCACTCCACTTCACTTTACTTCACTTCACTTCACTCCATTCCATTCACTCCACTCCACTTCACTCCACTCCACTTTACTTCCCTTTACTCCACTTCACTCCACTCCACTTCACTTTACTTCACTTCACTTCACTCCACTTCACTCCACTCCACTTCACTTCACTTCACTTCACTTCACTTCACTTCACTTCACTTCACTTCACTTCACTTCACTTCACTTCACTTCACTTCACTTCACTTCACTTCACTTCACTTCACTTCACTTCACTTCACTTCACTTCACTTCACTTCACTTCACTTCACTTCACTGCACTTCACTTCACTTCACTTCACTTCACTTCACTTCACTTCACTTCACTGCACTTCACTTCACTTCACTCCACTCCACTTCACTTCATTTCATTTCACTTCACTGCACCTCACTCCACTTCACTTTACTTCACTGCACTTCACTTCACTTCACTTCACTTCACTTCACTTCACTTCACTTCACTTCACTTCACTTCACTTCACTTCACTTCACTTCACTTCACTTCACTTCACTTCACTTCACTCCACTTCACTTCACTTTACTTTACTTCACTTTACTTTACTTTACTTTACTTTACTTCACTTCACTTCACTCCACTTCACTCCACTTCACTTTACTTCACTTTACTTCACTTCACTGCACTGCACTTCGCTGCACTTCACTTCACTTCACTTCACTTCACTTCACTTCACTTCACTTCACTTCACTTCACTTCACTTCACTTCACTTCCCTTCACTTCACTTCACTTCACTTCACTTCACTTCACTTCACTTCACTTCACTTCACTTCACTTCACTGCACTTCACTGCACTTCACTGCACTTCACTTCACTCCACTTCAAGTCCGATTGAAATTCAAGGCAGTGCAGAAAAGCTGATCTAGCATGTTCTTGTCCTTCTCATTTTAGACGTGCAGTCCCAAAAAATAGAGACTGAAGAACTTCAACTTCACTTCACTTCACTTCACTTCACTTCACTTCATCGTCACTTCACTTCACTTCACTTCATGACTTCACTTCACTTCACTCCACTTCACTTCACTCCACTCCACTCCACTCCACTTCACTTCACTTCACTTCACTTCACTTCACTTCACTTCACTTCACTTCACTTCACTTCACTTCACTTCACTCCATTCCATTCACTCCACTCCACTTCACTCCACTCCACTCCACTTGTTTGTTTGTTTGTTTGTTTGTTTGTTTGTTTGTTTGTTTGTTTGTTTGTTTGTTTGTTTGTTTGTTTGTTTGTTTGTTTGTTTGTTTGTTTGTTTGTTTGTTTGTTTGTTTGTTTGTTTGTTTGTTTGTTTTTACTTCCCTTTACTACACTTCACTCCACTTCACTCCACTCCACTTCACTTCACTGCACTTCACTTCATTTCACTTCACTGCACCTCACTCCACTTCACTTTACTTCACTTCACTTCACTTCACTTCATTCCATTCACTCCACTCCACTTCACTCCACTCCACTTTACTTCCCTTTACTCCACTTCACTCCACTCCACTTCACTTTACTTCACTGCACTTCACTCCACTTCACTCCACTTCACTTCACTTCACTTCACTTCACTTCACTTCACTTCACTTCACTTCACTTCACTTCACTTCACTTCACTTCACTTCACTTCACTTCACTTCACTTCACTTCACTGCACTTCACTTCACTTCACTTCACTTCACTTCACTTCACTTCACTTCACTGCACTTCACTCCACTCCACTTCACTTCATTTCATTTCACTTCACTGCACCTCACTCCACTTCACTTTACTTCACTGCACTTCACTTCACTTCACTTCACTTCACTTCACTTCACTTCACTTCACTTCACTTCACTTCACTTCACTTCACTTCACTCCACTTCACTTCACTTCACTTCACTTTACTTCACTTTACTTTACTTTACTTTACTTTACTTCACTTCACTTCACTCCACTTCACTCCACTTCACTTTACTTCACTTTACTTCACTTCACTGCACTGCACTTCGCTGCACTTCACTTCACTTCACTTCACTTCACTTCACTTCACTTCACTTCACTTCACTTCACTTCACTTCACTTCACTTCACTTCACTCCACTTCACTTCACTCCACTCCACTCCACTCCACTTCACTTCACTTCACTTCACTTCATTTCACTTCACTTCACTTCACTTCACTTCACTTCACTTCACTTCACTGCACTTCACTTCACTTCATTTCACTTCACTGCACCTCACTCCACTTCACTTTACTTCACTTCACTTCACTTCACTTCACTCCATTCCATTCACTCCACTCCACTTCACTCCACTCCACTCCACTTTACTTCCCTTTACTACACTTCACTCCACTTCACTCCACTCCACTTCACTGCACTTCACTTCATTTCACTTCACTGCACCTCACTCCACTTCACTTTACTTCACTTCACTTCACTCCATTCCATTCACTCCACTCCACTTCACTCCACTCCACTTTACTTCCCTTTACTCCACTTCACTCCACTCCACTTCACTTTACTTCACTGCACTTCACTCCACTTCACTCCACTCCACTTCACTTCACTTCACTTCACTTCACTTCACTTCACTTCACTTCACTTCACTTCACTTCACTTCACTTCACTTCACTTCACTTCACTTCACTTCACTTCACTTCACTTCACTGCACTTCACTTCACTTCACTTCACTTCACTTCACTTCACTTCACTGCACTTCACTTCACTCCACTCCACTTCACTTCATTTCATTTCACTTCACTGCACCTCACTCCACTTCACTTTACTTCACTGCACTTCACTTCACTTCACTTCACTTCACTTCACTTCACTTCACTTCACTTCACTTCACTTCACTTCACTTCACTCCACTTCACTTCACTTTACTTTACTTCACTTTACTTTACTTTACTTTACTTTACTTCACTTCACTTCACTCCACTTCACTCCACTTCACTTTACTTCACTTTACTTCACTTCACTGCACTGCACTTCGCTGCACTTCACTTCACTTCACTTCACTTCACTTCACTTCACTTCACTTCACTTCACTTCCCTTCACTTCACTTCACTTCACTTCACTTCACTTCACTTCACTTCACTTCACTGCACTTCACTGCACTTCACTGCACTTCACTTCACTCCACTTCAAGTCCGATTGAAATTCAAGGCAGTGCAGAAAAGCTGATCTAGCATGTTCTTGTCCTTCTCATTTTAGACGTGCAGTCCCAAAAAATAGAGATGAAGAAAAGTTATCGTGATGAAAGTGGTCAAATATTTTACGACCTACATGCTTTTGGCGAGAATCTGAAATTAGTTTTGATAAAAAACGACGGTTTGGTAACGCCATATGCTGATGTCATTAAACGACATAATGGCCACACTGTATCACGTGAAAAAATTGCCGGTCTTGGTTATCATACTGGATACATTCATTCTAAGCCTGGCTCTATCTTAGCTGTTAAACTCAAGGATGGATATTTAGTATGTACTGGATTTCTAACCTATCTACCTAGCCACCTGTCTGTCTGTCTGTCTGTCTGTCTGTCTGTCTGTCTGTCTGTCTGTCTGTCTGTCTGTCTGTCTGTCTGTCTGTCTGTCTGTCTGTCTGTCTGTCTGTCTGTCTGTCTGTCTGTCTGTCTGTCTGTCTGTCTGTCTGTCTGTCTGTCTGTCTGTCTGTCTGTCTGTCTGTTTGTTTGTTTGTTTGTTTGTTTGTTTGTTTGTTTGTTTGTTTGTTTGTTTGTTTGTTTGTTTGTTTGTTTGTTTGTTTGTTTGTTTGTTTGTTTGTTTGTTTGTTTGTTTGCTTGCTTGCTTGTTTGTTTGTTTGTTTGTTTGTTTGTTTGTTTGTTTGTTTGTTTGTTTGCTTGCTTGCTTGCTTGCTTGCTTGCTTGTTTGTTTGTTTGCTTGCTTGTTTGTTTGTTTGTTTGTTTGTTTGTTTGTTTGTTTGTTTGTTTGTTTGTTTGTTTGTTTGTTTGTTTGTTTGTTTGTTTGTTTGTTTGTTTGTTTGTTTGTTTGTTTGTTTGTTTGTTTGTTTGTTTGTTTGTTTGTTTGTTTGTTTGTTTGTTTGTTTGTTTGTTTGTTTGTTTGTTTGTTTGTTTGTTTGTTTGTTTGTTTGTTTGTTTGTTTGTTTGTTTGTTTGTTTGTTTGTTTGTTTGTTTGTTTGTTTGTTTGTTTGTTTGTTTGTTTGTTTGTTTGTTTGTTTGTTTGTTTGTTTGTTTGTTTGTTTGTTTGTTTGTTTGTTTGTTTGTTTGTTTGTTTGTTTGTTTGTTTGTTTGTTTGTTTGTTTGTTTGTTTGTTTGTTTGTTTGTTTGTTTGTTTGTTTGTTTGTTTGTTTGTTTGTTTGTTTGTTTGTTTGTTTGTTTGTTTGTTTGTTTGTTTGTTTGTTTGTTTGTTTGTTTGTTTGTTTGTTTGTTTGTTTGTTTGTTTGTTTGTTTGTTTGTTTGTTTGTTTGTTTGTTTGTTTGTTTGTTTGTTTGTTTGTTTGTTTGTTTGTTTGTTTGTTTGTTTGTTTGTTTGTTTGTTTGTTTGTTTGTTTGTTTGTTTGTTTGTTTGTTTGTTTGTTTGTTTGTTTGTTTGTTTGTTTGTTTGTTTGTTTGTTTGTTTGTTTGTTTGTTTGTTTGTTTGTTTGTTTGTTTGTTTGTTTGTTTGTTTGTTTGTTTGTTTGTTTGTTTGTTTGTTTGTTTGTTTGTTTGTTTGTTTGTTTGTTTGTTTGTTTGTTTGTTTGTTTGTTTGTTTGTTTGTTGTTGCTTGCTTGCTTGCTTGCTTGCTTGCTTGCTTGCTTGCTTGCTTGCTTGCTTGCTTGCTTGCTTGCTTGCTTGCTTGCTTGCTTGCTTGCTTGCTTGCTTGCTTGCTTGCTTGCTTGCTTGCTTGTTTGTTTGTTTGTTTGTTTGTTTGTTTGTTTGTTTGTTTGTTTGTTTGTTTGTTTGTTTGTTTGTTTGTTTGTTTGTTTGTTTCTGTTTGTTTGTTTGTTTTTTGTTTGTCTACTTACATTCTCAACAAGAACGCTGTTTATATTTTTAGTCTGGTGTTATTCTTACCGAAAGTCATTTTATGACGATTGATGGTTCCCCGGATGAGCCCAGTGCAAGTGGTTTAAAACATGTTCTTACCAAACAAAAACACGAGAAAGACTTCTCGGAAAGCGGCTTTGGTAAGTTCTTCAAGCCACGTAATTTTCTGTTAACTTACTGTGAACAAGAGGACTAATATAATACCATACTACCTACCATCACCACTACTCACCCCACCACAACTACCATCACCATCAACACTGCTACCATCACCACCACTATCTCCACCACCACCACAACTACCATCACTATCTCCATCACCACAATCACTATCACCATCAACACTACTACCATCACTATCGCCACCGCCACAACTACTATCACTATCACTATCACCATCAACACTACTACATCACTATCACCATCAACACTACTACCATCACTATCACCACCACCACAACTACCATCACTATCACCATCAACACTACTACCATCACTATCACCATCACCACTACTACCATCACTATCACCATCACCACTACTACCATCACTATCACCATCACCACTACTACCATCACTATCACCATCACCACTACTACCATCACTATCACCATCACTACTACTACTACTACTACTACTACTACTACTACTACTACTACTACTACTACCACTACTACCACTACTACCACCACCACTACTAGCACCACTGCTACTACCGCCACCACTACTACCGCCACCACTACCACCATAAAAAAGACAAGAATAAACATGACTTTTATTATTTCAGACTTTCCTTTTGTTAAATTATCTTCTCAACAAAGTACAACAAGAAATAAACGTTCAGCAGCTGAGAAACGCTACCTCGAAGTGATGTTAGTTGCAGATAACTACACAGCAACAACTTATGGTGATTTTACTGAACAGTATCTCATGTCTGTGGCATATCTAGTGAGTAAACTACTCTCTCTTCCATAATAATAGATAAGACCCGTATTTAACATGATAATAAAAACAAATAGCTGTAATACGATTACATCTAGTTTGGCGTTTTGCAGGCTGAGGAGGGATGGGATCGGGTTAGTCGATCCAAGAGCGTAAAGGTTGCCTGGCTGATGCTGGAGCCTGGCCGAATGCTTACCACAGGTGTATCCTTGAGCCTGACCAACAACCTTACTGTAACCCTTCTCCCATCCCTATTTAAAATGCTGCATGTCACCTGTACAACGTACAGGGAGCGTTTGCTTCTATAGACCTTAACCACGTGACCAGTTAGTGGCGGGAAAATGGGGGGGGGGGGGGAGGGGGCCCCAGACCCAACCTCGTCCCCAGGGCATTTTGCCTCCACGTTGGGAGGTCGGCGAAAATGGCCCTGGCATCGGCTGGTCACGTGACACCCAGAATTTTGGGGTGTTTTGGCAAGAAAATTTATGCGGTCTTTGTGTTTCGTTTTTGTATAATACGTATACATGAATAATAAATAAGAAATATTTAACGCTCTGCCGAATCACTCATGTGAACCTTTATCATAAATGCAACTGGCTAGCATTATTCATCATGATACTCCCCACGATTACCCAGGATACATTTAAATGGCGGGAAGAAACATATATCTAATGTTGTTCTTGACTTTAACCAAAGCTATCGTTACAATTCTTTGGATGAACTTCGCAGAGTTGATTTATTGCAATTCATATTTTGATGAATAAATTACACTGTATCTGAATTAATCAAGTTTTTAAACCGGCCAATCCGATTATAGAATCGACCAGCCGATGCCAGGGCCATTTTCGCCGACCTCCCAACGTGGAGGCAAAATGCCCTGGGGACGAGGTTGGTTAACTTGGCTCACGCGATTGATTAGGATCGTACTGTGGTTTTGAAACTCGCATAAACTAAATTTACAAAGAAGAATTGGTTTAGTTTAGATGTAAACTAATCCTAACGTTGACTAAAATCTCCTTTTGTGGCCGAGGAAAGAATTTCGTGACACGAATCAGCCCGGTTAGCCGGGCTAGCCCAACTCATATGAACAGCCCCTAACATCCTAGAGTTGATATAACGGGTGGAAAATCTCCTCTTGGGACTCAGAGAAAGTTTTTTGTGGTAAACGTGTCCACCAAAGTACTTATTTTAACTACTATCAAACTCTGACATTCGTCAATTGTGTTTCTCATTGATCTAGATCAGTGTTGTGATGCAAGATCCTTCAATTGGAGATATTAGAGTAGTGTATAATGTTGCTAAACTTATGATTGTTTCTGGATATGAGGTAAGATTACCAACCTATTATCTTTCTTTACATTGTTAAAAATTTGAAGCCTGAAGACCAGTCTTTGGTATTTTATTTAGGCTAACGGCAGACGATATTATTCAGCACAGAGAGAGGTTAAGGGAGGGGTCCAGGCCTCAAAAGTGTTAAAACCTATCTCTTTAACACTTTGAAGCCTGAAGACGAGTCTTTATTATTTTATTCTGGCTAACGCCAGACGATTTTATTCAGCACAGGGAGAGGTCCAATCTCTTTAACACTTTGAAGCCTGAAGACGGGTCTTTAGTATTTTATTCTGGCTAACACCAGACGATTTTATTCAGCACAGGGAGAGGTCCAGGCCTCAAAGTGTTAAAACCTATCTTTTTAACACTTTGAAGCCTGAAGACAAGTCTTAGTATTTTATTCTGGCTAACGCCAGAGTATTTTATTCTGGCTAACGCCAGACGATTTTATTCAGCACAGGGAGAGGTCCAGGCCTCAAAGTGTCTATGAAACGAAAATTAAGTTTGTCTTATTCGAAAGGACTCTTAAAATGACAATATGACATCTTTTACAGATTTTGGTTTCCTTGCTTCGTTTTTGAGATATTTCAGTTTGTTTGTTATGCAAATTTGACTTATAAGATAACTTTACGTCACAGTTTGCATAATGAGTTATCGCAAAGTGTTCTACAGGGTGTATCAAAAAAAAGGCTACCCTTAGAAAATATAATTAACATTCTTTTCAAATAACCTATTGTATATTGACAGCCCTGGACACCTCTGAAGTCACGGATGCGTAAAAAACAAATGGTCGTATACACCTGGGAAATTACGATAACTTCTAAACGTATGAAGGAGCATAACTGAAATAAAAATGTTAATTATATTCATATCAGTTCGATTAAAAATGGTTCAACTGACCACAGAGCAACGCGTATGTGTCCAGGGCTGTCAATATACAATAGGTTATTTGAAAAGAATGTTAATTATATTTTCTAAGGGTAGCCTTTTTTTTGATACACCCTGTATAGAAGCGTTTTCACTCACGTGATCGGTGGCCCATTGGGGTGGTGAAACAATACGAAATATTTGAATAAGAAAGAGCTAATTCCCATACCGTACACCAATATGGCCGCCATTTAATTGTTTTGGTACCAATATGGCTGCCGTGGCGTAAGATGAAAACGCTCTATATCTTTGTTATTATCGAACAAAAGTACTTGGCAAATTAGGCCTGAAACTCAGTCATCGCTCGCAGCAAGTACTTGCATCTTAAAAAGAACTCGCGGTGCTTGTGTTTTCGCTATGGGTCATTTTTAGTTAGATGCGAATACTCGCAGCGAACTGCGAACCATCTTGTGCGATGACTGGAAAACAGGGAAAAGGGCCTTCGCTCGAAACGTTAGACTCCTACGTTATCTGTTTCGGCAGTATATCAAACCTAACTATATTTCGATTGTTGTTTCTACACTGCCTACGCAGCACGCTACTTTTATTACACTTTTAGGAACCATGTACGAATGTTTCTCCTACAACCGAGTCTGTAAATTTTAAGTGTTTTTGTTTGACAAAAACAAACATAAATTATATTATTATATAGATATCGATGAAATACCAGGTTTTCTTTTGTTGCGAAAAAGTGAAATCTCCACATGTGAAGATATAAATGATATCTTCACATGTGAAGATATCGATGGCGTCAGCACTAAGAATCTGCTTCGTAACTCTTTATTAGCGTAAACAAAATTGTATTCATTTTAAATTATTTACCTGTGCTACGCTTTGTTCTACAAACTACGAAAATTCTTGTGAAAAATGCTTTCAAAATTTATGACTTATATGTTGTAATTTGTTGAGTATTTTGCAAATAGAAGTGTTATATAACCTTTGCTCCATTTTACGTATATTTTTTATAGTTTATCGATATCAATATAATAAACAGAGCGTCTAACCCGTCATTAGAAGGTTGCAGGTCCGAACCCTGTCTGGGGCTCAGAAATCTTTTCTGAGCAATTGAGCTTGACGAACGTCCACCAAACGTCTGTTACATTACACCAAGCTCGCAAACGTACCACATGCACTACATGTATACGTACAACTTATCATGTCACTTTAACTACATCTCATATGCAAACGCTACCACTTAGGAGCACATATGACTATATTTGCAACCTTAGCTCTCCATCTGAGCCTCAGTGGCTCAATCAGGGCCATCCTCAGAAAATTTTGCAGGGGGGGTTGTACGCTCAATTTTGCCGACTGCCACATAATCATCACTCGTCAGTACTCGTACTCGCCGAGTCTGGCCGCTGGCGCCGGTGCAGACTGCCGACTGAAACCCCTTGTCTGCCGACTATAGAACAAATAAAGAAATTCTTGGGGGGGGGGGGGGTGTCACCCCCCCCCCCCCCCCCACACACACACACCACACCCTAGCTCCGGCCCTGGGCTCAATGGTTAAAGCGTTTAGCCGGTTATTAGAAGGTTGCAGGTTCGAACCCTGTCTGGGGCTCAGAAATCTTTTCGGAGCAATTGAGCTTGATGAACGTCCAACAAACGTCTGTTACATTACACCAAGCACGCAAACGTACCACACGCACCACATGTATACGTACAACTTATCATATCACTAGTTCCTAAGTTGTTTTGCTTTGTTTTATTTCTTTTCTGTAGAAAGGATTGGATATTGTTGAGCATGATATTCAAAGTGCGCTGGATTATCTAGCACTATTTGCTACCTGGGCAAGACAATTAAATAATCCCGATGACTCGCATCCTGATCACTTTGACCAAAGCGTTTTAATATCGAGACAAGTTTGCGGACTGGGGTCCTGTTCAAAAAATGGTTAGAATGTTATGTAGCTTGAAAATAGTGTGCTGCATAGTATAATAATAAGAATAGCACAACCACCACCAACAACACCACCACCAACAACAATAACAACAACAATAAGAACAACGCCACCAACACCACCACCATCACCTCCAACAACACCACCACCACCACCACCACCACCACCACCACCAACAACAACAACAACAACAACAACAACAACAACAACACCGTCACCTCCAACAATGGCAAGAAGAAGAACAACACCACCATCACCTCCAACAACAACAACAACAACAACAACAACAACAACAACAACATCACCTACAACAACAACAACAACAACAACAACAACAACAACAGCAGCAGCAACAACATCACCTCCAACAACAAGAACAACAACACTATCTCCTCCAACAACAACAACCACCACCACCACCACCACAACAACAACAACAACGACAACAACACCATCACCTCCAACAACATCACCTCCAAGAACAACCACAACAACAGGTACAACACCACCACTAATACCACCACCATCACCTACAACAGCAATAAAAAATAGGCATCCAATATTTCTTAAAATACTCATTAATAATTCATGAAGAAAATTCAAAAGAAATGAATGTTTAAACAGGTGTTGTAAATCGGATACACACTGATTAATAAAACATGTTAAAGATCAATGCCGATATACAGCGATACTAATTAGGACCCATTGGCTCAAATTCAGCTTTTCCTTGTTTAAATAATTTGTTTTTGCCTCTTCTACGACTGCTAAACAAAGTATTCATGATATAAACTCATCGTAGCTTAAGTAAGTCAATCCCATACATTTCGACCACTCATATTTATTATTTATTACACAGTGTTATTATATGGCACAAGTTACTTCCATTGAAATCGTGTGTTCTCATTGGCTGAGACGCGTCACGTGCCGGTCGATAATTTTCCGTAGTCGACCGGTCGATTACGGATTTTGGCAGGCATGTTGTTTGCAACTAAACAATGAAAGAAAAGCGCAAAAATTTTGTGAATTCAATAACCTGAGGACTACATTATGTATGAGTGGGACGATGAGCAATTTGCCAGTGAGTTTTAGAATTCCGAAAGCGATGACAACAAGAGCAACAACATTGAAAACGATGAGTCTGTCACACGCTCGAGGTCACACTATTGACAAGGTATAAATGTAAGATGTGTTGTTTCAAAATGCCATATAATAAACCTCTTATTAACCTCGTCCGCGCGGTCATTACTGAAAAATATCAGACCTCCGTCTTTTATGCACAGACCTCGGTCCGTACTGTCAAGACCTCGGTCTGACATTTTTCCGTAATGGCCGCGCTCTCGGTTAATAAGAAATTATTATTTCTTATAATAATACTTTTATTTTGTTATGTGACTGCTAGGTCGTGGATATCTCAATGGTATGTGCAGCCCTGCATATTCTGCATCTATTTCAATAGCCAGTGGATTGCACGCCGCTCTGACTATGGCTCATGAGACAGGACATAAGTACGTATTCATTTTAGCTTATTCAATTTTGTTTTTAAGTAATATTTAAAACATGAGCAGCAGTGTTTTAAACACGAGGCAATAGCCGAGTGTTTTAGATCTGATAAAACACGTACTGTGTATGTTTTAAATAGCTTCAAAAACGACCCATTTGGTAAGTTCATTGGCGTAGTAAGTTTGAAAAATAACATTGTCTAAGCCGAGAAAATCCGCAAAGCCAAAGTTTATGTAAATCAGGAGGTTTCTTTATCAGATATAAAACCGCGGACATGGTACTGATTTCCTTTGTGTTTTCCTCATGAATTATCATTAATAATTCAGGATACTTCTTAAAAACTCATTAATAATTCATGAGGAAAACACAAAGGAAATCAGTACCATGTCCGTGGTTTTATATCTGATAAAGAAACCTCCTGATTTACATAAACTTTAGCTTTGCGGATTTTCTCGGCTTAGACAATGTTATTTTTCAAACTTACTACGCCAATGAACTTACCAAATGGGTCGTTTTTGAAGCCATTTAAAACATTCGCAGTACGTGTTTTATCAGATCTAAAACGTACTCGGCTATCGCCTCGTGTTTTAAATATTATACTTCTGAACATAAATCACAAGAACATAAAAACAGGTACGTACAGCGTACGTGCGTTTACAGGCCTTTAAGGGGTCGATTGCATGGAGATTTTCCGCCCAGTTAGGAGGACTGAGTTTTTATTGCGGTTACATGAGCGATTTCAAGCCGGGCTGAAACCAAAATGTTAATCAATAACTCGTAGGAAATCGAAGAATCTTTGTTTTGCGGCTGCGTAATGAACGATCGACACCGTTCACACGCTTAGTTCAGCCTGGGTTGAAAAATTTGAGCGATTACATGGGCGATTTCAGTCCGGTTGCCCGGGCTGAAAATTCCATCCTGGGTAACGCAAACCGGTTGGACTTTCAACCCGGGCTAAACTTTCAGCTCGGGTTGATATTTTTCCATGTAATGCTAATACAAAGCTTTAATAGGAAGATCGGGTCGAAATTTTAGCCCGGTTAACCGAGTAAATGGTTAAAAAAGAACGCGACAATATAGGATAGATGTTAAATATGATGCACCATTCAATTAAAAACAACACGGTGGTGGGTTTATAAGGCCTGCGCTAAACGTCGCACAATAGACGAATTTAATTGGTTGAATTTTATTCGACGAAACTGCGACGTATAACTCGATTAAATTCGACACATGAATTAAATTCGTCGCGGCAATTAAATTCGTCTGAGTCAGGCCATGTCCACACTAATCCGTTTTCAAACGAAAACAGAGACTTTTTGATTAAAGGATAAAGGATAAAGGAAAGGATAAAGGACTGGGGGGTAATCATCCTTACTTGCAACCAGCGGCTGAATTGCGAAGGACGCAGATCAACGTGGCCGCCGGTGTCGAAGGCATATCAAAGGCGCTCCAGGCAGCCGCCATACGACACAGTTCAGACCACGGATCACAGTTAAGATGTTAGGTGTTGATTTAATGGAGGGAGGAAAACCGGAGAACACGGCGAATAACCCTCGAAGCACAGGAGAGATCAACTACAACTCTACTTACATGAGTCCAAACCCGACAACGGGGTCATTCCCAAGCGGTCACCCATCCAAGTACTAACCCCGTCTAACCGGGCTTAACGTTTTGGTGAGAGGCAGCGCGCTAACAGCACACGCCACGGTTAGGCCTTTCGTCCACACTAATCCAGCGTCTTCGGTGACCAAAAACGGAGCGTTTCGAAAACGCTCTCCAGAGTGGAGACATTCGAAGACGCCGTTTTTCTGCACCAGTGTGGACGGCAACAACGAAACTTTTGGAAAACGATGATGTCACGATTATGTTAACTTGGTTTCAGTCACCTACACACGTAAAAATCTCACAGCTTGTCAACAGGATGTGTTCGCAACAGGCTTGTAGCAAGGCTAGGAACACGTTGTAACAATGCTGTTCGTTCAAGAAGCTGCTACCACCTTATTAGCATCAATCTGTTAACAACTTGTTGAGTTCAGAGCGGTAACAGGTTGTTGGAACAACTTGTCATCAGTCTGTTGGAGTCATCAGCCTTGTTACAAGTTGTCAACAACCTGTTACAGACATGTTAACAAACTGGGACAACCAGTGCGAACACGTGACGGTGACAGCCTGTTGAACAGCCTTGTAACAGCTTGCTTGCAGGTATGTAACAGCTTGTGGGTTTTTACGTGTGTAGAGCTATTCATTCATACCCTTGTAGATATTTTTAGCGTTTTACTAAACGGCGGAAAACGATTCGAAAACGATATAGTGTGGACGGAAAACTTTTTATACGTTTTTGATACGAGGTCTCCGTTTTCAAACTGGACGTGGCCTCAGACAGATAATGAGAGGATAATGAGAGGATAATGAGAGGATAATGAGAGGATAATGAGAGGATAATGAGAGGATAATGAGAGGATAATGAGAGGATAATGAGAGGATAATGAGAGGATAATGAGAGGATAATGAGAGGATAATGAGAGGATAATGAGAGGATAATGAGAGGATAATGAGAGGATAATGAGAGGATAATGAGAGGATAATGAGAGGATAATGAGAGGATAATGAGAGGATAATGAGAGGATAATGAGAGGATAATGAGAGGATAATGAGAGGATAATGAGAGGATAATGAGAGGATAATGGGAGGATAATGAGAGGATAATGAGAGGATAATGAGAGGAAAATGGGAGGATAATGAGAGGATAATGAGAGGATAATGAGAGGATAATGAGAGGATAATGAGAGGATAATGAGAGGATAATGAGAGGATAATGAGAGGATAATGAGAGGATAATGAGAGGATAATGAGAGGATAATGAGAGGATAATGAAAGGATAATGAGAGGATAATGAGAGGATAATGAGAGGATAATGAGAGGATAATGGGAGGATAATGGGAGGATAATGAGAGGATAATGGAAGGATAATGAGAGGATAATGAGAGGATAATGAGAGGATAATGAGAGGATAATGAGAGGATAATGAGAGGATAATGAGAGGATAATGAGAGGATAATGAGAGGATAATGAGAGGATAATGGGAGGATAATGAGAGGATAATGGAAGGATAATGAGAGGATAATGAGAGGATAATGGGAGGATAATGAGAGGATAATGAGAGGATAATGAGAGGATAATGAGAGGATAATGGGAGGATAATGGGAGGATAATGAGAGGATAATGAGAGGATAATGAGAGGATAATGAGAGGATAATGAGAGGATAATGAGAGGATAATGAGAGGATAATGGGAGGATAATGAGAGGATAATGGAAGGATAATGAGAGGATAATGAGAGGATAATGAGAGGATAATGAGAGGATAATGAGAGGATAATGAGAGGATAATGAGAGGATAATGAGAGGATAATGAGAGGATAATGAGAGGATAATGAGAGGATAATGGGAGGATAATGAGAGGATAATGGAAGGATAATGAGAGGATAATGGGAGGATAATGGGAGGATAATGAGAGGATAATGAGAGGATAATGAGAGGATAATGGGAGGATAATGGGAGGATAATGAGAGGATAATGAGAGGATAATGAGAGGATAATGAGAGGATAATGAGAGGATAATGAGAAGATAATGAGAGGATAATGAGAGGATAATGAGAGGATAATGAGAGGATAATGAGAGGATAATGAGAGGATAATGAGAGGATAATGCGTGTTCGAGTTACACGACGGATTATCGTCGGGTCGAATTAAATATTTCTCTTCTGTCTGAGACAATTTGGCGCCTTGTTTTCAAGAAGTCTTTTTCTGGCTTCACCAGCCCAAGTAAAAACAATTAAATTCGACTGAAATTCGACGTTTAACTCGACGTCGCATTTACGTCGCATTACTGACGAAGTTAATTCGAATTAAATTCGTCTGAATTAAATTCGTCTTAGCACTAATTTTAATCCTACTCTAATCTCGCAGTTTCGTTCATGGGAAAGTTATAGACCACTTTTATAAAGGCCACAGCTTTAAATGTTCTTTTATGTGCAACTAAATGAGCCTTTCTAGCCTCGTTATGAAGCAAAGATTCTTTTGAGTCAAACACACAAACGAGGCGCGAAAAGCTTATTAAATGATGCGCATACCTAAACTAAACTAATGTTATTTATACTGGATAGCTCTATCAGTTAATACCTAACTGTTCTCCCTAGAGGTCCAGTAAGGGCCATCCCTCATTGGTCCAGTGTTTGTACAGGAGGAAACCGGAGTACCCGGAGGAAACCTGCGATGTTTGGTAGAGTCAAACTGGAAGCACTCTTCTCACATGCGGCCAAGGTGAAATTTTAATCAGATAACTGCTGAGAGCAGGAATTGAACCCGGGTCACAGAGGTGAAAGGCACGTGCACTGACCACTGTGCCACCAACACCCCTCAAAAAGAATAAAAGAATATTCAAATTATTCACCAAAAATAAAATAAAATAAAATTCAAATTATTCTCTAAAAGAATATTCAAATTATTCGCCATTATGAAAATTATGTATAACGTTTCTTTTTACTATCTTAGTTTGGGATTATCACACGACTCAGGAGACTGCGCCAAAGGTTATATCATGAACACTGTGAAAGCTTCGGGAGGAAACGCATTCAGTTGGTCAAAATGCAGCAGAGAGAATCTCCAAACATCATTTAACAACAAGTAAGTTGACTTCTGCTGACCACTTGCCGTGATAACTTCGGGCTTGGCTACTCATCAGAGTGGGACGACTTCTTTCTGCCGTCATGCGTTGATCTAGTTATTTTCATTCGATCTCGCTTGGGTGAAATTAGCACAATAACAAGCAAGCATGGCACCTTCAAAGTATCTAACACCACCACATTATCATCATCATCATCTTCATCATTATCATTATCATCATTATCATCATCATCATCATTATCATCATCATCATCATCATCATCATCATTATCATCATCATTACATTATCATTATCATCATCTAGCGTATCCTTAAATTTGTTCCTTTTAGTTTCATTGTTCTAAGCTATAGACTAGCTGTCTGAGAGAACTATTGATAAAACCATCGTTAGAAATGATAAAGTGGTTCATTGGGATTTCGATTATCGATCAAGCACAAAATCAGATGCCCCGCCAGTCAAATGAGAGTGGAGTTTAAATTCGACTTCGGAAGCCGCTAAGCTTTGTTTTGATTTTCGGTACTATGTCGAGCGGAACATTTAGTTCCGACATTACTTTGGGAACACAATCGTTTGGTCCGTTTCCCAATGGGACCGGATCGAAAAGGAACAAGCCGTTCTCCTTTCCCAGTTAGGAACGGTTGGTTCCGCTATTTGAAAGCGGAACAAGCATGCGATCTCCCTTTGGGAACGTACAGTTCCGCAAATGGGTACTTTTGTTCCTTTAAAAGGAACTAATAGTTCCTAAAATAGGAAGTCGTAGTTCCTCTTTACTGATAACGATTTCGTTCAGCATTGAAAAGGAACATTCGTTTAATCTTAAGTTTGCAAGCATTTTTCAAACAAATACGAGGCACAACGCTATCAAAACATGATAGTCATCCATGGATATGTTATTAAATGTACGTTGCCATGCATGTATACCTTCACATTTTAAGAGATATAACCAAAAGACTAAGAGAAAGTAAAAGTTGCTTCTATAGCTATCGTTTTCGGCTGACGACTACCATAGAGCTCGGTAGCCCGTGGTAGCCCGTCGGTATAGCCCGTGAATTTTAATAGGTTTATATATATATATATAGGGTAGCCTGTAGCTCGTGGTTGTGAATATAAAATAAGTTTGAGATGTAATTTACATATTATTTGCTCTGGTTTTCATGCATATATATAGCTTATAAATTCGCACTATCTAAAAGAACACGTACAGTGTTTTTTTGACGAACTGATAAAGCAATTGCTATTGTTTAATGAATATTAGACACTCTGAATTGAAATTGTTTTGGTTTTTAATTTCATGGGTGTATATTTGCATCGTTGTTGCATGGGCAAAATCCAGGCCACGTCACTCAAAACTAAAGACCATTTTATTTTTATATTCGAAAGAAAATTAAAGCGGTTGCATCATCGTATATGTAATGTGTATTTAGCATCGTGTTGCTCATATTATACTTCTCACTGTTCTCATTAGCTTTTGTTTAACAGATCCCTTAAACACAAAAGATTCTAGAGTCAGATATTTTCTAATTTTTATTTCATTTATCATTTCAACGTTCTATCAGATCATTTGTTACAATAATTTTATGGCGATCGCTCGCATCCTTAGTGTTCTTGCTTCTCTGCCAGAATGGAAATCATAGTCAGGATGACGTAAGATAAACGACCACCGTGGTCCGAACTTTTCCAAGCCGCATCTTATAAAATCGTCTTCTTGTTTGGTAAACCTCACGGGTTCTTTTCGTTTTCGCGGCGTTGGCTCTTGCAGACACATCACTTCTCTGTTAACAAGTTCAAGTTCTTTTTCACTGTCGGTGCAATCACTGCGATCGCTGTCGGTGATGTCGATAAGTTCCGCTTTCAACTGCTCAACGCAAGTGTCCATAACTTCGCCTTCGACCCCGCGCAACTTTGCCATGCATGTTCGTCCTCTGATGGCAACCTCTCGCGAGCGCAACTTCTGGTAATGCACTTTGGCGACGTTCGAACTGTGTTTCTGATCCTCAGACACCATCTTCTGCTCCTCCACGTCTAATGCAACTGCACTTTCGGTTTCTATTATTTGCCTATATCTTGTGGGATGAATGTACTTTCCGATTGCCTGAAAGACTAGAATGCTTAGGAGTTCAGTAAGTTTCTGAAATTGCGCACCGTTACGATTTACGAGCAAGTACTCGGATTTTGGTTGCAGTAGTGGTCTTACATACCGAACGTAGTCGTCGACAATTCCCAGGCTGATTTTGTCAAAATATAGGGAATTGAACCCGTACTTTTTCGCTGTTTTAAATCTAGTTTGATCAACCATCCCGCCATTCATTTTAGCGCATTCAAACATGTTAACGGTCAAGTGTATGTAGGTCATCGGTCGACATCCCTTTATCTTAACAAACATAAAGACCGCGAGGAATCGCGTTGCAAATGTCAAGTTTGTTGAACTTACAAGAGTCGATCGTTTCTTACACTCTTCCAAAATCTCCTTGTAACGACCAATGTGAAAGGGAATCACCGTCTGCAACTCGCTCAACGAAGCCCAGCTTCGTCTAGACTCGAGCGTTTCAATATCAAGGTCGGTGGTCCAGTGGGATCGCATTTGTTTTGCCAGGCACTTCTTCGCCCGTTTTATGTATACTTCTGTTACCGAAAAATTCTGTAGCACGGATCCCGGCGGGGAATTAAACTTACGAAAATCGAGAAGTTCCGAAAAACTTGATACGTAGCCTAGTTGACCAGATTGACCCATTTTCAAGGACAACTGGAGATGGTCAAGGAAACGGGTTAGGAGTTTGGAAGAGCCGAGAAAGTAATCGATGACTTCTACAGTCGACAGAACGCTCGATTCGTCTTCTCCCGACTGTAAACAGCAAAATTTAATGAATTTAAGGGCTCGCGTGACCGAGATGTCGGCTTGCTTTTCGGCTTTACCTCCACCTGCAGTGCTCTGTAACCAAAGCGAAAATGAACGAGAGAATTCATTTTCGACCGAACAGCAAGGTAGTGTCAGTTTGTTCCTCGTCGACTTAACCTCGGTCTTTTCTTTCACCTGACTTGCCACGATTTGTGGTTTCTCGTCGAAGTATTTATACCACGGATGTTTCACATTTACATGCTTTCGACAGCCTCGTCGACTTGCAAAACCAGGATGATCACACACCGGAACGGGACACCGATCTAAGCCGTGCTCGTCCTTTTCGACATGGAGTCTTCGCGGCTTGTTGAAAGCCCCTGTCAAGGACTTCCAATCAACAGCAGCATGTGCCTGTAGCATTTAACAGTAAACTGAATTCGTTGGGAAGAAAAATGACGTCTGTTTTCCCAGCACAATCTTAAATATTTTACATCCACGATCGTTGCCAATTAATTTCCGTGTGGGACTTTTCGATTTAACAAATTTGATAAACAAGCGGACATGTCATTCGACTACAATGCACGGGTCTCATTGCATGTACAATTAACCGAGCTCTATCCGCTACGACAATGGGAACAAATAGTTTCGCAATTTACAAATTTAATTACTTCTTCCCACAAGGGACTTTTCAAGAGCATACTAAATATCAAGTGGCAGAGTCGAAGGCATATTAAAGCCAGTGCGCCTTTATGACACACATGTCATACTCAGCCTAGTTTGCTTAATTGAATCTCATTTTTAGCGGCATTGCATCAACGAAAGTGCATCTTCACATGAGTGACATGGGATTTTTTAGTTAAAATTAGAATCTGAAAGACGAAAAATAGCCAGGAATGGTATACCAGCTAATCAAATCATCTAATCAAATCATCTAATATAATCTAATCTTCTAAACTAATCTAATGTAATCTAATCGAATCGTATCGAATCCAATCGAATCCAATCCAATCTAATCTAATCTAATCTAATCTAATCTAATCTAATCTAATCTAATCTAATCTAATCTAATCTAATCTAATCTAATCTAATCTAATCTAATCATCTAATCTAATCTAATCATCTAATATAATCATCTAATCTAATCATCTAATCTAATCTAACCTAATCGAATCATCTAATCTAATCATCTAATATAATCATCTAATCTAATCTAATCTAATCATCTAATCTAATCTAATCTAATCTAATCATCTAATCTAATCTAATCTAACCCAATCGAATTATCTAATCTAATCGTCTAATCTAATCATCTAATCTAATCTTTTTATCTAATCTAATCCAATCATCTAATATAATCATCTAATCTAATCATCTCATATAATCATCTAATCTAATCATCTAATCTAATCTAATCTAATCATCTAATCTAATCATCTAATCTAATAATCTAATCTAATCTAATCTAATCTAATCTAATCTAATCTAATCTAATCTAATCTAATCTAATCATCTAATCTAATCATCTAATCTAATCTAATCTAACCCAATCGAATTATCTAATCTAATCGTCTAATCTAATCATCTAATCTAATCTTTTTATCTAATCTAATCCAATCATCTAATATAATCATCTAATCTAATCATCTCATATAATCATCTAATCTAATCATCTAATCTAATCTAATCTAATCATGTAATCTAATCATCTAATCTAATAATCTAATCTAATCTAATCTAATCTAATCTAATCATGTAATCTAATAATCTAATCTAGTCTAATCATCTAATATAATCATCTAATCTAAATAAATTAGGTTTATGCAAATGACCTGAAACTTATTTTATATTCATAACCCGGGCTACGGGCTACCAACCGGCTACTATAGTGAGGCGACCGGCTACAGCGAGTCAGTAGGCGGTCGTCTCTTTTTTTCTAAGTGTCGAGTGAAAACTTAGTTTTGCCTAAAATCGACCGGCTACCGGCTACCCTATATAAACCCTATTAAACTGACCGGCTACTGACCGGCTACTATAGTGACACGACCGGCTACAGCGAGTCTGTAGACGGTCGTCTCTTTTTTTTCTAAGTGTCGAGTGAAAACTTAGTTTTGCATAAAATCGACCGGCTACCGGCTACCCTATATAAACCCTATTAAATTGACCGGCTACTGACCGGCTACTATAGTGACACGACCGGCTACAGCGAGTCTGTAGACGGTCGTCTCTTTTTTTCTAAGTGTCGAGTGAAAACTTAGTTTTGCATAAAATCGACCGGCTACCGGCTACCCTATATAAACCCTAGTAAATTGACCGGCTACTGACCGGCTACTATAGTGAGACGACCGGCTACAGCCAGTCAGTAGACGGTCGTCTCTTTTTTTTCTAAGTGTCGAGTGAAAACTTAGTTTTGCATAAAATCGACCGGCTACCGGCTACCCTATATAAACCCTATTAAATTGACCGGCTACTGACCGGCTACTATAGTGACACGACCGGCTACAGCGAGTCTGTAGACGGTCGTCTCTTTTTTTCTAAGTGTCGAGTGAAAACTTAGTTTTGCATAAAATCGACCGGCTACCGGCTACCCTATATAAACCCTAGTAAATTGACCGGCTACTGACCGGCTACTATAGTGAGACGACCGGCTACAGCCAGTCAGTAGACGGTCGTCTCTTTTTTTTCTAAGTGTCGAGTGAAAACTTAGTTTTGCATAAAATCGACCGGCTACCGGCTACCCTATATAAACCCTAGTAAATTGACCGGCTACTGACCGGCTACTATAGTGACACGACCGGCTACAGCGAGTCAGTAGACGGTCGTCTCTTTTTTTCTAAGTGTCGAGTGAAAACTTAGTTTTGCCTAAAATCGACCGGCTACCGGCTACTCTATATAAACCCTATTAAACTCACCGGCTACTGACCGGCTACAACGTAAAATGACCGGCTATCCTTCATTTGTAGCCGGTCGTTCTTTTTTCTTTCTTTGTAAGTGTCCTTTACAATCAGGTTAAGACTTTTTTTTAGTTTAAATTTGTCTAAAAATAGTGTAAGTTCGACAACTTCTTGAAAACAAAAACACTGCAGGTTTGAACTATTCCATTCGACATTTAGACCATTTTCAGACAAATTTAAACCAAAAAAAAACCCGAGTCTTAACGTTATAATTTTAAAGGAAACTTAGAAAAAAAAAGAACTAAGTGTCCTTTACAATTATAAGGTTAACACTTAGATTTTTTTGGTTTAAATTTGTCTGAAAATGGTCTAAATGTCGAATGGAATAGTTCAAACCTGCAGTGTTTTTGTTTTCAAGAAGTTGTCGAACTTACACTATTTTTAGACAAATTTAAACTAAAAAAATGTCTTAACCTGATTGTAAAGGACACTTACAAAGAAAGAAAAAAGAACGACCGGCTACAAATGAAGGATAGCCGGTCATTTTACGTTGTAGCCGGTCAGTAGCCGGTGAGTTTAATAGGGTTTATATAGAGTAGCCGGTAGCCGGTCGATTTTAGGCAAAACTAAGTTTTCACTCGACACTTAGAAAAAGAGACGACCGTCTACTGACTCGCTGTAGCCGGTCGTGTCACTATAGTAGCCGGTCAGTAGCCGGTCAATTTACTAGGGTTTATATAGGGTAGCCGGTAGCCGGTCGATTTTATGCAAAACTAAGTTTTCACTCGACACTTAGAAAAAAAAGAGACGACCGTCTACTGACTGGCTGTAGCCGGTCGTCTCACTATAGTAGCCGGTCAGTAGCCGGTCAATTTACTAGGGTTTATATAGGGTAGCCGGTAGCCGGTCGATTTTATGCAAAACTAAGTTTTCACTCGACACTTAGAAAAAAAAGAGACGACCGTCTACAGACTCGCTGTAGCCGGTCGTGTCACTATAGTAGCCGGTCAGTAGCCGGTCAATTTAATAGGGTTTATATAGGGTAGCCGGTAGCCGGTCGATTTTATGCAAAACTAAGTTTTCACTCGACACTTAGAAAAAAAAGAGACGACCGTCTACAGACTCGCTGTAGCCGGTCGTGTCACTATAGTAGCCGGTCAGTAGCCGGTCAGTTTAATAGGGTTTATATAGGGTAGCCGGTAGCCGGTCGATTTTAGGAAAAACTAAGTTTTCACTCGACACTTAGAAAAAAAAGAGACGACGGTCTACCGACTCGCTGTAGCCGGTCGTGTCACTATAGTAGCCGGTCAGTAGCCGGTCAATTTAATAGAGTTTATATAGGGTAGCCGGTAGCCGGTCGATTTTATGCCAAACTAAGTTTTCACTCGACACTTAGAAAAAAAAGCGAAAGTATATTAAATTGTCTTCTACCTCGCTCAGTTTACAGTAAATAACACGACAACTATAGTATGCAAGTTTACTTTAATTGCTTGCCTACGAAACGTCACTGTAAACGTTATTGAATTGATCGAACACTGTTCGTTACCAAGGTGTCCATTTCTTGATTTTCGTCCAGTAGGATTGCGAGCTGAGCTGCGGACGCCGTGGTTCTCCTTGACTATCTACCTCCTGGTCTTCGTTTTGTCCCCCTTCTACTTCGGTGTCTGCCAGTGCCATTGCGACAGGACATCGACTAGGCAGCACCAGCACGTTGACTATTTTTCGAACTCGTTCCAGTTCTCCAATACTGTGCGGGTGCTGGTGGGCAAAAGATGTTACATCGAAAACTTCCCGCTTCCTACCAGTGATAAGCATCCACGCGTCAATTTTGGGGTCAGCCTGTGTCCAAAAGTCCCGTTCCTTTTTATTTCTTCTCAGCTCGGCTCTTCTCCTCTGCTCTCTAAACGTCCAGAGATCGCCTCTTTGCAGGTCTTTTAGCAAGTTATTCTTGATGAGACAGAAAACTTTCGCCATGTACGTGTTATCATTAAGAACCCAACCAGATGGTGGAGAGTAAAATTTCATATCGCAGCTGTCCATCTCCTGTTCCTCGTCTTCTTCCGCTGCCGACGTGTGGTCGTTTAATACTCGCGACGTTGACGGTTCTCCGCGATCGATAAGTGGCGCGTCATCTTTCCCAATGTGACTGGACGTGCTGGGTGTTGCATTCTTACCACAATCGTCCTTTTTTGGCGGTGGATCATAAACTGGTAGCACGTGATGTATCGTTGATGCTAATGGTTGTTCATCTGTATTGGGTGTGTCCTGTAGCGGCTGCTGTGATAGTTGGTCGTCTTCGACATAGTCATTGTGTGCACATAGGATTGTTGGTTGCTCGTTTGTTTCTGCGTTGTTGGGTTCCAGGGGCATTCCAGTTGTTTCTTCCTCACCTTGGTTATAACCGGTTACGTTCTCACCAGGGTCATCACTCCGTGTAATTGTGGACGAAGAAGGCAATTTCCGTCTTTCGACTCTCTCCGCACGAGGGTGGTCGTCATCAGTTATCGAGAAAAGGAAATTTGTTCTATTCTCGTCGTTGTCGGCTGATTCGCTCGCGCTCCTCAGGTGCTCACGATTTGCGTTCCTCTTTCGGGCGAGACGTCGTGAACGAAACTCAGCTGCGAAACGTCTGTGGATCGTTTGTTGGCACTGGACGGTGACTTCGGTGGATTCTTCGCGCAGATCAACACCGGAAATTCGCCTTATTTGTTCATTGCTAAACAGGGTCTCTCCTTCGTTGGCTTTAATCGTCAACATTCGTGCATCATCCGGCTCGTACCAGAGCTCATGTGCAACGACCATATCGCGGTTCGCGTTAATTTCCTCCGCAATCCACGCCACACAGTGCATTGCATTATCGTAGATCCAGCGGTCTATCCCTGGTAATGTTTCAGGTAGTGATTGGGTATTGAAAATTTGGATCCGGCGTTCCACGTTTTCGTCGTCTGTCCCAAAATCAGGAACGTGATTTGTGGTTATGTAATAGGGGCTGTTGTTTAACACTGTCCTTGGTGAACCGTGTTTCACAGCTGTAACCATCCAGCCACCTTGGAGGATAGTTTTGGCGAGGTCTGACTGCATCGTACTTGCCGACCATTCGTCCACGAGGACCAGTTGAGTTTCGTTGGTAACCATCGAAGCAGAAAACTGCCTCTCGTTGGTGATCGATGCGATGTAACCTGGAGGAATAATTCGGTGGAAGATATTTGACCAAGAGGTTTTTCCAGAGTCTTTCGGGCCAACTACGACGAGTTTCTTAACCTTATGTGGCATCTTGGATGCCAGCAAACATTGATAAAATTTGTTCAGGAAGTTCACTCTGACGTCGGCATCGGGAAAGGAGTTGATAATACCCTCTCGAAAATAAGCTGGTTGCGGTTGTGTAGAACAGTCGTATGGTATAAAAGCTCTTGGCGACAATTTGCCATTCATCGATGCGGGGATGGGACACACGACAAAGGTCCGTGATCTAATCGAGAAGCAAAACCCGTTGGAGACCTCGATCAGATCGAGGTCAAACTGAATCTGCTGAACAATCTCGCACGCTGGGTGGGAAAGGATTCTTTCGACCGACTGAAAATGCTGAACCAGCTTATCGCGCAACGCCTCGTTGGCAAGCAGTTTGTGTAAATAGCTGGTGACATCCATCATTTTCACAAAGGTTACTCTCGCGTTCTCTGGTTTAGCGTAGATGTCTGACCGATACAACGCGTGATCACATAAATACATCAATCTGTGTATTCTCTTGATGGTTGTTGCTACGTCACTGGTCGATGCGTTGTTGACAATAACGCCCCTTTCCGTATCCAAATGGACGACAAGCCCGTCGGACTCTAGTCTCTCCGCTGCTGCGTACAAGTCAGTTTCAAATTCGCCTTGGTTGATCACGACGAGGCGACACGGCACGAGTGGAAAATGCCTAGGAAGAAAGTGGATGTTCTCTTGGCTTTCATCGTCGGTAGACGTGTCTTCCGCATTTCTATAACAGTACACATTAGACACCTCGAGCATCGCCTGGATTGTGGCGTTATTGTGATCCTTAACGACTTGAAATAGCTGTCGAGCAGCGGTCTCCATTTCGTTGTTGGTCTCCGCTTTTGTTCGCACTCGAATTGGCTTGATTTCTGGCTCGACGTCTTGATTGTGCAGGGTTGCAAACAAGATATTTTCATTAAAACCTTCGCACTGTCTGAAGACGATGAAGTAAGCAACTGCTGGGTAGGTTTCATCCGCGTTCGTCTCGCCGTCTTGGCTCCCACTCGATTTTGCATTAGAGCTACGCTTGTAATAGAGGAAAAAAAGAATTGAACACCGTTTATGGATGAAACTGCGTCGTCAAGCAGTAGTCGTTTCGAAGCAATTTGAAACCTAGCTAGTTCCACGTCCTGCTGCTTGACCCTCCACGTTGCTCGACACGCCACAGCCTGTAAATTATTGGTAATCTGAAAAAAGGTTGACAACACGAACATAAGTTATGCTAGAATTCTTACATATTACAGCATCTCGGGCTGCGTATCAAATAAAATAATAACTAAAATGACTTACCAAGGTCAATACGTTGGCACGAAGCGAGTTTTGTAATCTCTTTGAGTCCAGCTCCTTGCGAGGCCGTGGCGGTGACATTTCGTTGCGAAACTCCGGGCTTTTCGAGCTATATTTTGTTCAAGATCACTTATTTATACGTTTTCGTTCATACGCATTTGCATATAGATTTAAATCGGATCGGAATAATTTACTTTGGTCATCATCATCATCATCATCATCATCATCATCATCATCATCATCATCATTATCATTATCATTATCATCATCATCATCATTATCATTATCATTATCATTATCATTATCATTATCATTATCATTATCATTATCATCATCAACATCAACAGCATCATCATCATTATCATCATCATCATCATCATCATCATCAACATTATCATCCTTATCATCATTATCATCATGATCATGATCATCCTCATTATCCTCATTGTTGTAAAGGGATAAATTTAAATGTCTCTACGACGTACCTTCGAAGATGACGTTTGACCAAAGCAAAATCAACATTTTGGAACTGACCAAGAACTTCAGTGGAGATGATCAATGTCGTTTGATGTATGGTGAAGGTTATGGACATTGTGGACCACTCAAGGTAAATAAAACTAAAAAAAGCTAACCTTATTTATACTGGATAACTCTATCAGTTATATCTAAACTGTTCTCCCTAGAGGTCCAGTAAGGGCCATCCCTTATTAGTCCAGTGTTACTACAGGAGGAATCGAGAGTAAACTAAACTAACTTTATTTATACTGGATAACTCTATCAGTCATATCTAAACTGTTATCTCTAGAAGTCCACTAAGAGCCATCCCTCTTTGGTCCAGTGCAGAGTAAACTAAACTAAACTATAAACTTATATTTATACTGGATAGCTCTGACGTCAGGAGCAGGGTACAGTATTTTCACATGTAGCAAAACCAGTTATATCTCTATATTTGTTCAACGAAATCACTTGAAACTGTGCACATAAAACCGCCTTGTGACACTGAACATTTCATAACTAATGTTGCTTTGTGTAAAAATACTGTACCATCAGAGCCCATCTCATTTACATATTAAACAAATTGAAGTATCTTGAAAACGAAGAAAGGTACAAAAAAGTTGTAAAAGATCTTCTATTACAATTTCACGAGTTCTTTCAAATTAAACAAACTTAATTTTTATTGCCAATGTCCTTTATGACAAATTTAGAAATTTCGGCTAATTTTGATATACCGTGACTAATACGGAACTGTTGAAAGTTAACTCACTCCTGCCTGAGCCAAAAAAAGCATTTGAAAGGATTAAAAAAACCTTTTTTTTTAATCTGTATAAAACCAGATGATTTTACTCATCAAAGAGAGAACCCTCAGACATCCTAGGCAGCAATGAGTTAACAAGTGATTAACCCATTCCTGCCTGAGCTGGCCAAAAACGTCCTTTTCATTGTCTTACTCTGTCTAACATCAGATGATTTTACCTGTGACAGTGACAAGGCAGCAATGGGTTAAGTACTTTGGTGGCTCTCGTTTCTTTAACACAGAATATAGAAAAAGATTTTTTCGGATTTTTTTTGTAGAGCAACTGTAAAACAATATACTGTCGAAAGTCTGGTGCGAACACTTGTATTCATCAAAGCACACCTCCTTTGGAAGGCACAAATTGTGGGACATATAAGGTATGTTAATGAACGCACTGCAAACTGACATCACAAACACCATGTACCGACATTACAACAGTAGTATAGAACATGAGGGTACCGGCGCACTTTTTTTTTTCCCAACAAAGACAGCCCCCAAATGATCAGATTTAGCAAGGAGGGTTGTTTGAGACGGTAAGCTTTTTTAAAAAATTTTTTAAGTATAAGCAAAAGGGACGAAAAGGGACCCAAACCAAAAAAAAAAATTCTGGAATTCATCAAGAAAGGATGTTTGAAAGGGGAAAAACATTTTCGCGCCTTCCAAAACCCATTTTCGTCTGCTTATACTTCAAAAGTGAAAAAACGGCCCACCCCTTTCAGACGCTTTTGTTGGGTTTGATATGGAACACTTCAAAGCGATCAGGGTTGTGGTTTTAACACACATTTCACTTACTCCCCGATTTCTCTTCAGATACTTTTGTCTTGTGTTGATACACATGTTTTCCCACAGTTACACCACCAGATAACAGTCCGAGGCATGGTATATACGGTGTGATCATGGCTACAACTTTACCAACGTCACTTTTCAACAGTTTGTCTTTTTGTAATTCGTTGTCTAACGCCTCAGAGCTTTCTACGGCGTCCAAACCACCGAGAACATTAGAGAATCTACTGATTAGCATATCAGTCAGAAATTCGTTAGCTCTTTCCATTCTTCTAGCCTCATATTCAGCGTACAGCTTATCCACAACCTTTACAGACGCTTTTTTGATGTAGCCAACTGACTGAGTTATCTCACCGTTTTCTGATAATTTTATCAGCTCACTCCTCTTACTGTTGGTGTCATCGGTTGGTGGAGGTGTTGGGCTGGTTTCCTCAGTCTTTTTCAGATCATTGACGAGCTCATTGACTAAGTTGGGGATCTCAGTAGGTATTTCCGTTTCTGGCTCCCCAACAGATGTCTCAGCTGGTTCTGCAGCAGGTTCCTTGACTTTTTTTCCAACTCTCACCGTCTTACTCTTCTTTTCGGCCATCTTACTACGGACCAGATTTTGGGATGACCACCTTATACGCGTACGGATGCCTTAACATAATCTCAAGTCTAGCGTATTTGTTTTCTTTTAGCTTTTTAGTTACCTCCATAACCTCATCACGGTCTAAACCACCAAGGTAGTCATCAGTGATGACCTTCATATCGGTTTTGTTGGGGTTGTAGAACGTTACCAACTTACTGATATTCTCCCTATAAGGTTTTGTGATAGCTGTTAGCTGTTGTGTGATTACGATAGTTGACAGATTGTAGTGCCGGGCGCTGAAGGCTAATTTAACCAACTCACTTGTTCTGTTCTTTACGGGTTGCCCACTGGCACAGTCGTCGAGGACTATCAGTGTTTTGGATCCTTTGAATATCCGAACAATATATTTTAGCACAATTTCAACGTCGTCCTGACTACAATCCACAGCGATGAAGTCCGGGTCAGAGGTGTATTTCCAGGTACCATAGGTTTCGTTCCAGCTGAACGTCGGACAGAGCAGAACGATGTAGTCGAAGAACCTGAAGTATTCATCTTCTAACATCTTCAGGAGGTACCAGGTTTTTCCACAGGCCGTCATACCAACGATCAGCATATTGAATGGGTGGTCCATTTAATACTGGATTGATTTTAGATTCTTATTTACCATATTTACCAAACCATCACTCAGAACAAAGATCCGACAGACTACGTTAGCCACAGTCGCCTTTTTAGTGATCTCAATCAGAACCCCAGACTGTGTGTTAACAATTCTTTTTCCAGTCCCAACACTGCCGCGGTCTTCAATACTTCTCAAGTCAATCGCCAGGGCGAAAGCATTCTTGTAGAACTTCTGGATTGTCATAAACTGATCTATGTTTTCCTTTCCACCAAACAGTCTTTTAGCCTCGTCATAGAACCGGCTCTTTGGGATCCCCTGACTGAAGACAGCGTTGGGTACACCCTCGATTGTTAGCTTAACACTCTCAATGTTTGGGTAGACGTATTTCTCACTATCAGTCCGGGTCTTATTTGTGAACATCATCACAATCCCTTTCATAGACTTTCGTGGGAGGTTAATGTGTTCGTTGATCAGGGTCGATCCAGCCAACCATTCAGTTGACTTCATCAACGTGACGTGTTCGTAGGACAGCGATCGACCAGCTGTGTACAGCGACGTTATCTCACTGGCGATGTCGGTGTTATCAATCGTCTCATACTCCAGTTCAAGGTTTTCCAGTGTGTACCCATCAACGGTCTCACTTGATTGGGCCACCATGATGTCACTCGCTTTCGGTAGGCTAATGACATAACGGAAGTTGTTGTACATCTCAAAGGGGGCATAAAGTCCGTGGTCCCCGAGGATCTTATCCAGTCTCACCTTCATCCTCACTCCATGGATTGTGAGCATCAAAGCGTCAGCTGCCTTCTCAGCGTCCCCAGAGGAGGCCCCACTGTCGTCCTTAGACATCAACTTTCTCAGGTTTTCTGGCCCAATTCCATATCCAACCATCTGATCCCTTACACTCTTCGGTAGCCAGAGATCCCTATACACACCAGTCGTAAACAGTCTCGCCGGCTAGCTTAACAACCAACCTCTCAACCAGAAGCCTGGAGAGATTGTTTAGGAACCACGACTTGGTGTTCATGTTCTTAAAGTCGAACAATAAGTGAAAGCTACCCGGGACCAAACAACTATCAGGTTTTAGCTTTGGTATGTCAATGTAGAGGTCCTCACCAGGGTTGACTTTGTTGGGGTTCATGGTGATCGTGTGTCTTGTCCGGAGTCCCTTGATCTCCGACATTTTCGCCCGTCTAAATCCAGGTAACAGCTCTGTCTGACTTCTGTTGGTCATATACTACATAACAGGTTTTATTTTCTGTTTTTCCAGTAGTCATACAATAACCACGTCATAGCTATGGCTAAAACCCACAGATTGTTGGCTAACCACGCTATTCCTTTTGCTCCCCAAGTCAGAACCTGTGCTATCAGACTGAACAGTGGTGCTAACAGAGGTCCCAAACTCTTACCCAGATTAGCGAGTGCCTTAGCGAAACCACCAACGGCCCTTGCTCCCCCCGAGACAGCCCCCCTAGCAGCAACGACTATTGTGGTTATGATTCCAGCAATGGTGATGGCTATAGCAGACAACCCAACCATATTCTCCCTAGCCCACTTTTTAAACCTTTCCAACCTATTCAGGTCATTGTTCTCCACCTCATGCATTCCCTAAGATAGACATGGCTTCCTCATATTTAGGTCTCTCACCATTACTAATTCTTATGCTGTCTACCACTAATTCCGCGAGTTTTTTGGCGTCATTGTACCATTGTTTCTTAAAAGGGTCGGTTCCGTTTAATGCCTCCAGTCTGTAGTGCTTGATTTGTCTTTCAAGAGATTCAGTCATCACCTCATCCGTACCCTTTGGGTTGGTCACCCCAGATATCTCTCTTATTTCCTGTTCGGGTAGGGATAATTTTTCCGCCTGTTCTATCAGTTCTTTCTTTCTCTCCTCAATCCGATCGTTAATCACTGAGTTGGTCCGTGAGGTGATGTCATCCACAACTCCCTGAGAGGTCGTAGGGTCGGCTATCCCTTCAGAATTCTCAATCACAACCCTTTCTCCCAGATCTTTAAATTCATCAATAATCGTTTTATTTGCTTTGTTTGTGCTAAGCCTGACCCCACCACCACGGTCACGTACCAAAACTTTCACACCTTTATACTCCATTCCACCGTCGGGGATTCCATTTTTTTTACTAAATGTGGACTGTAATAACAGTTCCTCAGAAGCCTCACCAGCTGCCATATTTATATCTACTTTTAGCCACTTTTTCAGTTTTTCTTTTCTTTTGCTTATGATATATTCATCCAATATTAGTTCATCACCGCTGGTGTTCATTCTGTTTTTGTTTGTGTCATTTGTTGTACCGACTGTGACTGTGGGGGGATCTGGGTCAAGTGGTGCAATTCTTCGACTATAGTCGGTGGGGTCAGTCTCGTCGGTATCATCCCTAGCGTCTGCCCACCCATCATCGAAAGGGTCCATTTCAATATCAACTCCTCCTTCAGCCATTATATACTAACCTATGTACAACTCAAGCAGAACAGCTCCAATCCCAGCCGGTCGACCTACCGAATGATCATTATTCCCACGAACCTTAAAGGTCATCTTACCATAAACACCCTTTCGAATCTCAGCTTTCGACTCAATGTCTGTGTAGTGCTGTACACTTCCTTTCAGACTCTGCTCAGAGGTTATCGGAAGAGTACCAATCAGATTACTTCTCCTCCCATTGTCCAAACTTCTCTCACTCTCAACAGCGTCACACGAGATCCTAACATACCCCAGTCCTCTGTTGATGTCCACATGATTCGGACTGTTCGTCCACCCACCACCACCATTTATCACATCGTTTTCACCAAAACCCAAAAGAAGACCCATCTTTCCGAGTTTCAGCTTTTCCGACGTTTTCACCTTAGAAGTTCCGTTGTAAACATTCTTTCCAAACTCAACCGTCCCCAACAGACCCCCGGCTAAACCCTTAACAAACGTCTCTATCGCGTCAAAGCTGAAATAACCCTCAGGAGCGGATGTCTCCTTACCATCAAACGACACCGAATCGTTCAAACCTGATACCACATTGTTATAGTTCCAGTATACCGTAGCTTTCTTCAGCATCACCTGTGGTCTTGGACCTGTCACCATGATAGGCTGTTCGAAGTAGACAGTCTTTTCACCGTTCTCAATGAATAATGTTAACCTCATTACCCGGGTATACATTAACCCAGGTTTTGTACGTCACTCTCAGGTATCCATGAGTTGTGTTTACTATCATAACCCAGCCACTTGACCAACACCATCTTTTTTCCAGCGACTCTCTTCCTCCTCAACACCTTCTCAACCCTATAAACGTCATCCTTCTTATCCACCGGTGACAACTCCTCCCCATAGAACTTTCCGATAATCGGCTCACCCTCAGCGTCCTCTATCTCGTAAACGTTTGGGTCACCACGGATGACCTTCGTAATCCTGAAGATTTCCTCAGTGAAGTTAGCCTCATAACCCTTTGTAAATATACTCTTGTACTTTGACACCCTCACAGTGTCTCCAACCCGGAACCTGGGTAAGGGGTGATCACCAAAGTGATGACCGAACAACGTATTCCAAACCTGATTCTCGTTTGACTTATTGACGTCCTTAGGCTTCAACATAACGACACTGTGTTTTGTGTTGTTGTAACCCTCAACGAGGTCGTCCAGGACATCAATCCACCTATAAGTCCCCTTGGTGTAGAAATACTTCCACATAGCAGTCTTAAGTGTTCTGTTAAACCGTTCGACAATCGCTGCTTTCTTGTCTGAAAACGTACTGAAGTACTCAACACCGTGTTCCTTCAGCAGACCTTTCACACCGACGTTGTAAAACTCCTTTCCGTCGTCGAACTGAGCCAGGTTGGGGTAGTCACCAAAGCGGTCTCTGAACTGTTCCAACAGCTTATCCACAGCCCCGGTCATATTACTCGTGTCCTTCCTGTAAACGGGAACGGCGAAAGCATACCGACTCAGAATCTCAACAGCTGTCAAAATCCAGTAATACCCCTTATTCTGGTTCTTGTACTTCGAAATATCAACCAGGTCCATCTGTATCTGTTCACCGAGGTGGCTGACGAACGTCTGCCTGAACTTATGCTTTCTCACAACCGGCCTATACCTCGTGTACGTGTCCTGTGTTTTCAGCCAGTCCCTTACTGCCTTCCTACTCACATCAAGACCTTCCTCCAATGCCTTCTGGTACAATCGTTCAGCTGACTGATATCCTGTTTTTGGATTGTACCATATATCTCTCAGTTCCTGTTCCAGCCCAACCCCAGCGTCCATATAACCTAACCTATGATATATGGATACCGACAAACTCTACCACAAGTATTATGGGGAAAACTATGGGAAGGCAATGGAGAATATCAGAAAGGGGAATAAGTCAGCTAAGATTAATTTACTCAAGAGATACCCCCATGCCACATTATCCAAATTCACCTTTACAACAACTCTTAGGAGAGACGGTGAGATCGAAAGAAGTGACGTATGGTTTAAGAATAGTGACACCGTATCAACGAACGTAGATAGCAGCACTTTTAGGAATGACAAGTCTATGTGGATTTGGCTACATAACTATAAAGGGAAGCAAAGTCTAGTTGAAGGTGGATTTCCTAAGATATGGTTAAGTAATGGCACCGTTTTCCCGTTGCCAAAAGGGGAGGGGCACTTCTTCACTAGGTTTGGGAAAAGGCAGGGGTATTATGATGGGTTCCCAAGCGAAAATGTGTTGGATTACCCAATAAACAATTTCAGAGTTTACGTTAACGGTGAAGACTATTTCATGTCGAAGCTGCCTGAACTTAAAATCAGTTTTCCGGGTAAACCATTTGTTTGGGACGACGAGGGTTCGTACTTTATGATAATCCTCTCAGTTTATTGTGCTAGCTATTGCTGTGGAATCAGTCTGAAGCACCTAACACAATCAGACGATGTTTATCCTGTTATAACAACCATTGCTCGTTACCATCTATATTTCACTGTGAGGCGATTACTAAGACGGATGGCTGGTGATGAATCCATGTACGCCATCTCAAAAGAGTTTGGTGCATCAGAGTTGTATAGGCAAGTGGAAAAGCTGCCCTGGACCTTTAGCTATGAACCCTTTACAGATCACGCGGGAAAAAAGGGAGTGCATAATGTGAAAGTCGTAAGGTCTGGGTATAAGGACCATTATAGGAGGTACGTGCCGAGAGAAAGCGATGGGCTGACTAAGGTAGGTCTTCAGTATTTGAATCAATCTATTGAGGCATATGTTTACAGCGTTCTTGGCGCTCAGGCAAAAACCCGAGTGTCAGTAGTCAATCATGGAGGCGGCTCCCTTGAAAGTCAACAGGAGTTCCGTAACCTGACTAATGATGCTATCCTCAACTACTCTGTCAGCACTTGGATACTAAATATGAACAAAAGCATAAAAGACACTTTTGTAACTCAAGATTTAGCTATCACCCCGGAAGGGTGGTTAGTCCCTAGTAAGATGGTTATCCTGAAGAAACCCATAGGAGGTTATAACAACTTACTTAAAACAGCTAGTCCGTCTATGGTTTTTGGAGTTAACACTGAGGTCAACTACCAAGGTGTTCACAAACAATCACCAAAGACACATCAAGAAAACGGTCCACACTTGGAAACACTAGACGACAAACCTGACAAACCAACCGTCCATACACCTGACAAACCAACCGTCCATACACCTGACAAACCAACCGTCCATACACCTGACAAACCAACCGTCCAGACACCTGACAAACCAACCGTCCATACACCTGACAAACCAACCGTCCATACACCCGACAAACCAACCGTCCACACACCCGGTAGACAACCAAAGCCAGACAATGAGTTGGGAATCCTATTGGTCCTAACAGCTGTGTCTGGGTATTTGTTCAGTAAATACGTCCTATAGTATATGAGTCTGTTTTATGGTTACAACAGACCGATCACTAATAAACAACTCAACGATAAACTAAAAGAGGTCCTTCATACGAAGCCCGTCCCCGACTACAAGGTCATCTTTGATCTGAACGTGACCAGATCCAGTAAGAACGCCGTCTCCAAACTCAGTTTTGTTGATTACATAGAGGATAGGGACGGTGAGATCCACTCAACCATGTTTTGGAGACCCCCAAGTGTCAACCCACAGCTAAACACCGCCGGTGATCACCACTTCCTTTACCCTGAGACAACGATAAGAACAGCCTTCCACGCTAACATACCCAGATTCATGTTCACTGATGTTTCAGTTTTCGTTGTGGTAAAGAGGAATAGTGTGAGATCGGCGTCGGGTACCTGGGAAACAATTGTTTCCAATGTCAATGTTAACGATGGTAGAAGCCTTGGGTTTAAAGCTGGGGTGAGTGACAAACTGGTTTTCGGTGGGATGACACCGTCTAGGTTTCGTGAGTGTACAATTCCAGCGAAGTTCATCGGAAAAAAGGTTCTGATATCTGCCCACTGGCTATCCGGACTTATAGTGTCACACGTCAGGATAAATGGTGAGATACTGAGGGACTCATACACTATGTGTGACATCGATCAGATAGGGACACCCTACCTGAGTGTCCTTGGGGTAAACAGCTTAAAAAGTTTTTATTCAGACATTAACTTTTACGGTATGAAGATCGTAGAGGGTCGTCTGGGAGAACCCGAGATCGGGAGGATCTGTAAGGGGGTTATGGTTGAATATGACCTGTAATTAGAATGAAGAAAAAAAGAAAAAGCGTCGTCAGCTTCAACCACATTGGTAAAAACCTCCAATCGGCTGAAGTGGACAAACTAACCCGACTCTATTCGTATTACCACAGGTTAGCGACTTGTTACAAGTGGAAACACACCAGGTTGAAGAGACTGAAGATGATCCTCGAGACGGTCTCTGTTGGGTTGACTGTGGTCGGGGGAGTAGCCGGTGGTGTTACAGCTAACCCGCTGATCCTCGGAACCATAGCCGGTCCTGGCGTCCTGATCCAAGGGTACATGACCAAGTCGGGAATGCCTGGTAGGCTGGAGAACTGTGAATTCGCTCACGTTAGCTACCACAAGGTTCTGACACAAATCAGAAGCTTCCTACGTGGGGCTTCCTACGATGAGACTGTCTTCCTATCTGACGTTCGTGTACTCGATGACATTGTGACTGAGGTCTGTCCACATTCCGACAGTATGATCACACGGTACCATAGGACTTACGACTCAGCTGAGCATGCCGGGCCTGCAGGACCTGACTGACGATCTCTGGTATGTAGACGTCCCGACCGTTCACACGAGCCATCCAACCGTGAAATCCGCTAGGGACCCCACTGAGGGCACCGACCACCTCAGACTCCTCAAGGGCTATGTCCTCAGTCATCTCCCCCATATACCTCTCTACACACCTGAGGTAATCCTTAGTCACACCGGCTTCACATTTCCGACCTCTCCTGAGCATCCGGTCGTAGCAGGTGTCAACTGAGGCTTTTAGGAATAGTAGGGCATCAGGGGTTGGGAGGAGATTGTTTAGTGAGTGGAAGATCTGGGAATACTCAGAGAACTGTTTGTCGGTTATCCACCCATTACGCCAACAGTTCTTAGTGAAAACCACACAGCTGTGATGTGTTCGCTCTACGATCACGTTCCTCCCTTCGTTAATTAACTCCAGAGCCTCTAGGTAGACGTCGATTCTCTCACCGAGGAACCAGGTCTCCATCTCATACGCCCACCTCCCGGGGTCGGCGTAAAACCTTTCGAGGTATGGATTGTCGTCAACTGGCTCCTCAGCAAGGTAATAACCATTTTTTACAGCGAATGGTTTCACGAACGTTGTCTTTCCCACACCGATGTTTCCGTCGAGGGCGATCAGTCGGGCACCGAGCTTTGGGTTGGTCATTATACCCCAGGTATACGGTACGGCTCTAAACCTCTTGTATTTTATATGAAGATTCCAAAGAGACTTAGACGACCCATACTGATTATCTTCCACGCCCTCAGAAGAGCTATCGGGGTGATGAGACATTGTGTTAGGAGGAACCGTAGGGGAGAGTACTACGTGACTGAGTCTGTTGTTGTCTGGCCGACGGTCTTAGGAACCCCTACAGATGACCTCACAGACTCCCTAAAGACAACCCCAGAGACCCCTACAGATGACCTCATAGATTCCTTAGAGACGACCTCAGAGATTCCTATAGATGGTCTCACAGATTCCTCAGAAACTCTTACAGATGACCTCACAGATGAAACATAGAATAGTGTATATAGATGGCTGACGAGTCTGAAAAAAACCCGGAAGTCCCTAAGATAACATCAGTGGTTAAGACGGAGAAAGTTAAGGACCCAAAACGGGTGGAGGCTGGTAAACGACTGGCTCAGATATCGAAGGTAGCCAAGGAGAGGAAAGCCAGGGAGCGGTTGGCGGCTGAGATTGGTCCTGGGGTTGGTGGCCGGTCAGCTTATTATGGTTACATAATCGGAACCGTTGGGTTGGTTATCGGTGGGGCCTCACTTTATTACACTATGAGGCAGGAGAGAAGGGAGGTTCAGAGGTTGAAAACCGTTGATGAGGAGAAAGTAATGGAAGGAACTGTCGAACCACAAAACCCCGTTCGGACTTTCCCAGTCTTAGACACCTTCGACGAATGAAATATGTGTTAGTATAATGTCAACCACCGACCGAAAAGAACTGATGAACGAGCTCTACGACGCCCTCCTGATTACGGGTGGAGCTGTGGCGGTCTCCATGGCTTCGAGGAAGGTCCTGAGGGAACCTTTGGGTACTCCTGAGTCTATAAAGGGTACCGTTAGGCTAGCCCTAGCCGTTGGAATTAGTACAGTTGGGATTAAATATGCCCAGTCGAAGGGGTACCTACCGGTCGACCCTTTTTCAAAGCCTAAGTAGCCTAAGGGGGTTCCATATGCAGTGGTTACTATGAGCGTAGAGATTGAGACACGTTGGCTGCCCCCTATGTCTAGAGGAGAGAGGAATGTGTGGGATGCCCTACGCGCTAACAGAATTGAGGCGGTTAGGGAGAAGACTTTTGATGGGTTAGTGGGGTTGGGCGGTGGTCTTTTGAGGTATGACTTCGCGGCGCCCCTTAGCGATGGTACTTTCGTACTGATTGAGTATGATGGTGAACAACATTTCAGCCCTTCCACCTGGTCTGGTAAGTTGACTCAGGAAGAGGCAGAAAGGTGCTTTAGGGTACAGAAGGAACACGATCGGATGAAAGACGAGTACGCCAAGGACAACGGTCATTACCTAATCAGGATTCCGTATTGGGAAAGGCGTAACATCCATTCTATTATCGGATCTTTGTGACGGAGTGTATTATGTCTAGTTATATATATGGCTAGTGTGGTTGCTGGTGGACTGTTTAACGCCTTGGCCTTCGCGGGCGCTGGATTCCTGTTTTAAAAGTTAAATCACACCGGGTATGAGGCTGAGATTAAGAGACACAACCACGCCCTCGAGCAGCTGGCTAGGGCGAAGGAAAAATGGTATGAGAAAGAGGTGGCTAGGAAGGATAGGATACAGAGGTTGAGACAGGAACTGTCTGACGCCAACGCTGACATCAACACAACGAATCACGCTCTAGATCTGCTGAAGGGTAGGTTAAGGCAGGCTGAGGTCGCTGGGTCGTCCCAACCAAAGCCTGAGTTGTCTGACTATTACAAACCATCGAGTGAAATGAAAGAGTATCAGACCCTGTTTATTGGGTCTGTTGGTCTGGTTGGTGGGTATCTGATGTCTAGGTTTGTTTTGTAGGGGTTAAGGAATTCGTTAGGGTTTAGTTATAATGTCTGTTTTCTGGTCGGACTTACCGAAAGGGCTGAGGGATTTACCGTCTTCAAGCGTTGAATGGGTCTGTAAGCAGATGGGGATTGAGTTAGTAGCCCCGGCTTGGGATCCACCCAGGCTTAGTACGAAGTTGTGGTGTGAGGATTGTTCCAGATTCCGTGTGAAGGTGAGCACTGAGATGTATTCCTGTCCGGAATGTGGTGACACGAAGTATGGATATGTTGTCGGGAGATATCGGGCGGCCGGTCGTAGAAGTGAACATTCGAGAAATCATTGGATGAGGAAGAGACTCACCAGAGTTGTCAGGGACACATCCGTTGACGTTGTCTTATCCGACTTTTCCAAGGTTCTTCGGGTGATGAGAAGTAAGGGTCTGATAAGGGGTCGTAATGTGTCCAGATACAATTATTACATCATCAGACTGTGCTCAAGGAGAGGGATTGGGTTACTGGGTGGTATGAAGGATCTTAGGGAGGGGAAAACGAAGGACTTGTTTGATAACAATCTGTTCGGAATTGTTTATAAGGAGCTTGGCTGGGATCGTACCCCGGACAGGTTCTGCACCGAGTGGTTGGAGCGACACCTAACGGAATGTGATCACCCCTGTTATAACGATGGATCCAAATGTTATGATCCACCAAGACGACGACTTAGACCCTAACATGTTTGACTATCCTGATGATATAGACCCTCGTCTCTATGAGAGACTAATCGGTTATGACATAAATCAGTTAGACAGAGCCCTGAGGGGTAAAACCAAGTCGTTCAGCTGTGCTGTTGTGTCCCAACACCCACTGGAACAGGTAAACGCCCTCAGGAATGATGTGGTACGGTTACTACGTCGGGAGCTGGCTGAGATGAGGGGGTTGAAGTTCGCTGAAACGCTGGTTGTGACGCTTGAGAAGGAGGTGTCCGGAGGAACAACTTATAAGACGGCTCACTTCAACAGCCACATCAAGACTGTGATCAACGGTGGTGAGATCGGTCAGGACGTTGACACCGCGAATGAGGAGGTGGTGGCTAGAATAGCCCGGTGGATAAGCGAGGGATCAGGCTGGACAGTGGAGTCAATCGACGGTCACTACGTCAATCTGACTGTCTACAGTCCACTGGAAGGCTCGTCATACGTCGACCTCCCTAAAGAGCTGAGGAATAGTCGGAAGGGGCTAATCAACGTTAAGAATAATGATGACAGGTGTTTTATGTGGTGTCATCTGGCTCATAAGTTTCCTGTCCCAAAAGACCCACAAAGGGTCACAAAGTACCGGGACCATGTTAACGACTTGGATTACAGTGGAATCAGCTTCCCAGTGACTCAAAAACAGTACGACCGGGTGGAGAAACAGAATGAGATACGTATCAACGTCTTTGGGTATGAAAACGGGCTAACCTTTCCGGTTTACGTATCAGAGGAACGGTTCACCGACCTCATGAACCTCCTGATTATAACCAACGAAAACAACAGACATTACGTCCTCATCAAGGACTTTGATAGGTTTATGTACAACAAAACAAAACATAGGAGGAGAAAACACTTCTGTGTTTACTGTCTCCAATGTTTCAGTTCAACGGAGGTTTTGGATAGGCATAAGGTTGTGTGTATCAGTGGAAATGGTAAACAGGCTGTTAGGATGCCTGACCCCGGTAAAAACGTGTTGAAGTATAGTAATTTCCACAAACAGTTAAACGTTCCGTTTGTTGTGTATTCCGACTTCGAGGCGATCACGAAGAAGGTCGACAGACCGGAGGTGCCGGAGTCAGACCGAGAGGAGAAAGAGAAGAGACCATACATGGAGAAGTATCAGAAACATACTGATTGTGGTTATGGGTACAAGGTTGTCTGTTGTTATGACGACAAATACAGCAAACCTGTTCAGGTGTACAGAGGCCCTGGTGCTGTCAACAAGTTCATTGGAAAGATGTTAGAAGAAGTGGAGTATTGTAAGGGTATCCGGAAAGAGCACTTCAACCAGGATATGATTCTGACTGATTCCGACAGGGCGGACTTCAGAGACGCTATAAAGTGTCACATCTGTGGGCGAGAGTATGTAGCAGAAGACGTTAAGGTCCGGGACCATTGTCATGTAACGGGAAGATATCGGGGATCGGCCCATCAGCTCTATAACAGAAATCATAGAATGACTGATAAAATACCAGTCATCTTACACAACCTTAGGGGTTATGATAGTCATCTCATCATGGGAGAAATCGGAAAGTTCGGACAGGAAATTAATGTCATTCCGAATAATATGGAAAAGTACATGGCCTTCATGTTAGGTAAAAACCTTGTGTTTCTGGACAGTTTTCAGTTCATGAGTAGTTCATTGGAAAAATTGGTGGGAAATCTCCCAGGGGACGCCTTTAGATACACAGCTGAAGAATTTGGTCCCCGGTCAGACCTGATGAGGACGAAGGGTGTTTACCCCTATGACTACATGGACAGCTTCAGTCGGTTTGGGGAAATGGGGTTACCACCAAAGAGTGAGTTTTATAGCATACTAAACGATGAGGAAATATCAGACACTGATTACCAACACGCTTTGAAGGTTTGGGAGTCGTTTGGAATGAGTACAATGGGGGACTACCATGACGTGTATCTAAAATCAGATGTGTTGCTGTTAGCTGACGTCTTTGAGAACTTTAGGAAGACCTGTGTTCAGTACTATGGGTTGGACCCCTGTCACTATTTCACCTCACCTGGGTTGGCATGGGACGCTATGCTGAAGATGACTGGGATTGAGCTGGAGCTGATGACTGACATCGACATGTTCCAGTTTATCGAGAAAGGACTGAGAGGTGGTGTCAGTTACATAGCCAACAGATATGGGAAAGCCAACAACCCATATATGAAGGGGTATAGTGAGGACGAGGCTGTAAAGTATATAATGTATCTGGACGCCAATAATCTGTATGGTTGGGCTATGAGTCAGTGCCTCCCGACTGGTGGATTTAAGTGGATGAGTGAGGGTAAGCTGAAAAACCTGGCTTGGGAACTTCCGGAAAATGACAGTCGGACTGGAATGATACTTGAGGTTGATCTTGAGTATCCTCCTGAACTCCACGATCTACACAACGACTACCCATTAGCCCCTGAGAAGATGGAAATACGGGAAGATATGTTGTCGGAGTACTGTTCTGAGATTAAAAGGAAGTTCGGTGTCAGTGTTGGTGGTGTTAGTAAGTTGGTAACCAACCTGATGGGAAAGGAAAGGTATGTCGTCCACTATAGAAACCTACAGCTGTACGTTAGGCTTGGAATAAGGGTGAAGAAAGTTCACCGGGTTTTGTTGTTCAATCAATCGGAGTGGCTGAAGCAGTACATCGACTTCAACACGGTGAAGAGAACCGCCGCCAGGAACGCCTTTGAAAAGGACTTCTTCAAGCTAATGAACAACAGCATCTTCGGTAAAACAATGGAGAACCTGAGAAAGCGTGTTGACGTCCGGTTGGTCACGTGTGAAGAAAAGCTGTTGAGGCTGGCTTCCAAACCAACCTTCTTATCCGCTAAAATATTCAACGAAAACCTTGTTGCCGTTCACAAAATTAAGGAAGTTCTTACGCTAAACCGACCGGCGTATGTTGATATGTGTATTCTAGATCTATCGAAGGTATTGATGTACGATTTCCATTACAACTATATATTAGAAAAATATGGAAACGATGCTAAGTTGTTGTTTACAGATACGGACAGCCTGACATATGAAATCAAAACAGAAGACGTTTACAAAGACTTCTGGGCTAATAAAAATATTTTCGATAACTCGGACTATTCAGAAAGCTCACCTTACTACAACAATTCGAACAAAAAAGTCATTGGAAAGATGAAGGACGAAGCGGCTGGCGTTCCTATAGTTGAGTTCGTTGGTCTCAGAAGTAAAATGTATTCGTATTTAAAAGACAACGGAGCAGGTGGCAAAACCGCGAAGGGAATTAAAAAGAGTGTCACTAAGAAACAAATTAAACATGAAAACTACAAAGACACATTATTTGGTAAGAAACAAGTGTTTCAGAAAATGAAAACAATTCGAAGTGTAAACCATGAGTTAGGTAGTTATGAAATAAATAAAATATCACTCTCATGCTTTGACGACAAAAGATACCTGCTGGGAGACGGGATTAACTCCTACGCGTATGGACATAAAAGCATCATTTCGTAGAGTCGTTTCGGCTGATATCAAGCCTCATCAAAACACCTAACTAAATTTGTTTGTCGACTTCCATCAAACGATAAGAAAGCGTGTCGCGTTAAAACCTTAAATATTCACCATCGGAAACCGATTGTAGCAGTCGGAAACCGATTGTAGCAGTCGGAAACCGATTGTACCCATCGGAAACCGATTGTAGCAGTCGGAAACCGATTGTAGCAGTCGGAAACCGATTGTAGCAGTCGGGAACCGATTGTACCCATCGGAAACCGATTGTAGCAGTCGGGAACCGATTGTAGCCGACAAAAGCCGATTACAGCTGGCAAAAGCCGATTACAGCCGACAAAAGCCGATTACAGCTGGCAAAAGCCGATTACAGCCGACAAAAGCCGATTGTAGCCGACAAAAGCCGATTACAGCTGGCAAAAGCTGATTATAGTCAACAGAAACCGTTTACAGCTGGCAAAAGCTGATTGTAGCTGACAAAAGCTGATCGTATCCAACAGAAACCGATTACAACTAACAAAAGCCAACTGTAGCCGGTAAGATATATATTTTTACCCACTTATGTTTACAGATTACTCTCTCTTAGTGTAACGATAGGAAAATAATCCAGCCGCCATGATAAACACTATTAAATACTCCCCAGTGAAAACAATTACCTTACCACCAGCTGTTTGTATTTCTGTCCACGGTACCGTGTCTCTTCTCTCCGATGGATGTAACTTTTCCCATTTCTTAGCCTGATGAACTATATCAGATCCCTTCCTGGTTAGACCTACAGACAAACCAGTTACTAATGCAATCGCTCCCAAACCAATAGCAGTCACAACTCCAGCCTTCCTCAGTTTCTTACTTAGGTTAGCCTTAGTCCACTCATCATAGTGTGTTCTGATACCATCCCTTAGCAAATCATCATCCTCCACAGTTAAAGCCCGTCCAATTGTTCGGAAATCACCTCCCAAATATTTCACAGAATAATCGATAACTAAACCAGACTCACTAAACTCCCTGGATATATTTAATATGTTATTATCAATCAGATAGTCAACAAACATTGGGTCAGTGCATTGTGGTTCCAGTTCTAGTATATTTGTAAAAAAATCCTCACAGTTCCCATATGCAGCTCTTCTTCTTATCCTCTCAGTTCTGTCCTCTGACACATTATTCACAATGGGGCCATCAATAGAGTGATCAAATTCAACACTATTACGCTCTGAAAAGTCTCCCAAAGCATCAGTGCCCCCAAAATCTGTTTCCCCCTGATCAGGGTCTGGGTCTGGGTCATGATTCGGATCTAATGGCTTAAGTTCAATCTCCTCCATATTAAAATTGTCACGATTACAAAAAGACAAACTGTTGAAAAGTGTCGTTGGTAAAGTTGTAGCCATGATCACACCGTATATACCGTGCCTCGGACTGTTATCTGGTGGTGTAACTGTGGGAAAACATGTGTATCAACACAAGACAAAAGTATCTGAAGAGAAATCGGGAAGTAAGTAAGATGCGTGTTAAAACCACAACCCTGATCGCTTTGAAGTGTTCCATATCAAACCCAACAAAAGCGTCTGAAAGGGGTGGGCCGTTTTTTCACTTTTGAAGTATAAGCAGACGAAAATGGGTTTTGGAAGGCGCGAAAATTTTTTTCCCCTTTCAAACATCCTTTCTTGATGAATTCCAGAATTATTTTTTTTGGTTTGGGTCCCTTTTCGTCCCTTTTGCTTATACTTAAAAAATTTTTTAAAAAAGCTTACCGTCTCAAACAACCCTCCTTGCTAAATCTGATCATTTGGGGGCTGTCTTTGTTGGGAAAAAAAAAAGTGCGCCGGTACCCTCATGTTCTATACTACTTACAACCACCATGTACTAACATTACAATCACCATGTACGAACATTACAACCACCATGTACTGACATTACAAACACCATGTACTAACATTACAAACACCATGTACTAACATTACAACCACCATGTACTAACATTACAAACACCATGTACTAACATTACAACCACCATGTACTAACATTACAACCACCATGTACTAACATTACAAACACCATGTACTAACATTGCAACCACCATGTACTAACATTACAACCACCATTTACTAACATTACAAACACCATGTACTAACATTACAACCACCATGTACTAACATTACAACCACCATGTACTAACATTACAAACACCATGTACTAACATTACAACCACTATATACTAACATTACAACCACCATGTACTAACATTACAACCACCATATACTAACATTGCAATCACCATGTACTAACATTACAACCACCATATACTAACATTACAACCACCATGTACTAACATTGCAATCACCATGTACTAACATTACAAACACCAAGTACTAACATTACAACCACCATATACTACATTACAACCACCATGTACCGACATTACAACCACTATGAACTGATTTGTTGTTCTTTTTATTTCTTAAACTTAAGTGGTGCAAGAATGGTGAGTGTGTAGACGAACCTATTCCAGATCCCATTGATGGTAATTGGGGGGCATGGTCAACAACATTTTCTCAGTGCCCAAGGAATTGTGGAATGGGCGTCAGACATCGATCAAGAAACTGTACTGATCCAAAGTAAGTTGTACTTCGTTTTTATTGATTTGTTTGTTTGTTTGTTTGTTTGTTTGTTTGTTCGTTCGTTCGTTCGTTCGTTCGTTCGTTCGTTCGTTCGTTCGTTCGTTCGTTCGTTCGTTCGTTCGTTCGTTCGTTCGTTCGTTCGTTCGTTCGTTCGTTCGTTCGTTCGTTCGTTCGTTCGTTCGTTCGTTCGTTCGTTCGTTCGTTCGTTCGTTCGTTCGTTCGTTCGTTCGTTCGTTCGTTCGTTCGTTCGTTCGTTCGTTCGTTCGTTCGTTCGTTCGTTCGTTCGTTCGTTCGTTCGTTCGTTCGTTCGTTCGTTCGTTCGTTCGTTCGTTCGTTCGTTCGTTCGTTCGTTCGTTCGTTCGTTCGTTCGTTCGTTCGTTCGTTCGTTCGTTCGTTCGTTCGTTCGTTCGTTCGTTCGTTCGTTCGTTCGTTCGTTCGTTCGTTCGTTCGTTCGTTCGTTCGTTCGTTCGTTCGTTCGTTCGTTCGTTCGTTCGTTCGTTCGTTCGTTCGTTCGTTCGTTCGTTCGTTCGTTCGTTCGTTCGTTCGTTCGTTCGTTCGTTCGTTTCGTTCGTTTCGTTCTTTCGTTCGTTTCGTTCGTTTTGTTTAATCTGCCTGTTTATTTTTTCAGACCGGAGTTCTTTGGTAAACCGTGTTCTGGCGATAGCAAAGGTCATTTTGAGACATGTAACACTCAAGATTGTCCTAGTGGAACACCAACCTTCCGTCTAGAGCAATGTAAAGGAAGATCTTCGGCTTCCACAGATTATTTTGAAGGTATACTGCACTCTCTACTCACTTGATTATTAACTACTTAATAACTGAGAGTGAGGTCTTTACGGTACAATATCGAACCGAGGTCTTGCTGTACTGACTGAGCGGTAGCGAAGTTAATACGTTCAAGGCCGAGGTTTAATATTTTACCGTAAAGACCGAACGGTTGAGGTTATTAAGTGGTTTATCATTATACGGAATTTTTCAGCACAAAATCAATCTTGTATTTCCTAGTGTCCAATGCGTTTCCTTCAACTTCGTCAAGATCTCGGAATATCGTTATTTTTTGCAGTTTTTTCTTGTCTGGATGTTAAAATTTACTTTCAGAAGATTCATCGTCATTTATTTCATTATTTTTTGTCGTTTTGTGGCAATAAAGGTTTCTTAAAGCTGCTTTTTAGGATTTTTGGTGTGAAAAATAAAATCAAAGGCATTATTTAACAATTTTCATAATGTTCGCGGGTATTACGGAGAAATATCTCGCTACGTCAGCAACCAATCACAGCGCGTGATTTATAATTATTACTTCCGCCAGGAGGTTATGTTTTCACCTCTGTCTGTCTGTCTGTCTGTCTGTCTGTCTGTCTGTCTGTCTGTCTGTCTGTCTGTCTGTCTGTCTGTCTGTCTGTCTGTCTGTCTGTCTGTCTGTCTGTCTGTCTGTCTGTCGGTCGGTCGGTCGGTCGGTCGGTCGGTCGGTCGGTCTGTCTGTCTGTCTGTCTGTCTGTCTGTCTGTCTGGCTGGCTGGCTGGCTGGCTGGCTGACAGACAGAATCTTCGATTTTGGTTGAAAATTGGATGAGAAATTTAAAAAAAATCTGACCACAAGATTCTCCATGTAGAAGAAATGCTTGATTGCGCTCATTATCCTTATTTTATGCAAATAATTTTGCATAATTTTGGTACAAGTGCAATCAAGCATTTTATTCACTGGTTAGCGGGATGACTTGTTTTCTTTTTAAACATCTCTAAAGGTGTGGTAATACGGGCAATATTTTTCTTCAACTTGCAACGCGATTTTATTGCCTCCTAGATGAGCAGATCTGCTCTTGGGGTAAACGCTTTTCAATAAAAAATGTTTATAAAAAAAATTTGCACGTATTACCACGTACCTTAAACAGTGTTACGCAACAATGATTTTGTCTCAAGTTGAAAATATTTGTTGAAAACAACTAGACTCCAGTTCTTCTTGCTGCACTATGCTGTTTCAACTTGCAACAAAATCATTGTTGTGTGACAATGTTTGAGGGGGGTGGTAATACGTGCAATAACGCTATTCAACTTGCAAGGCAAGTCCGCGGGTATACATCGTTGTTCGTATGAGCTACGAAGAACGATGCAAGACTTTAGGATAGTCCACTTTAGAGAAACGGAGACTTTACTTATCATTAATCGAATGCTACAAGATAGTTTTTCAGAGAAATTAACTTGATTTTGACGCTTATTTTGTACTGGTATAAAAGCAGCAATTTGTAGCTCGTATTACTTCACCTTAAAGTGTCTATGAAATGAAAAATTCGTTGGCATTTTTGTTGTTTTATTGTACAGAGGAGCATGACAGGAGCACTCACTGAAAATTTCAAGAGAATCTGATGCGTAGTTTTCCCGCTATCAACTCTCAAAATTTGCCGTGGATAGTTTGTTGTGGGGAAATTTGGGCTTCTTGGTAACAATGCCTTATGACATACGCAGATGGATCATTAATAGTGAAATCTATTGTTCTTATGCATAGTTGTCCATCTGCGTACGTCATTAGCATTGTTTCCGAAAGCCCAATTTTTCTCCAAGAACGAACTAGCCATGGCAAACTTTGAGGGTTGATAGCGCGAAAACTACGCATCAGATTCTCTTGAAATTTTTAGTGAGTGCTCCTGCCATGCTCCTCTGTACAATAAAACAATAAAAATGCCAACGAATTTTTCATTTCATAGACACTTTAATAATAACCTGCTGGTGGTAATATAGATCGTTTTCACTCACGTGATCGGTGACCCCATTGGGGTGGTAAAACAATACGAAATATTTGAATAAGAATAGAGTTAAATTCCCACAGGATAAAGATTGTACACCAGTATAGCCGCCATTTCATTGTTTTGGTACACCAATATGGCCGCCGTGACGTCAGATCTATAGACCACTTTCATAAAGGCCTCACTTTAAATATTCTTTTATGTGCATCTAAATGAGCCTTTCTGACCTCGTTATGAAGCAAAGATTCTCTTGAATTGCAAGCACACAAACGAGGCTAGAAAGGCTTATTAAGATGCACATAAAAGAATATTCAAATTAATTGCTATTATGAAAGTGGTGTTCATGCGGTCTTTGAGTGCTCTCATGTTATGAATATGTTTGTTTTTAGAGAGTGCTAAATGCTCGTTGAGTTGTAGTATTGGAAGTATAGTCAGTTCCTATGGCACTGTTAAAGATGGAACTTTGTGCTCAAAATATAAAGATATTTACGACGTTTGTGTCCAAGGCGTATGCATGGTAAGTTTGAGAGAGAAACACTAGAGGCACTGGAGAGTGTAACTCATTCACTCGCAGTGTTGTTGTTGAACAACTTTATCTTTTTACAATAGAGAGCTTAAGCAACAGACGTTTTAGAGCCACGGACGGCGATTGAATTCAGTAGCATTTTTCATTCAAAACAATGATAATGAGAAATTTAAAATTCCAAGAGCAAAGTGAACGTTGTCGTCGTTCTACACAAGACGTCACTGAGAGCATTTTCACGTTCTTGAGACGACGGGAACTTCTAGAACGTTGAAGCCTGTCATCGTTGTTTTACTACAATGAGACATGCTTTTAAAGTATAAACTTGTATTTTGAGGGGGATAATTTCATTACAATACAATATAAAGTGATTTTTTATATAAAGATGAAATTTAAGCTTATGAGCTAACAGTTTAGATATGTGATTATTCATAGCCTTTGTTTTGGGTAAAAAAGTCTTTTCAAAGAATACGCGGTTCAGTATAGTTCTGTATTGTATTGTATTCCTGTTCTTCCGGTCATCGTCCGTGCCTCAAAAACGCCTAATATGCTTAAGCTCTCTTCTGTCTACCCAGGGGCGGACTGGCAGCAGAAAAGTTACCGGGAAATTATATGAAAGGGGCGCCTGGCTGAGCGCAAAGCCTGAATACTCTAGTGGTCCCGGCTGGGGTGCGCGCCCCTGTGCGCCCGGGGCGTTCTGGCCTCTAGGAAATGTTTGAGCCTGTGAAATCGTATTTCCTTGATTTTGGGAGCGGCATTAATACTTTTAAGCACAATTTTATGTATTGTGTATGCGTATATTTTTTTTTGTGACTATACAATATTTAATAGACAATAATATATCATATACTATGTATGAGTATATATTTAAGTCACAAGTGGATTACTGTTCCACGATTCAACTATACTCTTAGTCTTAGTCTTAGTCTTAGTCTTAGTCTTAGTCTTAGTCTTAGTCTTAGTCTTAGTCTTAGTCTTAGTCTTAGTCTTAGTCTTAGTCTTAGTCTTAGTCTTAGTCTTAGTCTTAGTCTTAGTCTTAGTCTTAGTCTTAGTCTTAGTCTTAGTCTTAGTCTTAGTCTTAGTCTTAGTCTTAGTCTTAGTCTTAGTCTTAGTCTTAGTCTTAGTCTTAGTCTTAGTCTTAGTCTTAGTCTTAGTCTTAGTCTTAGTCTTAGTCTTAGTCTTAGTCTTAGTCTTAGTCTTAGTCTTAGTCTTAGTCTTAGTCTTAGTCTTAGTCTTAGTCTTAGTCTTAGTCTTAGTCTTAGTCTTAGTCTTAGTCTTAGTCTTAGTCTTAGTCTTAGTCTTAGTCTTACAGTTGCATAATTTATTATATACCAGAAAAATTACATAATTAGATTACATCTTATGAAGAGTGATTAACAAAGAAAAGATAACACAATTACATGCAGAGTCAGTAGTTAAGAACATACAAATTGTATATCATTGTGTTTGCGACTAGTAGTCTAGCAATGCAACTAGTAACAACTGTATTTCATAATATTTACGTTATGAGCTGTATTTTGTTAATTGTCTTTGTGGGGGCGCCTGGAACGCAAAACAAGGGGTGCACCGGGAAATGTCTCGGTATCCCGGTGGGCCAGTCCGCCTCTGTGTCTACCATCAGACGATTTCACTCGTCAAGGGCAGACGTGTCGGGGAGCCATGCGTGAAAGAGTTTTATAAAATAACATGTATACTATACGCGAGCCCTGATTGGTCAATTGCCGTGTTTGGATCAGAGTATCCAAACATGGAAAATTCCCGCCAAAACGATTTTTTGAAAATGTCGGACAGTATATCATATTCACTTGTGATTATTTTATAAAAGAAATACCAAATGGTTTTCCGTGTTTGGAGACTCTTATCCAAACACTTGGGAAATTGCTCGACTTTCGAAAACCCTACGGCTCGTATTTTGTTACGCTTTTCTCCAGTCTCTCAGAGGTTCAATCGGATGTAAACTTTATACCGAAGAAGCCACTGATCTCTATACAACTGGATTGCTCATCCTTTATGGTCAGCGGTAGACATTTTGAAGGCACTGGCGGCCATATTGGTACTACAGGTCCAGTGTACAACCTCGTACCCAGGGCCATTTGTGGGAAGTGGGCCAAGATGGCGAATAAAACAAAATGGCGGGAACAAATGGCCCTGGTGGAGGCTAGCTCAAAATGCGCAGTATATTGCGCATTTTATTAACTAGAACTAGAAATACATTAATGCAACAACCCCTCGCCGCTTTTATTAAATTAGTTTTTTGAAACACCCCCACCCACCCACCCTGACCTAAAATAAGCACTCCTGATATACAACCAATATAAAAACAAACAGATTTTAAAACAAATGATAATCCTAGAGATAATTATAGAATTTACGGATGGATGACTAACTGATTTAATGAAAGTTGAACATATCAAAGCAAAACTTAGATCTGGTTGTAAAAAATATATTGTTTTTGTTGGAGGATTCAAAAGGGATAATTATTTTTAGCAAGCACTTAAATGGCTTATGTCTTCCCTATGTGGCTATGTATAAGTTACATGTTTGCAAAGGCAGAACTAAAAGTTAAAAGCTCAAAATTACATTTATCATAGAGTCTGAGATAAAAACAATTCAGTAGAATCGGATCCAAGAAAGAAGTATTAAACAGACCACGTTTCAGTCGAAAATTTGGAAATACAGCAAAAAAAATCGCAAAAGCCCATGCAAAGTCAATGAATAACATCAACACAAGCTTATAAAGGAAGTGTTTTAAGTTAGCTTTAGTTAAGCTGACTTACGGCTTGGACGAGCAAAGGGAAAGCACGAAAACGTGAAGCTGTATATTGTTTAGGTTATTAAGACAACAAGAATCCTACCGTTTATAACTTAACACTGAGTGACCACAACCACTGCAATTCAGATCGAGTTTTGTTTACCATACGGAGTTTGGTTTCTTCAGGTTTTCTGGTTTCGCTTCAAGATATAGTAAACCGGCTGTTTGTATCCTTTTTTTTCGTTGTTCTCTTTTATTATTTAAGTGGAACAGGCTCCATCGAGGGCTCCATTTCGTTAAACAAAAGCAAAATACTGACAGATTTCATAGTTTTCTTCGTCGCTAGTCACCAGTGTCCAACTATTCTTACCGCGTGACACCGTACCAAACATATATATATATATATATATATATATATATATATATATATATATATATAAATATATATATAAATAAACTATCTCCCAACCTCGTCCCCAGGGCCATTTGTGGGGGCTGGGCCAAGATGGCGGCCAAAAACAAAATGGCGGGAACAAATGGCCCTGGCTCATTTTTGACTCGGCCCAGGCTTCACGAAGTTTATCGCGCCTGGTCAGGCTCAAATATTTTCTGAATATTTAGTTCAGCTTGACTGACCCAAACTGAAAACAATCAAAACATTCATTTCCAAATACATTGTCGAATTATTAAAATAAATACACTTTTAATAAATATCTGTAAATCCTTATTATTTATCATTTGCTTCACCGTTGTACCAAATTCCCAAGAAACTGGATTGCCGTTGTCTGGCCAGGCCGCATTGTTTCGTAAGTTTTCGGCGGATTCAATGCAGCATTTTGAAAAACATTTAGGCTTCATTTCGTCGAGAACTCTTGTTTGAAAAAAGCCTGCTTCTTAATGGCCAAACATGTAAATTCTGCCCTGTGGACTGGTGTACTTTCCTTTCGCAGCCAAAATACTTCTTGACTTTGTTCACCAAGTCTTTCGTTCGCTCGATTTAGAAAACACACTGAATTGCCGTCCCATGGACTTCGTTGTATGGCAGCCAGGGCAGAGAGACGACACGGCCCATCAATACATATTCTTCCGACGTTTTCACGGGTGTTTCGCCAGCTTTCCTCACATTTTCATTCATTTCGAAGTTGTTTTTTAACAGCCGGCAATTCTGAATATACTTTGAGCCCAAAAAACAAATGCCCGCGAGTTAGCCTGCTGCCCGCCTTGTTTCCACCAATCAGAATACCTAAAACATGATAGCTCAGCCTGTGCCAGGGCCATTAATTGATCTTGGCCGCCATCTTGGCCCAGCCCCCACAAATGGCCCTGGGGACGAGGTTGACTATCTCCCAGATTTCGTCTCACTCGCTTTTTCTACACACGTGTAAAATGGACTCCACGCGTGTCGAGATTAGCACCCTCACCGTGCTCCGGGCCTTCGGCCCGTCGCCCGGCTCGGGGATTAATTATACCTAATTATACCCAGTAATTATACCTAATTACACCTAATTATTGCATGGTTTAAAATATAATTTCCCGTGCCGTGTGCAGGAACAACCGCAAGCTCAAAATACAATTAAAAAAAATATACCAAATCAAACCGTCTGATTTACGCCATAAGCTCTTGACCAATCAGAGGGCCTAGCCTCCACCAGGGCCATTTGTTCCCGCCATCTTGGCCCAGTTCCCTACAAATGGCCCTGGGTACGAGGTTGGTCCAGTAGCGTTGGATTATAGATGTCGAGCAGGGCGCTTATGTCGAGGGTTTTCCTAGCGGCGTGTCCATACAGTTTCTTGAAAAATGGAAAATACAAGTTTGAGAGTCCAAAACACGTGCATAAACAATTCCAAAAAAGAATAAAACTAAATGTTGTGCATAGCTAAACAGTCTGACAATCAAAAACTGTTACCAAATAAATAGCAACAGTTGTTGCTATGGCAACAATGACATTTCAAAATGGCTGCCAATTACCCTTCAAAGTAATTTAATTCGAAAAAAACTTTGGTGACCCCCATTTTTTTTTCATTAAAACTTTTCTTGAAGTATGAGTAATCAATAGGCCGATTTAAAAAAAATTCTGTAGAACGAAATTTTTTAAAAATTAACAAACATGATTTTTCCGGGGAAAAAATTATTTCTTCTACAGAATTTTTTTAAAATCAGCCTATTGATTACTCATACTTCAAGAAAAGTTTTAATGAAAAAAAAATTGGGGGTCACCAAAGTTTTTTTCGAATTAAATTACTTTGAAGAGTAATTGGCAGCCATTTTGAAACGTCATTGTTGCCATAGCAACAACTGATTTATTTGTTAACAGTTTTTGATTGTCCGACTGTTTAACTATGCACAACATTTAGTTTTATTCTTTTCCCAAATTGTTTAATCACGTGTTTTGGTCTCTCAAACTTGTATTTTCCATTTTCAAGAAACTGTATGGAGAGTAATTGCCGTGGAACGGTGGAAGTTATGTTTTCGTAGCACGAAAAGAGACGGAAAAAAGCCACATCAAGAATATTTCTGCCATTGGTATGAAACAAAGAACACTGTAAAAGGTTTAGAAAGCAGTAAAACGTGTTATTTTGTTGTTTTTCACTCTGCCCGTTAATCGATGAACTTGCCTATATATATCACAAAACTCGTAAAAACCAACGAAAACAGTCAATAACTTTATTATAAAACTATATATATATATATATATATATATATATATATATATATATATATATATATATATATATATATATATATATATATATATTTAACAATTATTCACCGAAGTGGAGGTGAATAGTGCTGGATATTCACCAAGCCGCTTCGGCGAGGTGAATATCCACACTATTCACCGACACTGAGGTGAGTAATTGTTTTAGCATATACCTCATAAATGAAATAACACAGTTAACATTCTTATATTTTTCGGTATTTTATACAAGACACAGTTGCTAGCAACGTGGGTACTTGGCGTACTCGATATTTGTCGACAAAACAGTTTTTACAACTTTTGAATATATTAATGGCTAGAAAATGGTAAAGAAACATACCTGTGGACACTCTTCCACTTAATTTTGTTGACTTTTCTCGTTAGTCCACAACATAAGCCTTGTTTATCAACAAAATCTCGTGCTTCTGTAAACAAAGCAAAACTGGCCGCCATTTTGTTTTTCCCGCAGGTGAATAGTGCAGGATATCCCGAGCTAGAGGAACCAATCAGATTGCGTGAAAAGCACTATTCACCTGCGAGGTATATGCTAAATATATATATATATATATATATATACCTTTGGTATTAAAGCATAAGCCTTTACAAAGCCTTGAAGTATGTAGCTGACAATTTCGGACTGTATTTGCTTGTATATCCCTTCCTTTTTTTCGGTAGTATTTTAAAAGTATACAATTTTCCGTGGCGGCCATCTTGGTACTCCAAATTCGTCATCTTCGCTGGCTTCATTTTTGAAGCCGGATCACAGGGGGCCCATCTTGGCAATTCGTCATGTCAACAAAAGCGGGTGGGTACCTGTGGCGATTTGAAAAAAAACGAATAACGGTTACCGAAAGCGGGAAAAAAGGCGGGAAAAAGGAAAAAACGGAGGGAAAGGAGTGTGCCACAGTCCCCCGCGCGTGTCTTTCGAGTGCGCCATAGGGTACCCACGCGCTTTTTTTGACATGACGAATTGCCAAGATGGGCTCCCTGTGGCCGGATGCGCAATCCAATAGAGATCAGTGGAAGAAGCCCTGGGACATAGAGATTTCTAAACCTCATGAGTCATGACTTTATTTGGAATTTTGTATTTTTGTTTCTTAGGTGGTGGGATGTGATCGTAAACTGTATTCACGTAAAGAATTTGATCGTTGTCGCATATGTGCAGGAAATGGTAATACCTGCACGTTGGTTAGTGATGTCTACACCAAATCACATTACTCTATCGGTTTGTATTTCTCTTTGTTTATTGTTCTTCACATATTTTCTTTTTCGTTTTTCACCAATAACCGATTAGTCATACTTCACTAAGTGACTTAAAGAACTTTCTACGACCTTTCTAACATCTCCTCATTTAGCAACAACAACAACAACAACAACAACAACAACAACAACAACAACAACAACAACAACAACAACAACAACAACAACAACAACAACAACAACAACAACAACAACAACAACAACAACACAACACACCACCACCACCACCAACAACAACAACAACAACAGCAGCAACAACAACAATAATTTTAACAGACGTTGGGTGGACATTCATCAAGCTCAGTTACTCAGAAAAGATTTCTGAGCCCTATAGGGGTTCTAACCAGTCATTAGAAGGTTGCAGGTTCGAACCCTGTCTGGGTCTCAGAAATTTTTTCTGAGTAATTGAGCTTGACGAACGTCCACCAAACGTCTGTTACGTTACACCAATCTCGCAAACGTACCACATGCACCATCTATACGTCCAACTTATGTAAAATAATTCTCTTCTCATTTCATTTTCCTCCTCCTTTTCTTCTCTTCATTTAATACATTGTAGTAATGGAGCAACTTCCCCTTTCCCTTGCCTTTGCCCTTGCCCTTTCCCTTTCTCCTTCCCTTTCCCTTTCTCCTTACGCTTTCCCCTTTCCCTTTCTCCTCCCGCTTCCCCTTTCCCTTTCACTTTTTCCCTTCCTTTCCTCTTTCCCTTTCTCCTTTCCCTTCTCCTTCCGCTTTTCCCTTTCTCCTCCCGCTTCCCCTTTCCCTTTCCCTTTCTCCTTCCCTTTCCCCTTCCCCTTCCCCTTTCCCTTCGCCTTCCCCTTTCCCTTCGCCTTTCCCTTCCCCTTCCCCTTTCCCTTCCCCTTCCCCTTTCCCCTTTCCCTTTCCCCTTTCCCTTCCCCTTCGCCTTCCCCTTTCCCTTCCCCCTTCCCCTTTCCCTTTCCCTTCGCCTTCCCCTTTCCCCTTCCCCCTTCCACTTTCCCCCTTTCCCTTCCCTTTCCCCTTCCCCCTTTCCCCTTTCCC